>VZTN01018157.1:35586-109636 GCA_013400515.1 Erpornis zantholeuca
GGAGCAGCAGCGCCCCCAGCGGGCGGACCCGGCGCGCTGAGGGGGGCCCGGAGCGCCGCCTCGCTCCCTCATTCGCTTCCTCACTCCTTCCTTTCCTCCCTCCTTCGCTCTGCGACGTGTAAAGGCGTTGGGAGCGGGCTGGGCTGCGGCGGTGTCGGGTTCAGGTTGCCATGGATATGGCCATTTTTTAAAACTGTATGTTTTTGATTACGAAGTGCACCGCCTCTGCCGTGCCGGCAGGATCACAGAATATGCTGAGTTGAAAGGGACCCACATGGGTTATCGGATCCAACTCCTGTCCCTGAACAGGACACCCCAAGAACCACACCCTGTGCCCGAGAGCCTTGTCCAGACACTTCTTGAACTCTGTCAGGCTGGTGCTGTGACCACTTCCCTGGGCAGCCTGTTCCACAGCCCGACCACCCTCTGGGTGAAAAACCTTTTCCTAATATCCAAACTAAGCTTCCGCTGATACAACTTCAGGCCATTCCCTCTGATCCTGTCACTGGTCACCACAGAGAAGAGAGAAGGATGCACAGGGCCTATGTCAGTCCCCCACCAGGTATCCTAGGAAAGGGCTCAGGAAACAAAAGCCAGTTGAAAATACCCTCAGCAGGAATTCTTGTTCCTACATCCTTTGGGCCAAACACTTCTGGCAATGAGCAGAGGTCTACTAAGGGCTTTCAATTAAAATGTAACTGCATAGCTCATTGCCAAAACTTACAGCGGAGGCTGTAAGTCTTGGTCAAATATCTGAAGGGGTTTTTTTTTAGGAAAAAATAAATAAATCAAACACAAACACACAAAAAGCAACCACCGGGATGCCTAAGTGAACTGGGTGCGGCCATTCTTCGTGTTCACATCATCAAGCATTTAACCAGAATGTGGAAATTTTGCTGCTGCTCACCTGCATGTCCCAGTTTGGGAACCACCGATCCATGGTAGTGCAATTCTAAAGGCAAAAGTGTAGCAGAAAATAACTGCAGGGCTTCAGCGCAAGGTGTAAATGTCATTCTTTATATACACTTAAGCTTCTGTCACAGCTGTCAGGATATAGCATTTTGGAAGTCACAGATTTTGCAGTTACTTGGTGAAACTTTGCTCACATCATCAACTGCTATATTTGTCCTAGATGAGTACAAATCTATATTAGCAAATTGTATCCATTGTCGGTAACAGTAGAAGAGGACATTTCTTGTCGTCCTACTTCCTCAGTAATGCCAACATGCAAACCAATATTTTAATTGTCCCTAGTCTTCTCAGTTTAGGAATCTTAATTTTCTGAGCAAAAATGTAAATACTTGTGGAGCTCTGAGTCTATTACCGTTAAATTTCCTTTTGAACAATTTCCCCATGTGTTGAGGTTTATTTCAGCTGGTATGTTTATTATGTTTGGCAGAGGTGGGGGCGGAAAAGCTGTAGTTCTGAGTTAAAATGATCTTGCTGCACACTTTATTGGAAGTGTTTTACTCTGAAGATACTGATATTTTGTTTTCCACCACCCCCCAGATTGAAAGTTTAATCTGTCTAGGCACAGTAAATTGCTTTTAAAGACCCTCACAAAACAGAGAGGGCTCTGTTACTCATTTTTCATGCACTCTGAAGTAACTACAAATAGACATGGAGAATAGTCTTTCCTTGTGCTTCTACTTACATGGCAGCACAAATACCCACAGGGGTTCCCTATGCTAATAAATTGTCACAACAGCCATGAGGGTTTTTGGAAGAAGATATAAAGATAGCTGATAATCTATGCCTAAAAAATGAGCCTCCACACACCAATGGTTTTTCTGCCCACTGAACAAGGAAACTTGAAATACCAGTGTGGGATGTGTAATCCTGTGCTGCAGTAACTTCACATACAAAAATGCAAAGTACCTGCAGTTCTCACATACTTATTACGTTACCTATTATATTTCCTGGAACTAATTTTGGATTTCCATTTGCTAAGTCCTTTTTGGCAAGCCAATACTGCCTCTTTCATACTGGTTCCCAATAATAATACTTCTCATTTTAAAAAATTCTGTTATGTAAAATACTCTAGAGATAGAACTCTCTCAAGCACCTTTTCCATCCTTTCTACAGAGTCTGCAGCTCTAAGACCAGAGACAGTGAGTGCTGTCTCTTCCAGGAGTGCACTTGGTCACTAATTGAACACACACTTTCGCAGACACTACCAGATTCTGAATTTTAGTGCCAAGGTGGTTTTCAGTGTGACAGCTGCGCTCTTTCCTCAGCCAGCTGTTTAGCCACAACCTGGTATGACAACTGCTCTAATGCATCTCTTAAACTGTAGGGGGAGAAGAAGTGGAGGAATGAAAAATGTAATGATCTGGATCTCTCCTTCTAGTGCTGCCAGACTCCGGTTTCTGTTCAGAACATTGCAGATAAGGTGGCAGCAAGGAAAAGGAATAGCTACTGCATTCACAAAAATATATGCCTCTTGAAACAGTACCTCATGCTACAGGTTCTCGACCCTACAGGAACTCTTTAATTTTATTCACTTCCTCTTTTTTTGCTTTTCTTTTTCTTTTCACTTTGTACACTATTGCCTTACTCCTTTACTTAACCTTTTAGTATTGCCTTCACATTAGTACATTAGTTGTCTCCCAGTGCAGGTATTCTTCACTAAAGCTTTTCTTAAAACTCACTGAAAGAAATTAATCCTCGACTTCTCTCCCTGGAAATTCTTCTGTCTGTGTTTTAGCTCGTGAGGGCAGAAAATGCAAGTTCTCTATGTGTGGGACTACAAATACATGCTTGGGAACAATGCAAAATGATAAATATAGTTTCAGATTCAGAAAGTTCAAGGGCAATAGTGACTCATTCGCTATTCTGAGAACTTTTGCTGCATAATTCAGGCCATCACTCCTTGCTTCTGCTATGACTAAGCCTGAGACGTTTCACCCACTGATTCTCTCCCCTCCTCCCACTAGCACAGGTATACCAGAGAGTCTTTAGATTAAGACAGATTTTTAATTTTTTTTTTTTTCAAATGAGCCATAAGAAATGTAGTAAAAATAGCACCAGAAACACAACCATTTTCTTGGGAAAAGTGTTATACATTAAACCTGTTAAACTGACACTGATTTTTGTATTGATACAGATGTTAGACTGGGCCTTCCCATATCCCAGTGAAACCCCCTTCAGACTTCTCCTTTGAACAGAGCGATATTACTCGTCTCTTTGGAAAGAGTAGATATGCCATCTGCTCTGCCATTCTGTGTTTCACACAGTATCCCAAGAGAAACAGAAAATTACAAAATGGTTTCCACACAGTGCAAAGAAATTTGAAATTAAAATTCGCCATAGCTTTTATTTTGAGTTGGTTACACAACCAGCAGTAACCATAAGACAGTTATTCTCTTTTTAATTTCGACAACTATACATGTTCTTTGGTAAGACAAAAATTATTTGGATTTACAACAACAAGGTTCTTCAGGAAAGAAAAAAATATTATCTTTTAAATAGGCATTATTTTTTAAGTATTTCCCTTAAGCTGTATTGTAGCAAAATATTCCTAGCATAGCTCTCTAAAAATAATCCATATTTCAGAGGTTTTCCTTTCTAAAAGGGGCATAGCAGCGTTAATCTCCTAGGAGAAAGGGCTCTGAAAAGCAGGTGAAAGAGGTCTTCCCAGTTCAAGCACATACACTGGTAACAGCTTTCAGGAAGGTTAAATCCTCCCATCAGATCAGCAGGGCAGATCTCAGATAAGCAGCAGAAATTAAGGATTATCTTGACTACGACATGAACTGTTTACTTTGTTATTTTAAATGGTTATGTTGGCTCCATTTCATTTGTTGCTGGGTAATGCTTTCCAAAAGAGAACTAAGGACCAACTATTATCTATTTGAGTATTTCTACCAATTCTAGCAGCAGTTCCTAAGAACACTTTTTTCTTTTGTGAGGCTAACTTGCTGCACCTTTGGGTAACATTTTTATATTGATTCAAATGAAAGGTTCTCAGTCACAAGAAAGATTCCCCGTTGCATTGCACAGAGAATACAGAACAGCTTCCTCTGAGCGTAGAAGCATAAACAGTAAATAGTTACTATTTAATCTCCGAAAATGAACGTTCAAATTTTGGGCATAATAGCTCAGAAATCCAACAAGGAGGAAAACATTCAGAGGATTTATTTAGCTGGAAAGTAATGGTTGAGGGAGTGACCTCAAGTCACAAGCAATAAAAATAAAATCAAAAATGCCCTCCCTGCATAGTGCATCGATGAGTCAATAGCTTAGTTCATATCACTCACATTCCAGGCAAACAGAGGCAGTGAGGAATTAATTCAAAGGGAAGAATATTTGAAGGCTTTGCCGAGACTGACATGAAAAGAGACTACAAGGGCCTGGGACATTCCTAGCGTGGTTAACAGACAACATGTGATGTGTTCTAGTATATATAACAAGAGCAAGCAAATCACAGAAGTATGGTTATTGAGGATGATCTGCAAAGGCTGGCACAATTTTTTCCTATTACTCTATTTGTTAACCTGCTTCCTTTCATCTTGGTTGGTGAGACAGCACCATTGTTCCTCATGCTCATTATCAGTCATAGCATTTTTCAGATGTGAAATTCTTCACACGTCAGAACATTCACCCTCAGAAGCCAACAGCTTACCTACTGCTGTAGGTAAGGATTCCTTGCTGCCTCCAGCACACTGCATGCTATTTGCACTACAATATACCTAAATCATACTGTTACAAACAACATGCATTTCACCCACAATCACTTTCATACTTAATTCTGATGACATCTTTTCAACTGCAGTCCAAGTCTTGATATTACAGGAGGCCAGGGAGCAGGAGCAAATTTGGATTTTCTGTTTGTATTCCCAGTCCTCAAACACCTAAGCCTTTGTAACCTTGTGGAAGCAAGTAGAAACAAGTGACAACATTATCCAACTGCTTCATCAGATGCCTGAGATGAGCATGCATGAGGGAGTTCAGGAGAGCCCACAGGCTCATGTCTTGCTGCTCTTGAGAACAGACATGGGAAATTGGTGCCAGCATTTAGCAGAGGTTGGAGCACTTGGGCTGACCACAAACTACTCGTCATGTACAAAGCTCCACAGCACAGGGCAGTCACTGGCTGACCGTTAACACCTTATATATCTGGTGCCTAAAGGGCCCTAAGGAAAGATGGGGAGGGACTTTTGACAAGGGCATGCAGTGCCAGGACAAGGGGGAATGACTTCAAACTGAAAAAGAGCAGGTTTAGATTTGATATTAGGAAGAAATTCTTCATTTGTGAGGCTGATGAGGCCCTGGCACAGGTTGCCCTGAGAAGCTGTGTCTGCCACATCCCTAGAAGTGTTCGAGGACAAGTTGGATAGTACTTGAAGCAACCTGGTCTACTGAAAGGTGTCCCTCCCCATGGCAGGGGTTTGGAATGAAATGATCTATAAGATCCCTTGCAAGCCAAACCCATTCCATGATCTGCATGTGCCACCTCAGTCCTGAAGTGATGGAGAAGCCAGTGTATGCTGCATCTTCCTTTGTCCTAAGCTAGTTGCTTCTAGCTCTGAATTTCAGCACATTAAAAAGACCCTCGAGAAGTGCAGTCTTTCAGGCCAAAGCATAAAAGTCCATCCCATTTAATTGTCCCATGTAGGAAAAGCCCTCGTTTTACCCTTTCACAAATTCACAAATACCTGTGGTCATATAGAAGCTTAAGCTTTACAGAACACCCAGTCTTAACAGAAGGGCTTCCCATCCTGCTAAAAAAACAGAACAAAAGAAGGTAAAATGAAGCAAGCAAAACAAGCAGTCAGGCTATAATGGAAACTGTCTTATCATAAGTGGTAATCCAAATAGTTTAAAAGTCTTCAACCTCCAGACGGCTCCTCTGGAGTACATAGAAACCACTCTGATTGGGTGCACACTATAATGCCAGCACCAACAAAATCCCACTACCTCTGAAATGGCAAACTAATCAGCAAAATCACATGTTTCTTTCTGCCCTGATATTTTTGGCACCCTCTCATTTTTGTTGCTGCGCTGAGGGAAGAGGAATGTACATTTCAGGTGATTCAGTCCTCAGCCTTCCTCTGCAACTGCTGTGAGCTGCCAGTCTCCTTCCAAGTTGCAAGAGTGTTTAAGTATCCTGTTGACTCAAAAACAAAAGGTACCATAAAGACTAATGAGAAAACAGACAATTTTTTTAGTTCTTGAAGGATGTAACCTTGAAAGATTTCCCTCCTTCCCCCACATCTAATTCTCTCTTTATAAACATGTAACTTTCTTAGGGAGGTGAAAGGGAGAAAGATCAGCAGCACTTCCAGTAGCACACAGTGTACCATCACACTCCAAGGGTATTTAATGTTTATCCAAGGACTTTTGAACAGTTCCACAACAGTAGGCCAGGGGACTGAAGATCTGCAAAACTGAATTCCAAGATTTAAAAAGTAGAGCAATCAAGGTAGTAAAATAGCCTGGATTAAGCACTTGTTTTTGCTAATAACTATATATATATATACTGCTTATACATGTATGTTCATCCAAAACTCCAAGAAAAACATTCAAAATGTGTGAAAGCCAAAGATCTGTGCTTCTTGAACATTAACTGCTGTCACAGAACTTCTTCAAATCATCCTTATCTGCTCCATAATGCTCCATCTCTTCAGACAGGGCTTGAAACAGGACTTTTCACTGAAGTCAGGGGCTGACGGGAAAATGTACAAGACAAGAAACTCTACCTTTTAAATAGTATTTTTAGCCCTCAGCATACTTTTCACTGCAGTATTAGACCCAATTATTTGGACTTTTACCTCAACTGACTGGGTTGTGATGTAGAAATTGGTAATGTTTCTACCATGACAGGATCTCTGGTGGCAGCATAACTCATTCCCACACACATGCCATGCCTTGTCACTTCCCCAGCCATGTTTCCCCCACTCCTGAGGCAGCCATTGAATTGGGTCATGCTGTAAAAGAGAAGTGAAACAAGCTGGGTTATATATTGACAGGTCATCATTCTCTGCTCTGAGAAAGAGGAATTTCATATAATAAGTCTGTGAAACATGTCTTGAGGTACTTTGAATTAACATGCTGTAGGAGGGCTCAAAGGAAGAGCAGTAGCCAAGAAATGCTGATAATTTTGTTTCTCTCTGTACACTTGGCCTTGTACTGCAGGAAAGGGATGTTGTCAGACAACAGACTTCACAGCCTTCCTGTCACAGGCAGTTTTTAAACTATGACCACGTGCTTGGATATTTGGAATATTTAGATAAGGTTTCATCTGGTTCCTTGATCAACAAACAGAGCTTTGGGCAACTAGATATCCCTATAATAAAGCATAAAGCCAAACCAGTTGTCTATCTGAATAATAAAATTATACTGATTTTAGGAAATACAAGTTCTGGAATTACTAGAACATCCCTTATTCTGCCATATACTTGCACAGAAAGTAACCTTGTAATGCCCTACAGTAATCACCCAAGACATCATGGGTCTAATTTGAGAAGAAATCTGATAGGCCCTACTGTAGTCCATTCAATAGGAATTCAATAAGAATTTTTGTTTTGTCTCCACAAAACACACGCTGTTTTTCACTAAAGTCTCATTGGACACTTGAGGATCAGCTTTGCTAAAACTGAGCCAGAGAACAGTGGCATAGTTGAGCAACCCACCTGTGGTAGGGAGGATATTTTCAGCTAAAAATACTTTAGGACAACAAATAAAAAACAAACTATATTGAGTACTTTGGGCCAGAAGGCATGCAGAACAGACACATGTAATTATTCACTTATTTATGGTTAGGAAAACATCATCTAGCCACCTTTCTGTTTCCTCCCCAGCTTTGACTTACTGTATCATGACTGCAGCAGAGTTACAAACTCTTAAGATAGGAAGACACGTGCCCTATTAGTCATGTTTAATCAAGAAGTTACATTTTTTTCATTTCTTGGACTTTCATTATGTGTGTTTTCATGCTATTCTTCTATCCAGTTTATCTCACCTTGCACATTAGTGCAAGTTTTTATTCTGGTTATCTACCTTTTAAGCTATATTTCTGTTTTTTGACTGATACATTCTAATAGGAAAAGCATAATCTAAGAGAAAAAAAAAGCTTAAATAGTGACTCATTGTGTTCTGCTTTGCCTGTTAGTTACATTGTTTGATATGTCAACATGTTTTCTTAACAGCAAAGGTGAAATTCAGAGTTGAAAAAGCACAAGCAGTAGAATGTATTGCCTTTTTACATAGGAGTATGATTGAAGAGAATGGTAAATGCTCAGCAGAGCTTATTTAACCTGCCTCGGTGTAAAGCCAAATAAATTCCACCCTTTGAAATAAGAAGTAATTCTTAAACTACCAGTAATCGTTAATGATTGCTAGAACTGGAACTAATCAATCAAAACCACATGCTAGTGAGTAATAATCTTCTAGAAACATCCTGAATATAGAGATTATATCCTTTATTTAACAGATAAGAGGGAAAAGGTTAATTTACATCTCAGTACTAATTTGAGTAACAAGAACCATTAACTTATGAAGCTAATGAGCTGAAACATCCACCAGCTCAGTCCCATGACCCTGTACTTCAGGACAAGCAGAAGGATCGGTGTGGTGGAATGCTGCTGATCATTTCCTGAGGATTGGCCAGCCTCTGGATGCCTGGCACACCCCACCTCAATGGCATTCAGTCTGGCTTGTATGAAAAATGAAAACCCTGAGGAACACTGCTCTTCCCACACAGTAGTTCTGAAAAAAAGGTTGGTAGCCTTTTTTTGCGTCCCCAAACAGATGGCACAGAATTGGCTCCAAAGCTGCCTAACAAACATTACAGGGAGTAGGAAAAGGAGCACCTTTAATAGCATTACGGCTGTGCTTTTCTGCCTGCTTATTTCATCTCTTGCATACTTCTGATGTCTAGGCCACACTTATTGGCACATTGAGACCTCCATCTTAAAAACTGGAAGAACATCGTATGCATGAGATGAAGGTAGAAGCAGTATAGTCACCAGGTGGTTGTCACCCAGACAGACAGTCACAGACCAATTTTGAAGCTGAGTACTGCTGAAACTCCATATTGGGAATGCTGTGCTCCAAAGAGAGCAGCAGCAGAGCAGCCTAGCTTCAGCCTGCCCATAGCAGGACAGAGCTGGTTTGTCCATACCTCTGTTACCTCCTGGTCTTCTCAGTTCAAGGGCATGAGTAAGAGGCAGCTGTGCCACGAAGTTACAGGTGTAACCTTTGAGTGCCTATTTCAGAGTTCAGAGTAGAAAGTCAGCTGCATCTTCCAGCCAGAACTTGAACTGCTTACCCTTCAGCTCTCAGAGGCTTTCAAATCAGAGCTGCAAATGGATGAAGATTATTCCCAAAAGGTCTGGCAGTCTGTTACACATTACCTTGAAGCAGAGTGGGCAGAAGGATGTCAGGGCACTCTCTCTGGAGCAGAAAGGGATGTCCTGGGAACAGTCAGTCCAAAGGGTCATGCCTGCCTGTGTACAAAGGCCATGCCATGGCCCAAGAGAGAGGTCATTTATATAAATCTGTTCCTCAGAGGTGTCACAAAGCTGTCCAGTAAAGACACTAAGAGCTCAGTGCTGGAAATGCTTCGGAATTGAGCTGCATGAGAATAAAATGATTCTTATCTGCTTCACTCTTCCTTCCTAAAGAAATACATGCTTTTTAAACCCTATAATAATAAAATGACAAGAAGAGAAAAGTGATGAGGAATGATGCTACGGATAATCATGAGGTAAGCATTCTTAACAAAGCTAATTAGTTTGGGGTTTATGAAAAGAAAAAGAGAATTTAAAAATTTTTGTAAGTTCCACAAGTGATCCTATAGAGATGAACTGTGCCACATTCTACTAAAAAATCCAAAACTCTGAGTGCAAGCTTATACATGCAAGCAGCCATTTAAAGATATATATTTCACTAAGAATCTGTTTATTCTCATTGTTGTGAGCCTTTTTGGGTTTTTTTACTCATAGTAGTATAGCAGATTGAACATACCTTTGCATGGGAAAGGTTTTTCTCCATAGCGTTTCATGAATCCTCTGTAGAATTGGCTATAGCACAGTATGCTATAGTGGCACTGCCAATCTGTCCAGCATTTATGTGATACGAGGCAGCACAGGGGAGCAGGGCTCCTGGCACAGCCACTGGTGCTCTGCCTGCCACCCTGAACAGTGGGAAGAGGGGCCTTTGGAGCTCCCTGAACAGTGGGAAGAGGGGCCTTTGGAGCTCCCTTAACAGTGGAAGAAGGGAAGGCAACAGGGAAGACAAGCGTTTGGATCTGGTGTCATGAGCAAGTCAGAGCAGAAACTGTTCAGCAGAAAGCCAAATGAAGAGGCAAGGCAAGCTTACCATATTTATAGTTGTCTTTTAGAGATAAACCTCATTTGAGGTCACTGTTCTAAGAACAAAATGAGGGAAAATAAAAAAAAGAAAAGAAAAAGACCAAAAAACTTCTAAAAGCCTCTTCTGCCATGAGGAAATTCATCTTTGATGAAACCTGGAGGAACAGATGTTACTGAGTTCCCAGGCAAGTAAAATCTGGAAGGAAATGAACACTATTATCCAGGAAATGGAAGTGATGGGAAGCAGCTGGGACGTGGAGCCTGCTGGCTCTCCCTGGCAAGTTCTGTGACTGTTGTTCATCCCTGCAAAGAGGAGCTTTGGTGTCCCTTTAATTCCCTTTATACTGTCAGGGACATCCCCGTGGAGGCTGGCTGCCCCAGCCCCACCAGCATACTTGAAGATTAGTTTAGGGAAAGTGTGGATGTTGTCCTAATCCTGTGTTGAAGCCATGATGGATTGAGAGCCCTTGTTACACAACAGGATCCCTTGTCTGAGTCAGTGGAAAGGATTTCCTGGATGCCCAGGGCGGCGTGGATCAGACACAGGGAGGA
This sequence comes from Erpornis zantholeuca, assembly GCA_013400515.1. Lineage (NCBI taxonomy): Eukaryota > Metazoa > Chordata > Aves > Passeriformes > Timaliidae > Erpornis > Erpornis zantholeuca. Next base: position 46,455 of record VZTN01018157.1, read on the forward strand.
TATGCAAGGGAGCAGGCGTGCAGCTCGGTCAGTCAGTCATAGCACAGACATGACCTATCCAAGCATTTGAAATAAGAGTTGCTGGCACATTTCCACACTTCTGGGCAGCCTTTCCATGTGCAGGACTGACACGCTCACTGTGAACCCACGCAGATATTCAGATATTTGTTTCTAGACCCTACAGTTTAAAGCAAACACATGCAAGGCTTCCCCTCCGTGCTCTCAGGTGTGCACAGCCAAGGCCTGTGTACCTGTGCTGCGTGCCCAGCTCACAAGAACATCCTCCCCAGCTGCTGCTGGAAAGGACTGTCATGATCATTCTCACCTCGCAGCCCGGCTGGCAGCCATCAGCACTTCCAAGGAGTTGAAGATAAATGAAGCAAGGGCTTTCAGCAACCTGAGAGTGCCACAACTGCACAAAGCAAGCTTTTCCTGCCCTGACAAAGGTGCAGCATAAAAGAGGTCATAATATTATAGCCATAGTATTGTATAAATACTTACACAAATGCAATGTCTTCTGTCTGGAAAGCACTTGCAATAATATGGGTAGTTAGTTTAACCACTTGCATATTTTGATATACTAAATCATCCCAAGAGCTCTGACACATGGAAAGTGGAAGAGATCCTTTTCATTCATCTGAAGATGAATCCCACCCCTACCCCTCCACATTTATTTCAATACTCAGTCTCTGCTAGAGGACTGAGGGGACTACTAGCAGTCAAGTGCCTCATCAGCTGATTTGGGACATGCAGATGACAGCAGCCATTGGCACTGAAGAGACTACATGACAGTAACAAAGAAAGCATAAGTTATCTTGAGAGAGCTGGCCAGTGCTCTCCAGCTGGCTCCAGGCCCCAGCTCAGAAGGTCACATAGCTGACACATCATCCTGTGAGTCAGCCCCTGATACTGCCTGAGTCCAGCATAACTCATGTGGTTTGGCAGCACTGAGGGAAGTTCCTCCTCCTTGCTTGCTGCCCAGAGTCAATGCTGCCCTACAGAATACACAACACAGTAAAGCCACCAAGAGACAGATGGCAACTTGACCATCTTGTTAGTCATCATCACCTCCTTGAGTGGCAGCACCAGACAAGACTCATACATAAACGCCACTTTCAAGCTGTCTAGGGGAGGTATCAGCACAGCCAAAATACACCTACCTACATCAAAAATAAAACTTTGCAGCCCAGGACAGCTAACTGACCTGCATTCTTTGAAGTCTCTGCTTAAATAACAGAATGTGTTCAGATCTTAGCCAGGCTGAAACAACAGGCATCTTCACAAAACACTGAGATAGATACCTGGTCTCCACAGCTCTGTGGACTAAGGTCCATCAGGTAACACAGGCTTCATTCAGGGTCTGCACTGTTACACTCTCTGAGTTTACTCCATAACCAGAGACCTGACTGGCACCCTGACAGCACTAGGATATGGCAGAGTGTTGCCCCATCAAACAGGTGCTCAGTGAAAGCCACCCTGTCAAACCACACCCCTGTCAAGTAAATATAAAAATTACAGTCCCCAGGCTAAAGTCAGGCCTGAGTTCCCTGAATTTTGGCTAAACTTAAAAATGAAAAAACCTACATACACCAGAGGGAAGACATGGTGTTTCAGGGAAAGGACATGGAAGCTATAAATGACAGCACAGAAGTGTGGTGAGACGACACCCCTGGCTTGCCAGGTGTGATTCCATCCCTTCCAGGCAAGTACTGCCAGTCATCCTGGAGGAGCAAATGCCATGTCTGGAAGGAATCTGCCTTGCTGGAGTGCGCAACAGCACCCAGCATGTACTTTGCCAATGTAATGACAGTGAAAGGATTATGTTAATAGGCAGGTAGCTATAATGAGAAAACAATGACACAGACCATGCACTGTACATGCTTCCCAATCCAAGAAGGGATGGTCATGGTGGTTGTGCTATCATGGTTGGGTGCTCAAACATACTGTCTTTCATGAAGAGCAGAGCAATAGCCTCATGTGATTTTTCTGTCAAGGTGAGGTGCTTTGTCCACAGAATTAGGTTCTGGTGACCACCACCTTGAGAGAAGTTGAGATTTTCCTTCTGCAGTGAAAGAAAATATATCATACAAGTCAACATTTAGTTGTCATCCTGTAGTGCTGGACAAAGTCCTGCAAACTGCCAAGGCTGCTCCAGATCCACCAACAGCAGAGCATCAGATGAACCTATGAGTCAAATACAAGTCATACTGTACACCTGAAACAACACATCTCTGTGACTGTCCACTTCAAAAAGCTACATTGTGCATTTAAGGATAGACACCAGGTAGGGAAAAGTGGTTAGGGAAAGCATAGGTCAGAAAAAAGACGGTCAAGAATACTTCTCTAGATGCTGCAGTATTTTCGAAGGCAAAGACAAGAGTTTTAACTAAGAAGGGTTTTAAACAGAAGAGCTTATGCCTGTTTCCTGAACTGCATGCTAAAGTTACTCATTAGCAGTTTGAATTCAGGCATGGGGATGTTTGTTTGGGGCAGGAATATATGTTTGTTTTTAATTTCCTCAGAAGCAGGTAGTTTGCATCTGAGGGATATCAATTATTAACTCTAGCCTGAGATGAAAGTGTACAGGTTTAACTTTCCTGAGAGGCAGGTACCTCCCTGTGTTTATACCTCTGACAGGTTCTGGTGCGGCATGCTCCCACACAGGAGGTAGAATACCAACTTAGAGTGAAATGATCCCTCTGGGAGAAAGGACCGTGCACTGAGTGCTGATGGGGATATGGGAGGGATTGATTTAATTTAAATTCAAATTTTTACAGTGCTAATAGAGAAAATGTTGTGAAAAAATATTTATTGTTTCTAATTATCCCTAGGCCTTAGGTTTTGCTAAAATCTGTCAAGAGTTTTTGACAAGATGCAATGTTCCTGCACCCGTGCTCAGTAGATGATGTTTCAGACCTCTACAGAGCCACTTAGGTGTGTATATAATTAATGTGGGGAAACAACCTTGCACTTCTGAAGGCTGCTCTTGAAATGTGACTTCAGACTCCTTCATCAGACCTAACAACTCTTGGGTACCAGATGTTTCTGCACAAACATTTTTTTCAACACACAGCAGTATATATATATTTTTTTTTTTTAATTTTGTTTTTTTTTTTAAATCACTTTTTACTGTTGATCCTTTAGAGGGGGACATGAAGCTTTCTTTCATTAACACTATCTTATCATAATTTACACCTAAAAATTACCCCAGCTTTACAGCTATGTGACAGTAACATCACCCTTATCTAGTAACAGCAGTGGACGGTACGTGAGTGCTCTCACAAGCAGGTTTTGTGTGTTACATGAACACTTGCCCTCAAGGTATATTCTAGAGCAGAACCTGCTCCCCCAGAAGTCCTAACCAGGCTCAACAATTGACACTAAACAGCTCCTCAGAGGGATCCATTTACTTCCAAAGCAGGGGCCTGACCAAACTGAATTCCCAAAGCATTGGAGGTCGCTGCCCTGTGCTGGGGTGTTCAAAGCTGGGCTCAATACCAAGTGGGATCAGGTGAAGCTCTCAGTCCAGGCACATGTGTGGCAAGCTGGTGGGGATTTCTCAGTTTTGACCCTTGTTTTCTAAAGCAAGGAAGGGAAGTTCCCCACATCTGATTGCTTGCAAATTCCATTTCTGTCTGACAGTACACTTTACAGCCTGCAATGGCTGCACCAGAGGCAGCACAAGCAGAGCCGGGGGCTGGAGCACTGCCACGGTGCTCTGCTTTGGGAGGCTGCCTCCCATACAAAGAAGACCTTGTACTCTCCCACCAGGGCTGTGCTTCATCCCGCCCCGTTCCAGCAGGCCCTCTGCAAGCACTGTCTCACAGTCGAGATGCCAAAACCCAGGGGAGTCACATGGCTGCGCGGCAGACATGAGCAGATCTATTTAAATTGATTATGCTTCAAACAAAACTGGTGCCATCAATGTCTACTCACATTCCGGTTTCAGGAACATTTCATAACTACTAAGCCTTTTAATTAAAAAGTGTATGACCTTCGTTGCTGAGCCAGCAGTCTTGCAAAGTATCTTTGCTGTCTCCTAACAGCACATGAACTCAGGAAGGGACCTAAGGCACAAGAAGAGAACCTACTGGCCCAATTCCCTCTCTCAGAACCCCTGAGCTGCCTGGGCACATCTGCAGATAGGTGAGGCTCTTAGTGACCACAGAATTATCTGCCCCAGCACTTAGAGAGGGCAGCTCAGACTGGTGCCAGGGGTGACAACCAGGAGCATTTCCCAAACCAGGGGAAAGAGCTCTCTCTGTCCAGCTGAAAGTGCCTGGTAGTCAGAAAGTGTTTATAGCTTCCAGCTGAGAAGTTAGCTAAAGTACCAGCCTGCAACAGAGACTCTGCACTGGCTCTTACAAAGGAGGCTCCTGTTCAGGCAAACTTGTGGCTGTTTCTTTGGTGTGACTGCACAAACTGCTCCTCAGAAGGAAGCTGGTGGCCTCCTTCATGCTGAAGTTTGCAGTTATTTTAAGGAGCGTTGTTTTTTTGGCCATCCCTGCAAGCTCCAGTCTGACACATTGCCGCCGCGCTGCTTTCTGGATTTCCCTCCTGAGGAGAGGCTTGCTGGAGATCTGCGCTTTCGGGCAGTTCCCTTATAAGGCAAAGCTTTGGGCTCAGCTGGGCTTAGCTATTCCCTTAGTCTTTAGTCTTCAGTGCAGAAAAATAGTCCTGCACTCTGATAAGCCATTGTACCAGTGTCAAGCCAGAAAGAAGAAAACAGAATTGCTCTTTTTGCCTTTACTAAATGCCAGCTGGCTTCGCCATTTGAAAAAACCACCCCAGCCCCCCAAAAACAATCAGCTCAGAGAATGTGTAATGTTTGTACCATGAGCTCTGCCCACCAACAATAGCCTACAAACTCTTCAGCACTTGTCTCTTCATCACATGTTCATACCATGCTTAACTCGGCAGAGCTCTGTCACTCATCTCTGATCCCTGGGCAGCACAGTCCTGTAAGCACTATGGAAAACAGAGAAAACCCAATCAAACAATGACTTGAGTTACAAGGGGTCTGGGCTGGGCCCTGACTCATCCCTCCCAGGAGCCTTCTGACAAAGGGCACCAGAGAATCAGCCCAGCTAACTCCCTTTTGCACTCTTAGCCAGAAAAAACCACTATTGTCTCAAATCCGGGGAGTGTAAAGCAATTTGGAGATGACAAACAGTTCAGTTACTGCAGTAGCAATCCTGAGAAACAAAAGGAAGATACAAAAAAATTTCAGACTGGTGGTATATATATTTATACTACACTCAAGGTGGAAGCCAGGTTTAAGCCTGATCATATTTGTGGTTCTGACTGAACTCAGCTCAGATCTCGAGTCCTAAATTTTCAAAGGAGCTGCAGAGATATAAGTTTGAACTTAGTTCTACATGATTGCGGTGCCCTGGATAAAGTTATTCTGTGTCAACCATCCTAACACGTAAAATCTTAGCAATTAACACCCCACTGCTGTGTAAAGTGGATTACAGATTTACCTTAAAATGTGCTTTTCACAAAGAAAACCTTTTGCTCAGATCCAGATTCAGACACAGATTCAACGAACTATTGAAACAAGGTGACAGGCAAGATGTTATCCTTGGCTGCTCTGTCTGCTACAGATTATCAAGCCAGTGGCCAAGAGTATCTTTAGCTGTCTGCCTCCTCTTCCTAAGGAACAGCAATTACTTTGGTATAGTTAAAAGCAGAATTTATTGTTTCTTTATAAAGGATTAGCAGTGTCCCCATTGATTTTCCTATATGCCTGCCATTGCCCTACTTGTAGGTTGATAACTGGATCTATAAATGCAAAAAGCCATTGAAAGGCATCATTGTGTGCTTCTCAGCTTGGAGCTGACTCACTTTCAAAACTGAAATGCCAGTAGTTACGTGGTGGTTTCTCAAACTCCAAGAGCATTCTGTTGGAATAGTGTCACTGGAAAAAGTCACGTCAGCTGAAGGGAGAAGCTGAAATTTGTCACCTTGCAGCTGCTGCCCAGTTTGTTACCTGCCTGGTGGAACATCGCCTTACCAAGTGCTGTTTCCTTTTTGAAGGACGAGGACTTTGCAAAAACAGCACGTAACAGGCTCTCCCTCCGGGACCCCATGATCCTGTCTCCTCTCCCAGTGGGGAGAGAGGAGCTGCCCCCCTGCACTCCGGCAGCAGCACGTGAGCCCTGCTGAATGGGTGCTGAGGCATGTGCAGAGTCAATGGGGATTTACTGCTCCACCCAAAATTAATCTCATCATAATCCAAGGTATTTGTACACCAGTGTGTGGTTCGCTGTAGATAACCAGGGCTACTGTGTCGCAGGAGGCTTGTCTGTCAGGCAGGGCACGTAGTGTCTACCACTGCTTTCATGGCTTATCTTACAAATCTATTGCAGCAATCAGAACGAAGGCGGGGAGATCATAAAAGTTACCAGAGAACAACTAAAATGTTTTAGACCGGTAGGTTTGCAGTGCAAGAGGAAGAGTTGTGGTGCACTTTGTTTTGTTTACTTCCTTGAGTAGTACCACCATGCATACCACAGCGATGGCTTAATCCAAAATAACCTCTTTTTTTACATGGGAGAGGAGGAGGAGAGCTGAGAAAGGAACATGCTGTAAAAACAATGCAAACTGGATATGCAGAAACAAGGGATATTTTTGTTTCTTCTACAAAGTCATTAAGCAAAACAAAATGAAACCTGTTGTAACTAAATTCAACTTGTTCTGAGCCAAGCTGCCTGTTTCCTCCTGCGCCTGCCATATCCAAGCTACTTCTCCATTTAGCAGCACAAAGCACAGCCCTTTCATGTAACAGCAAAATCAGCCCAGGCTTTTCACTGCATTTCACGAAGTTTGAGGAGTGGCACATCATCAGGCATGGTCACCAACAAAGGTATTTCATCATGAACAGCAAAGAATTCAACAGGAAACCCCCTCGACCTTAGAAAACACACCAGCCCCAGCATTCTGCTCATGCCACTGACATTAATTAATCACGCAATGACATCGCTGCTCCAATATCCCAAGCAGACAAGGCCCTTCCTCATTGCCCTTCCCATTAACTGCTTTTGCTCCAAGAGTTCTGCAGGGCAAAGATCTGCTTCCCAAGGCTTTGAAGTGCTTATCACACTGCTGGCATCATGTGAAAGCATCATAAAATATACACAAGCAAGTATCTGCGTTACTATTATTATTATTATTATTATTACTAAGGCTGTTGCTGCATTTGTTGGTTATTTTACCATGCAGCAGCTATCTCTCTCTGATTTACTATAAGCTCTTGATAGGTTTATACAGATGCAAAGGTAATCTACCAAATGCGAGTGATTAATAATTTCCCCAACTAATATAATCCGCGAGCAGTAAGATAAAAAGTGCGTCATTTTCCGGGCCGGGTCTCGGAGAGCAATTGGAGGTGATGGGAAAAGCTATCCAGAGGCACAACCTACCGGTAGGAGCTGATACTGCACCTCGGCCTGAGGGCACCAGCGTGGCTCATGCCTATGGAAAAGCAGTTTGTCCAGCGGGGTAAAATCCTCCTGATGGGATAAAATCGGTTATGGATGCGAAAGGGATGGAACCTCCAGAGCTCCTCATGCACAGCATCCAAGCGTTCCCTTTCCAGAGCAAGGGCCTGCGCTTACACCTTCTGGGAAAGGGGCTGGGAGAGGATTTCCAAACCTGACAGGAACACAAGCACTGGGTACTGAGTAACATGGTGAATTAAGGTTGGGTCATCACAGTAATGACGGTTTTATCTCGAAGTTCTTCTGTCCTTGGAGTGAATTAGTCACTGTTTTTTGTAATATCACCTCCTTCTCCAAGCAAGGCTCAGAGTCCACGAAGCATTATTTATACCAGATACAGAAAGGAGAAATGGCAAAAGGAAAGGTGGGTTGCTTCCTGAGTAGCTGTGAATTCAGTCTGCTCACCCTGCTGGCTACCTCTTCTGCCTCCATCACCTTTCCTGCAGCAATTTCACGAGGAAATAGTCCAAACTCCATATTTCTGCATCTCCGGGACATTACTTTTATAACCAGGCAATGTTTTTTTCCAGTCTTGCCAACATTCCCGGGGCCAGTGAGCTCAGGCACAATCCCAGCAGGCTGCTACAGCCTGGGAATGGGATCTGAAGGGCACTTCCACAGGCAGGGCTTTGCTGGTACCAGGTTGTCAGGGTTATCCAAATCATGGATGGGGGAAGAAGAGGAGAGCCCTGGCTGCTAACACTCAGTCAGCTGTGCCCCCTTGGGGGTCATACAGCAGAAGGGACGGGTCTTGTCATTCCTGCTTTCCCAGGCACCTCTGTCTCCATCAGGCTCGTGACTCCCAAATCTATGAACATCGCAATTTGTGTCTCAAAAAATGCGGGTGTTCAGCCACTCCAGAACTAATGAACAAGGTTTGTCTCAGCGCTGACACCTCTAAAAAAGCCTGGCTTTCAGCTGCACAGCAGTTTTTCTAAATTGGCTCCACTTGAGCGGATTCAAATGGCGTGGCCAACCACCACCTACGACTCTTCAAATATCAGTCTTCATGCATACCCTGTGAAGGCCAGATACAATTTAAAGACCTTTCCTGCTCCCAGGTAATTCGGTCATGCTGTTAACTGCAGTGGCTCTGCATGCGGAAATCGGCTGGAGTAACTATTTCCGAATCACTGCAGACATTTTGTTCAGGGATAAAGAGAGCATTATTTCTTTGATTTTTTTTATTCTTTTTTATTCTTTTTTTTCTTTTTTTTTTGGGAGGAAAGTCATATGGAGGCAATCATCACATGGGCATCTGGGAGAGATTCCAGAGCAGAATCAAAGAACAGGTTTGTTTTTTTTCTGTGTTGCTATTCCGGTAGTTTTCTTCATGTGGAAAAATCCCAGCAATGGTCAAGCTCGCAATGTTGTTTACCTCTCTTAGGGCATGGAGGAGTGTCTTATACAACCTATTTTAGGTGTTAGCTGTTTCAGCTACATGATTAAGTCATTTTGGTAGGCACACAGATCTGGTAGAGGTTTCCAAAAGCACTGGAAACTGCTGTGGGAGCACTCCTGGCCAGGTGATCTCCCCGACTTCTGCAGGTCTCTCCTTAGCAGCTCACGCATCGCTGCTCTTGTTTTCAGAAGTGAAAACCAAGAGAGATACCAGGGCAAAAAAGTTAACTTAGATTATAAAAAGACAGGAATGCTGTCTCTTTATGAAATGGGTAGCCATGCATTTCCTTTGCACTCTCCCTGCAAGCCAGCAGGGTGTGCCTGTGGACCAGCTTGCCTACACACAGCTCAATTTTTTGCCTTAAATGATGCAAACTCTCCTCTTTATGCATCATAGCTTTCTTAAAAAAAAGAAAAAACAAAAGAGGCCATGGCCCAGTTAAACTAACAAGAACAGATCATCCTTGCTGATGCTACACCACCTTTCTTTAGTTTCTCACTAAAACACAACAAAACCTCAGCAATACATAAAACAAGCAGTAGGCTGAGAATCAGAATCACCTCCGTTTTTCTAATAAACATAAAACACTCTTAAACTCCTCTTTAGGCTGCCTGGTCTCAGGCAGATGAGCTTGGCAGCCTTCCCGCCAGCACCACTGAAACCAGGTTTCCTGGGAAGGCAACAAGGGCACGGCAGCTCCTTCTTCCCTCCAGCACCATGGAGTGCAGCGACTTCTCCAGCTCACAGGGCTGGGAAGGGACCGTGTCCCTGGGAAGTGCCCCACCAGCAGCACAGCCAAAACTGCCTCCAAGAGCTGGGTGCAAACCCTGAACTGCACCACACCGAAAGCTCCAGCTACACAGAATAATACTGCTATAGCACCAGGCAGTTTAGCTCACTGCTGAGTGAGACACACTCAGGAACTGAGCTGTGCAAAAACACATGAGAAACAGCAGTTTAAGGCACTTAAAAGCCTAAAAGGAACGCCTGATTTTTCCCTGCTGCTGCTACACGTTGCAATATTGTGCACATCACATTCACTCTGTGAATTCACCTCCACTGACCCAAAAGGGCTACAGCTGGCACTTGATCTATTTTTGACACTAATGCAAAAAAGCTGTCCTGGATCACTAGCAAGTACCATCTGCTCTTTGCAACTGAAATGCCATCAATTCACGCACCAGGGCCAGGAGCTTCAAAAATAGCTAGTCTGAAGTGAGCTGCCTTGATCTCTATTTAGGCACCTGACTGACTTTCAGGGAGAGCTGGGCCTGCTGCAGCTCCTATTAACCTGAATTTGGAATCCCTTGCCATTTCAGCCTCAGTGTCCTCTAAGTTTGTCCAGACTGAGATAAGCAAAAAGGGATTGGTTTGTACTAAATGCTGATTTAGCAGTCTCTCAGATGAGTGACATTCTCCAAATCATCAAAAGTCTGAAGTGACCAGGTTGCTATTTACTTTCAATTTCTTAAGCCAGAACTACCTTTTAACTCAGTAACCTTTTTTTTTTTTAAATGAAGTCAGAATGATAATTTTCACCTTACAGAAGTAATAAAATATTGACTACAATTTTTAGTGTTTACAAGGTGGAAAACAGTTTGCAGAAGTAGGGAATACTATGCTGAAGCTGTAGCTCGCACCCTATTGACATAAAGGACTTTCAGGAATGTCCTTGTTCCTACCACACTGACATACAATATTCATTTTCTTCTGAAGGGAAGCAGAGGAACACAGTTTCATACCTACTGTGTAGGTCCAGAAAGACATTTCCATACCAGTGGAGATCCAGCATTTATACAATGCAACATAAAAATCCTGAAAGCTCTAAAAGATGTTTTCACTGTATTAGTGACGATCATTTTGATGTGAAACCTGCTTTAATGAATACCTGACAACTAAATCTCTTAAAGGAATGATTTCACTTGACATGAATGCATTCAACTACTGTTTGTTGAATTTTATTCTTCTTAAACAGCCAGCCAAAGAATATAGTAAGTCAGGGGTTCACAACCTTAGCAGCACTCAGAGCCATGTTTGAAACCTGCCACTGCTCTCAGGATGATGCTGGATTTCAGGATAAGCTCAGGGGGATTTGCATAAGCAGAGAGAGGCCTTCAGGAAGTCAGTGTTTGCTCTGTAGCCAGGGAGCAGCCCTCACCACAAACATTATCAAGTACTGCACACAGAATATCTCTTTTTCAGTCAGCATATTTACTTTTTCCTCATAAAATGTGGACCGATATAATGCCAGCCTCTGTGGGTCAGGCACTCACTGCTTTCAGGTCATCATACTGGTTCGTGTTCAGAGCAGCTTCTGTTGCCACTGAAATAATTCCAAGTTTAATTAGTTTGGGGATGGGGCCTTTTGAAAGCCCATTTTCTGCAGAATCAAAAAAAAAAAATCAAACACCTAAAGAGATACATTCAAGAGCCCTGGAAAAGTACTTTCCAACCTGCCAAAATGAGTCAGAGTGCTGAGAACATCAGCCAGGAGCACCAAGAAGCCCCGCAGATGAAGGGTGTAAGAGGTGAGTGCTTTTTGGAAAAATAAGGCACGAGCAGATCTCGTTTCCAAAGGGCAGCCGTGCCTCTTCCTACCAGCAGGTGTCACATGGAAATAAGCTGTCGTTTCAGCTGACACTGCGTCCCCTGCCCAGGGCAACAAGCCTGGCCCCAAATCAAAGTGCCTGGGGAACACGGTCCTGGCCAGGAGATAAATGGAGCTGTCCTCCACCTGGACAAAGACCAGAATCACCCACAGAGACCTTACATCTCACCTAGGGCACCTGGCTAGCGTTTCAGGAGCCACCTCTCACTGGGCACTTCTCTAAAAGGACACACAGCCCTCATAACAGGGAAAGGATGCCTGACAACCGACCCTTAGCTGCTTCCTTAGGGGCACTAACTGTACCAATGCTTCATAACTGTTTTTTCAGGAAATATCACTGTTTTGTGCCACTTCAGCCCGCATTGCTCTTTCCACGAGGTCAGAGCTGGGTCCTCCAGGCTGCCAGATGCACACTGCCCAGGTGTAAATACACAGATGGGGGATTTTATCGGGATATACAAGAGCAAGGCTTTGAGTGTTTTTCTTTTCAGAAGCATTGAGATTCCCAAAGCGCCCCTTTCCAAGATGTGAGCTGCGAATGGTAAGTAAAAAAAACACAGGCAAATAGCAATTTCTAATCTCACAGCAATTTCTGATCTTGAAGTAAACACTATACAGGTCATTTTCTAAAACACTTCAACAACTGCTTTCACTCAATGGGATCCTCTGGAGCTGAAATCTCTTCTCAGTCAGCTCACCAGAAACACTGTGGCCTTCAGCAATGTTGCACAGCAGCTGCACTTATCAGCCCATCACTATCAGTGCATCATCTCCTAGAGAGAAACTGTCATGGACCCACCAGGAACTCACCCAGACCTCTACCACCACTGGCACTGCAGACTCCCCTGCTCCTGAGGACTTTGCACAAGGAGCCTGCAAAAGGAGTCTCTGGGTGCCCCATGGGCTGGGAAGCTGTCACTTGGACAGCAGCCCCGGGATAAGAGGAATTGCACCCTGGGAAGTGCCTTTGGCTGTGCTGGACTACTGCTATTGGGGAGAGACAAGCTTTTTTTTTTTTTGGCAACCTCTTTGCCCAAAACGAGAGGCCTGAGCTTCAGGTCTGTCACACCCAGAAATGAGGCATTACCTGGGGGAATCCTCCACAAAAGCAGCTGCTGGCTCATAAAGCCTCAGCTGCTGAGCGACTAGCAGTGGAGCAAATCAAAGCAATTATAACTATTAAGTATAAACATTGATTGGTATGGTTCATAAAGTCAGGCCATGTTCTCTTGCTTTGATTTTGCTCCTAAATGCTGCCATGAATGTGGATGTCTTTTCCAGAATCCATGCAGCCTTGTATTTTGTTCCGCCCCTGGAACAAATACAAAGGGGAGGACAGATGCTTCATAGAAACCCATGTTCAACAGCCCTGTGAAAGTCTGACATCCCCCTGCATAGCTTCAAGTATCCTCAGGCCCATTTCCACCAGCCTATGCTAACCCAGAACACTTTGAAATAGAGATTAGTCATTTGGAAGGACTGGTGGCCAGCCTTGCTCCCACCACCCTTCTTTGCGCAAGAGACTTCCATTAAATTTTAAAAGACCAAGAAAAGCATGAGTTTTACAGAAATTAAATGCTTCAGCAAAGGTTTAAAACTAAAGAATAAAATAAATGTTAGGTGACCAACAGAATCCCTGCATCTGGGGGATGCTCAGGAAAGCAAAATGTAAGAGTTTTGCTTTCCTGGCTTTGAGCAAACAGCTCAGCTTGAGTAGCACAAGTGGCACAGAAACACATGTGGCCCTAGCACTGCTCCACAGCACTGGGATTGAAATGATCCCACACTCATTCTTACCAGAAAATAAGCAAGTTCACAACTGAAGTCATCATCTCAGGATGGAGATGCTCTATCACGGAGGCAGGGTGGCATTTCCCATGCACACATGCAGCAGGGAGAGGAGTGGACCAAAAACACACAGAGAGAAGTGCTTGCATGGCCTGAGTAATGCACGGCCCCATCATTCCCACCACCTCACCATCCCTCTAGTTCCCCCCAAACTGTTTCCAGCTTTCACTTTCCAGTCCTCACTCATCCCAGAGCTCTGGGAAGCTCATGGCAGGGAATGTGTCCTCCTGCACTTCTGCTACAGCAGCTACAGGCAGCCAGCAAACACCCAACTGTTCCCATCTCCCTCTCCAGAGAACAGCTGGCTCTGGCACCCCAACATCTACCAATGCTCAATCAGGGAGAAAATACAAAGATTACTTAAATAAACAAATTCACTCTGTAAATGCTACGTGTGGCCAAACCGGATCTCCCAAGGCACACGGAGCTGCTTCTTAGCTGGTACAAAGTGTATCAGCAAAGGATATTTGCTCAGAGATTACAGCCTTGGGGACCAAAAGCCAAGCCTTGTGACAGGGCAGAGATAAAAGAAACTGCAACTGAGGAAAAGAGAAGGGGGGGGAAAGGAAAAATCAAAAGAAAATGAAATGTCATCTTTCAACCGCACATTAATGGGCGTTGAACAGAGGCTAATGTTACACCAAACAGCAAAGCATGTGTTGCCTCAAAACTGTCACTCTGTACTCTGACATATTTTTGCAATGGCTGAAAACTGTGATTTTTTCATCAAGTGCACCACCATCATTGGAGGACCTGGCATTTCTCAGGGCCTGGAGGATGCCTCTCCTCTTATTCAGAGGGTGAGGGCTGGGAAAGGGGGCAGAGAAGGGGTCAGCTGGGCCAGGGCAGCACAACTGTCCTTGGTCTGAAGGCAGGGCAGCATGGCTGGCTCACCCTGGGAAGATGCTGCATCAGATGAACTCCATCCCAGTCATCCTTTTGAACTGCCACTGAAAAGGCACCGGGAAAAGCACAGCTGTGGTTTGCTCCTCAAATTTTCCTTCTCTTGCAGAAAGACCAGACTACAAGCACAGAGATTATGATTTTCTCCAGAAGAGGTTTTTCTGACCAAAGTCAAAGCTTTGGTTTTGATATGTGTCCCAGGCTGCTGCATATAAAATTACTTACCCCGTTCTCCATTACATGTGGAGAACTGCTATCATTAAAAACCTTTTTTTTAATATATTTACATGAAAAAAGGGTGTTATCCTTATGGTTTTATCCTCTTTGCACTCAGTGTCTGCCATGAGCCCAGTGCAGCAGCAGCCAAATGGCTTGGTCGTGTCAGAGGTGGGGAAGCAACAGTGCCTGGTGGGAATGAATTATCCCCCTGCATCCATGGCATATCTCCCATCCTGTTTCTTCCCTTCTTCATCTCAGTGCTCTTTTCAATTGCAGACTTTCAGATTGGAGTCATTTGTTTTTCCCCTAACCCAAAGTCCCTTTGCCTGTGAGGCACAGGTTGTGAGGGGTGATCAGAGTTCCACCAGGCCCTGTTGCAGTTCCTGACAGGGAAGCACCAGGGAAGACCCAGCAGGACACCTTTAGGTCCCGGAAAAGGGATGAGAGAGATGGTTTGGTATCAACGATTCCCAAAACATTAAAAGTTCAATAACAGTGCAGTTATGATATTTAGAAGAAGCAGCTTAAAAATAGCACTTGTTATGCTCTTACCTGGTATCCCAACACCAGGAAAACAAAAGCCAAGAGAGGTGCTCATCCAGCTGGGTTGTGAGACCCAGTGCTAAGGGGGAACAGAGTTTTAAAGATCCTAGGGACCTCGGCACCATCCCCTGAAGCACCTGGGCAGATCCACAAGCTGGTTGACATTTAGACTCAATGGCAGAGAGTATGAGGTGACAAACACCTATGGCAAGAGGCTGCCATTCACTGCCATTCCCAGGGGACAAGGGGAATGGCAAGAAAATTTGGTATTGATTTTGATTTTTAAGTGCTTCAAGAGGCTTTAAAAAAAATAAAAGTAAAAAGCAAAAAAGGAAGACGGAGTGGTGCAGGGCGTGGAGAAGCAGCAACAGCAGCTTGTGAAGGTGCAGCAGGGCAGGAGGATGAGCCAGTGTGAGTGGGTTGGGGCGAGGGCCATGAGCAGGACTGGGGGAGTGGGGATGTGGGCAGGTGTGGGAGCTCCTGCTCGGGGTCCTTGCAGAACACATGGGCTCCAAGTGCCACAGGGAAAAAACAAGAAGCACCAAAGACATGGTTTTACACAAAATGAGAAAGCAGAAAACTGATGGTTAATGCCTCCAGACTCTCCTGCATCCTGCTCATCTGACAGCTTCCCAGTCACCTGATCCTGGTTTTAAGCCTAAAATGCCTCTCCCACGAGATGTGAAGTCCTCCTGCCAGGTGCATGGCCACCATGGCCCGGGCTGCTGGGCAAAGCTTTGGGAAGCAGCCCTGGCCCCAGGAGAGCCTTCAAGCAGGAGGAGCTCAAAGAACCCAGCCCTCAGCCTCCTTGAACCCCTCAGCTTTCCATACCGAGTGGTCATCATGATTAAACCAGAGCCAAATGTCATGGCAGAGCAGCAGCTAAATTACAGAGCTGGGAGGTGGGGAAAGGCAGGGGTCTGACTGCCTGGCAATCAAAGAGGGCAGAGGAAACCTGAGCTCCGACACACTGTAATTGCACCCCAGTCTGAGAATAGTCAGGAATAGAAATTTGCCACCAAAAAAATCACATTGCAAATAAATTTCTCTCACTTTCTAATCCATAATTTGAAGTATAAGTATTTTAAATTATGATGGGTAATACCTTTGTAGATCAGAAAGTGCCGTAAATTAAAAACTACTTAATATGCAAACCTAAGCTATTTCCAGCAATTTATATTCCATGACACTGCTAGCAGCCAATGTCCCAGGAAGTGCAGCAAGTAAGGTGAGCACCAGGGTGTCTGGAACAGATGGAGTTCCATCCCACCTTTGTACAGTAACTCACCTCTGTACAGGACATCTACCACCTATCCTCAAAGTCTCCCAACTCATTTCCAGCTGCCTTTCCTCCCTGCTGGCAGAGATAACCAGCAGTGAAGGTACTACACTGGGCAGCTGTTTCAGTATAACCTTGTGTAGCCACAAAAAGCAAATTGTTGCACCCATGGCTTGGTGTGGTCTTGGAGTAGATTCTGAGGTTTAGAAACCAGGTGAGATTTGGGCACTGGAGCTGACAGTGGCCATGCTCAGCTCTGACAACAGACACAGGGCTGCTCATACATGCTGGGAAATGCTGCAGCTGCGTGGGCAGAGTATGCTACAGTGGACACATTTAGAAGCACTTACACTGACTTTTAAACACACATTAATTTTTACACATCTACTACTTTAAGACATTGGGTTTTTTTAGGGTGTGTTTTTAAAATTATTCAAATAACACCCTTTCTCCCTGCTAAAATTTGTTCTGCATATCAATCAGAGTGAAGAGCAATCCTTTGGACCCTTCTCTGTACACAACACCTCAAAAAACCCCAGAATCAATAAATTATAAAGCCTTCTTTCACAGCCATCTGTGTGGAGAAGGAAATCCCCGGTATACATGTCTCCTAGCAGAGCCACTTTATCAAAATACCATTAAAAACACGCAGAGTTTCCACCAGAAGTTAAGAGGTTTTCTGAAGCCTACAGGCAATCCTGAACTGGCAGACCTAGAAACATGCAGGGGCCCATTCATAGGACCTGGGACAACATCTCTTCTGTGAGCTGTGCTTCAGCACACAACATCTACATGGCACATGAAATGCCTGAGCTGCTTGCACTTGCTGGCAGCACATCTAATTACAATTCATCATTAAAAGCGGCAGGAAAACACATAGGGAATTATTTATCTCTCATCTGGTAACAGAATGGCAAAGCTGGCCTTGGAGAATGAATTTTAAAAATTTTTTTCTCCTCAAAACACATAAAAATTACTAACAGACTCGAGTAAATTAATACTATGAATTAAGTCAGCAGTGCTGCTGCATAGAAGTGAAGGTGTAACATCAAAAACCTAGGTATCAGCCCAAAGCAGGTGTTATTCCACTGATCCCTTGCCCGGGTCACACGAGGAGCTTTAGCTGGTTATGCAGGTTTGTGGCCACAAGATGTGAGTTTCCTGCATTCCTTACTGAATGAGGGCTTTATTTATTTATTTTAATCAGATTTCTCTCATGTCACGCACACTCATCAAATCTGATTGGCAGGGCATGAAATAGCAATGCCTAAAAATAGCAGGGAGGAAGAGTCTCGCTCCACTTCCACCCTCCTCCCAAAAACCTGCCCCACGGGGCTGCAGCGAGGTGGGGTCCCGGGGGATGGCGTCGGCCAGACGCTGTCATATGGATGCTGTTCCCATTGCAGGGGCACAGAGGCCAACAACAAAGGAGCCAAACCCAGATCCCTTGGAGGCACTTGTTTACAAGGGATTTGCATTGGCTTCAAAGGCAGCGGTACAGCCCAAGAGCTTTCTGGGCTGGAGTACTGGGGTCACGTCACAAGCGGGATCCAGCACCAGTTCCTAGAAGCAACAGCGACGGGCAACATAAAAAAATCCCCACCAGCTCCAGCTTTTCTGTGAGCTCTGGGCATGATCCTAGTCCCACAGAAGTGTGTGGGCGTTTTGCAACCATTCCCAGTGAATGTAGATCTGTTCTCCTCTCCTTGTTCCCTTACTGTCTCTGCTTGACATTCCTTCCTCCCCTCAGCTCTCCTTCCCTCTGCCGGGGTCACTGCCTGCAACCCCAGGCAGGGATTCACCACCCATCCTGTGCCCTCCCGGAGGAGGAAACCAGCCCATTTCCAACCAGCAACTACCCGAGTTACTTCCCACATCAGCAGGGATAACTGGCTCCAGGAGCACAGCATCCAACGGGAAACGCCCGCCAGCCCCCGAGCTGCCGGGAAGGAGCTGGCTGGGAAACGCCGCGTTTGCAACCTGCGCCTTTAAATTCATTTTACTATTACAGTCATTTCACTAACTACTTAATTGCAGCCATCTCTCTGCAGCGTCTGTCTCGGTCCGACACCCACAGCTGCAGCCGCCCACGCCGCCGCCCACGCCGGCCCACGCTCTGACTCATGCTCCGAGCCCTGCTCGAAAAGCCCCGCTCCCCGCCGAATGCTCCCTTCAAATGTGTGCTGCTACTTTGATCTATTTCCATAGATTCCTGTGAGTCATCTGATCTGTCTCTGATCTAAACCCAGTAGACTAGAGCCTACATGTATGGTGTTTTGCATGAATTTGACTTGCACAGAGGGCTGACCCTGCTGAAATGCACAGGCATGCGAGAGCACAAAATTCCTGGGAACTTCTTCCAGGAGGGAATTACTTACTTATCCAAAAAGAAGAGCAATTACTTCCTATTGAAAAGTCCCATTGTACTCTAAAAAATTACATATATATATATGTATATGTAGTGGGGACATCATTATTCTGGGATATAAGGCCACAGTGATGCTCAGAACGGGTTTCCACCAAACCCCTTCACAGCCTTTCCCCACCTCCACCAGCTTGTTACCCTCTCCTCAGTTTGCAGATGGCAGCACGGTGGTACCAAACCTCAGGGTGCACTTCGGCAGGAGCAAGAGCCAGCCTGCCACTGGCAGTACCTTAATGAAGGCTCTGGGGATGATGTCCCAGGCACCTCAAGGCAGTGCAGTTTGGCTGCAGTCACAGGGGAAGGCAGTAATGACACCCAGGCTACCACGGAGGCTTCACGCCCACTTTCTGCCAGATATGTGGTCCCTTGTTATCCCAAAGCCCAAGAGCTGTGCCCCAGGGATACCCAAATCCTTCCCCAGTGAGTGTTTTCTCCTGGTGATCTATCCAGCACTTGTGGGTGGATCCACAGAAGCCATGGGGGAACATTTCTAAGCCTGCCATCTCTTCAAGCCATGATGTGGCTTGTGGAGGATGCCGTCATGGCTAA
This sequence comes from Erpornis zantholeuca, assembly GCA_013400515.1. Lineage (NCBI taxonomy): Eukaryota > Metazoa > Chordata > Aves > Passeriformes > Timaliidae > Erpornis > Erpornis zantholeuca. The sequence goes on from VZTN01018157.1 coordinate 65,733, forward strand.
GTGTGGATAGCCAGAGATGCTATTCCCACCTGGAGGCTGCTGGCCAGGTCGTGCCAGCCTGCACCTGAGCTACCCCTCCCCTCCCACAGCCAGCACCACTGGCTGAGCCTGCACTCGGCCTTGCAGATGTACCTTCCTCAAACGCTGCCGCTGCACCCACCAGTGTTATTCCCATTACACAGCCTCCCTGGGCACGGCAGGCAGGCAGCGTTCCTTCCTGAACACTTCACAAGCAAGTAGCAGATGGTGCCTGTCACTAAAAGCAAATAAATGCTTTGGTGCCCTGATTTATCTGCGCAAACACCACCTGAATTATCAAGGACAGGAGGCCCTGTTGGAAACGCCTTTCTTGGTGGATTTGGACTCGTTGATAACAAGCTCCAAGCACACGGAGTTCACACTTTACAGGGTGTATATCACTAATGGCTTATTTAGGTTTGCACAGATGCATTTGAAACACAATAAAAAAAAAATAAAAAAGAGAGAAGCCAGATGGGTTTCATGAAGTTGTCACAAGGATCATTCCAAGACATGCCTAAAATGCTAAATATTAAGGAAAAAAAAAAAAAAAAGGATGTGAAACTTGAAGTCTACACCTGAGCTTCCTGAAGTTAGTGGCAGAGCTCCTGTCATCTCCCGGCGAGAAGAGAGCTGCAGGCATGCCATTAGAGATGGGAAACCCAGGGCCAAATTGCTTCCCTTTGCTCCCTGGGTATACAACCAATTAGCTCCCTTCTGCACAGCAGATGAATAACAGAAACCCGAATTTTCAAAGCTTACCAGTGGCTGCTGTTTGGGCTCACCCTTTTATATTCCCCATCCATCCTCCTAATGGGTCTCAGCACTGCCATCATGCCTGGCACCAGGGGAGAGGGGGGAACCTGTGGCCATCCATCTCCCCCTGCAAAGTGCAGCCGACTTGTAAAGGAGCTCTGGCAGACAGAGGTTTATTTAAACCAAGCCGGTGGAGCTGGGAACTCCCTGCACCGTGCACAGCTGGTCTCAGCTCTCGCTGGGAGTGCCCTATCTTCCAGCAATTCCTCCTGGTGAGCACCGCAGGGTGTGGCACAGGGAATGCTCTGCCGGCCTGCAGGGGGGCTGCTTCTCAATGTCAACATCTTGGGCTAGTGAAGCATTAATCTCAATCTGGTAATTTGTCAGAGGAATAACATCTGCATCAAGAGGGTTACCAGCCCTTACTGCAAAATGCAGCTGTGCCCCATTCCTGGACACCCCAAAATGCGCCAAAAATAGCCCAAGTGTCCCAGGGGGCATGGCAAGGATCGCCAGCCAGGGGTAACACTCCCTGGGTGTTTTTTCCCGGAAACTTACAATTATGTAGCACTTCAGTACTGAACAACCCATTCTCCCCCTGGTTGTTTTTGTTCGTTTTCTTTCATTTTGTTTTTGTTTGTTTTCAGGCGAACTGGGGGAGGAGGAAGAGAAAGGGGTAGAAAAAACATTGTGTGATTTGATTTGAATTGCATTGCACTTTCCCTGTGCTTTTTTTATGCTCGATGGGAATGATGCATGCAAGTCTGGGAAAACAGCGTATTTCACCAGCCTGGAAAATACTGCCTTGGGCCTAACCCAAATTTTCACCAGTTTCACTGGAAGTTGAATAATGTTTTTTGAATAGCCGGAGCGGCAACCTGTGATACCTAAAGTTCTATGAAACAGATATTGTATGGTAACTGAAGCCTCAACAGGATCAAATATTTTTAGGGTGTTGATGGCCATCAGCAGTACTGAGCATCATGCTCGGAAAGCAGCAGTCAGCCCTTGCCAATCCCTTGCAGCGCTTCCAAGTGGGAAGCGGCAAGGCAATCAAGTCACAAGAGGGAGAATTTCTGTCTTCCAGGTCTATAAAGGATGTGCAACATACAAGCAGAATCAAAATGAATCACAAAACCACATGGAAACTGCCTGATTTCCCCTATTATTCCTAACACATCTCTAAACACACTCTAGATGATACACCCCAGAAGAGCTGCAGCTAAAATATGGTTGTTTATTCAGTTATTTCCATATGCATCTTATTTACTTAGGATCAAGACAAATACTACTCGCATGCCTGCTCTGCTGGCATTAATCATCTCCTGCATCCTGGGCTGCCGGGGATGCAGGAGGTGGGAGGAACATGACAGCCATGTGTGTGGGCAGGCACAGAGGTGGGTGTTTGCCTCTTGGAGCAGAGGTTTGGAGCAAGCCAGGGTGAATGTTCAAATTCAGAGCCTTTCCATGGTCTTGCCCAACCCTCCATGTTTATTTATTAATTTTTTGGCTTAAATATCCTTCCTTTGCAAATTCTATTTGTGATCAAGGGGCATATTGTTGGGGTTTGCCGCTTTGGGATAAGATGGGGTATTTGCTTCCCTTTGGTGGAGGCTCACACCTCTGTGGCCTTTGAACACGGTTTTTCAGCCTCGCCTCTCTGCTGCATCTTGGCACTCAGCCACCCTCCCCACGAGCCCTCCCTCTCCATTCAGAGCTGCTGAAAGCGCCTTGGCTGTGTGTGAATGGGGGAACATTTGTTCCCGCTCGCTCCGGCACAGGGAGGGAGCTGTGTGTCGAGGAGTGACGTTGGTTCAGCGCGCAGCAGCCCCACCGGTGTAGCCTTTCACAGCGCGGGTGCCAAAGTGCGGGTGCTGCTGGCTCCGCTCGCAGCAGGAATTGGATCCATTCAGAGGAGCAAAGCCACGCTGGTTGGGAAGCCCCAGGCCATAAGAGCCATGGCATTGCTCTGCGGAGGGGAGACAGCACACAGACACCCCACACAGGGATGGGGTAACAGCTGACCCCCCACCTCCAGCCCTCTGCATCTCTCCAGCCATTAACTCCTTAACCAACACAAACCCTTTTTCAAACATTTACTTAGCTTAAGGAAATGGTCAATTTCACTTGGAACGTGGTCCTAGTCTATTTAATTAAAAATCGATTAATCCTGTATTTAAACAAATGCAAAATAAAGGCTTTTGCACCAACTCTAGGTAAACCTGATTAGAGCAAGCCTGATCAAACACTCCCAAGTTAAACACCTCAATCCATCTTCACAGTTAGTCCTTTAGGTTAAACCCCACTGGCAGTGTACCATTTTGGGTATCAATAATATATTTAATATCTGAATGTCCCCTTTAATTTACCTTGAAATTATAGAATCGATTAGGTGGAAAAAGATTTGCAGTCACTGAGACCAACCATGAGCCTAACGCTGCTGTGTCGACTGTGAAACCACGTCCCTAAGTGCCACATACCTTTTTATTTCCCACCTGCCCACAACAGCAAGGAAACCTATAACATCTCCTGTTGATGTGGTTCAGCTGTGCCCACAATGAATTAGGTGACTTTGCAGCTTGGACAGCAGAACAACTCTGTTTTTTGAGACCCCTCTGCCACGAACAGAGCCTGAGTTGGCATTACAGGAATGCTGATGTCCTACTGACCTGAAGATCAGCCTTGCACAGACAAATCTCAGACAAACAGCAAAGCAAAAGCCAGTGTCACCCACCTTTACCTTCTGCTACCAACTTCCAGTGGCCACAAGGTAGGCTTTAACCTCACCAAAGCCTGAGGCACTGTGGTAACATCCATCCTCTTAAATCCTCCCTTCTCCATCCTTCCCAAGGAAAGTCCCCAGCAGAACAAAGAAGAAAACAGGTAAAACCATAGGTAAAACTAAATATGATTTCTGCCTTCTTTTTAGAAGAGAAATTTTAGTAAAGACCTTGAGATAGGAGCCCAGGGAGGGACAGGCTGCATCCCACCCTGCCCAGAGGAAATGTAACCAGCACAGTCCCTGGGGAACAGGGGCCAGCTGCTGCCCCTCTCCCAGCTGCACCAGGACCACTTTGATTTCAGCTGCGGAGCTAAACGTAAAGAAAAACCAAACCAAAAAGTAAAAAGTTTCTGTATTTTGGTTCCTTTCACCAAGGACCAAGAGGGTGGTGTGGGAGTGGCAAATGGGAATTCAAGGTGATCTGCAGAGCAAAAAGGACGTCATGCCTTTTCTTCCTTCTTTGAAATACAGGTAAAAAGTAGCTTTAAAGAATAGTTCTTCTGTCTTGTCTTTAACAATAGGAAGAAAAACATAAACTTGGCATTTTTGCCCTCAGCTACAAAGACTGTGAATTTATTTTGGGAGAAAGCAAAATGGCATCTCAGAACCTAACACATTCAAGACTCTGAGCGCTCCAAAAATAAAGCTGAGCATCACAAGGCAGACAGCCCTGTCAGCAGGCTCTGTGCAGGGATCGCCTGCCCCTGTCAGAGCAGATTTCATGAGGCTTGATAGCAAAGGCATCTGGTGAGGGCTCTGCTGTCTAATCCTCAAAGCACACCTGATATTGCAGGAAAAAATCTTGGATGTACTCAATAGTCACACTGTCAGACTGGGGCTTCGTTTAGCACCAGGAGCTGTTTCTAGAGAGCTTGAGAAAAAGTGAGGGAGTGGGAAAGAAAGAAGAAAAATAGAATAAAATACAGGATGACACTTACATAGATGTAATGGCTAACAATTGGCTTATTTTCTACCCTTGGAAACATTCCTGTTGAAAAATACAGTATTAATTGTCTCCCAGTATTGGAGGCTCTCTAGGACATCTTGATCTTATACAAAGTACAAGGCAAACACGGTCCCTACAGCAGAAAACTGGTGGAGTTTTGTTCCAGCATGGGAATGGATAATTTCTGGAATTAGTACTCAAAGTCATTACAATGGTATATTAGGCTTTAAAATATGCATTGGGTTTTCCTGACTAAATCAGCATTTACATGATGAGAGCACAGGGGGAAATCCTCTAGGCACCGCAGAGGAATTTGTTAATTTGTCATTATTGAGTTTTGATAGATGCTCCTTGATGTGTTTCCTACACTCCTGGAAGTTGCCATCGTGGTACAGGGACTGGCTGTGCACCAAGCCCCAGCAGTGATGTATTGTAGCAGGCGGCCCCAGCAAAGAGCTGTCACTCCCGCGGGGAAGAGCCCGAGCATCCTGCTCCCTCCTCCTCCTCACGGCCCACTCATCAGCACAACATCCCTACACGTGCCAGAAATACAGAGGCAAGGGTTTCCACGGCATCCCAGCATGAGGATGACCCGCAGAGCACCCTGACCTTCACGTTTTACTCCCTTTGCCTTACTGAAGAAAAGGAGAGCATTTTGGGGATGCAGAGCCTGGCTCTGCCACAGCAGCTGGCTCACAAACCAGGCAGCCCTTGCTGCAGGGAACCCCCTGCATTTTCTCTGTTGAAGTAATTTGTGTGGGAATGATGACACTGTCATTAAGGGTAGATGTTAATAGCGATATCCACACAAAGAGTGTAATTTCAGCTGCTCTGTTCAGGCTGTAGCTCACAAACATCTATGAGCAGGGTGAATAAATATTCACACGTCCCTGTGGGATCACTCCCCTGACTTGCTTTTCATCCTAAACCTCGGTGAACTAAAAGTTACAGTCACCTCCACTGCAACTCGGTGTTTAGGCTTCACGGAAAAACAATAAATCTTTACATTCAGAGAGATGCCTCGGGGTGTTATCCAGCATTCCCTGACCCCAGGCACAGCCTCTGCTCCCATCCCCTTTGCGGTGAGGAGCGCAGGGTTCCCCAGCCACCCATGCCAAACCTGGGGCACCTGGGGCTATCGGTGTTCCTGCTCCGCTTTTCACCGGAGCTGCTCGCTTCAGGAACGCTGTAACGCCCATTAATTACAGCTCTGAGCAGCGTGATGGATTGGGATGGGTTTGGCTTTGGAGGGGGCGCGGGGGACAGCAGTTCGGTGGGATCCAGCTTTCTCCATGCCTGCATCTCTTCCCCTCGCTCAGGCGGAAAACAACAGCTGTGACAAGCGGGGGAGCAGCATCGCCCACTCCCTACTCCCACTCACACCGGGAAGAAAACAGCCTGCTCTCAGTTCCTCCTCACTTCTGTCGGCTTCCAGCAGCGCCGGGCTGCCAGCGAGGCAAGAAGTCGTGTCAGCAGAGCGGGTGCAACTCTAGAGATAGGGGGAGGTCACCGATTAAACATCTCAGGGATTCTTTTCCAAGGACAGGAATTACAGAGTGCCTGAAGCACTTGTAAATTGTCATTGTTATGGGGTGAAGTTCACCTATAGTAGCCAGCCATGAGCAGAGACTGTGTGTCAGAGTCAATGATTAGGTATTTATTTCCCTGGATTTCCACAATACTAAGGCGGCACCTATCCAAAAAAGCTCTGGGCTCAGTGCCATGATTTAAAACACGTATATCCGAAATTATCCACCCCCTGTCAGTCCCCAGCAACACCCAGCTGTGAGCCTTGGGTGGGGGGGAAAGGGGGGAAAAATATGGAGAAAAGCAAGAAGTAATCCCCTTGGCCATCCCACCCTTCTCTGGGAAGAGCAGGACCTCCCTCAAATGCTCAGTTACCTAAATTCCCTCCAGCTGCAAGTCAGGACACAGGGCAGCCCCCAAAGCCTGGTGTCAGCTAACAGCACTGCCACAGCCTTACCCTGCAGCCAGGCTCAGCTAGGGCCTCCCCACGTCCCTGCCGGTCACAGCCATGCAGGTGCTGAGGCCAAGAACAAGGATCTCTAAATCCTGGTTTGTGAGCAGTTAAACCAGGATGGGAGACCGTCTGCAAGGCGAGGGAGAGCTTTTTCTCAAGCCAGGAAAGGGAACAGTGCCTCTTAATATAGCAAGGGGAGTAATATAAAAAGAGTCTTCCCTATCTCCCACCTCCCATCCCTCCTACAGCCTGACTTATTTTAGTGCCTGGCTACACCCTGGCATGCAGAAAATCATTAGGGTTGCCAAATGCCTGTTTCAGGAGACAATTTACATACACAAAATAATTTAGTTTTTGTTTGCTGCTCCTCACTGGAGCACCTGCGGCTAAGGCTGGCCAGCAACCCCAGTGACAGCTCCTGAAATTTCAGCAAATTTCTCCTGCTGGTTGGGAGCAGGCTGGGCCTCCTGGCCCCAAATCCCAGAAAGCTTCTCCAGTCCTGCTGTGCCTCCAGGTGTGCAGGGACAAGGGCAAGGGCTGTATTGGGTCCCTGCCCGCCCTGGCTGCTGCCAGGGGACGAGGAGGGATGTTTAATGGGTCATGGCCCCATGACACCACGGCTGTCAGCAACACAGAGTCCTTGATTTGGGAGGGAGGACAGCAAGACCCCAGCTGTGGTGGGCTGAGGAAACCTCCCCTCCCACACCAGCTCTCTGTGTCCTAGGGAGAGACATTAGTCAGAGCCACAAGGTGAGGTCACAAAGTCACATACTGAGACCACAAGGGCTGTTTACATGCAGCTTCGGAAAAAGCCTGAGCAAGTAAGTCTTTTTGGAGGATATCATTCAGCTTCCCCACTTTTCAGTGGTGGTCAGCATCCTCCTCCTAGTCTCAGCAGAGCAAAGCTCTTGTCCCTTCCCCTGGTACAGGGCACATCTGCCAGAGGATCTCTGCATCCCAGGAGGCTTCACACTGAGGATCCCAAGCTAATGACAGCTGTTCCTTAATTTTTGGTCAAACTAAGTAATTTCCATCACAAAGGCACTCGCAACAGAATTCAGTTTTTGGTGAAACATGCGTACAGATGAAAGCTGCTGCTTTATAAATGAAGTCTTCTCCATTAAAAAAAAATCTTATTTTATGGAGTTCCATTCTAATAATATTATTTTTACCTATTAAATTACATGCCAGAAGTAGTTACTCTATCATGTCATATTATGACAAGAATAATAGTTGAAATATTCTCCTTTTACTTGCCATTACAATCACAAAGAACAGCTGTTATCTCGTGCTGTTCAAGACATCTTTTCTTTGTTCTACATCAAAGTGGCTCCTGTTTGGGCCCCAGCAAACTCATCAAACCATTTCGTTACGACATGAACATGAGTCACTTTGATCTAGAAACAAAGGCAAGAGAGATTAATCAGTATCAAGCCAAACCACTCTTAATTAAAAAATTAAAAATAAAAATAGCCGAAGCTCTTACGTCATGCTATGATGTGTAGGTAATTGTAAGGCATGTAATACACTGCCTTTACAGGGCTGACACTAAAAGTTGGAATGGCAAAACATCCACACACACGAACCAGATTTTCCTCAAGCATTCTAAATTTTTTTTAAAAATTAAAAATACAATAATTTCAAAAACAACAACAACAAAAAAGATTTCCCAGAATTCCACTTTATGAAAAACTGAAGATATTTGGGTTTTCTCTAATTCAGCAGAATTTTTTTTGATGACATTTCATAAGAATCCTGAAATTCAATGAACTTTATATCTCTATCATATGTTGGATTTATAAAACATCATCTTCAAACAATATCTGCTGAAGCCTGATTTGGTTAGCAGTGTATTGCTGCAGAAATGTGCTGAATTCTTTCTGAACCAGGTGATTTCCAAGGACAAAAATAATATCAGATTTAATGAATCCAGAATATTTCAAAGGCATGTTTCTGTTTCATCAAGAAGGTCCTGGATAAATAATCTAAGATTTTTCTTCAAATTTACAATACATTTATAAATTAAAATAGCAAAATAAAATATCAAAATACTTTGATAAAAATATTTGTGTATGAATTGTATAAGGTTTTTAAAAGGTCAAAAGACATTTCTAAATCCTCAGTTTCTACACCAAAAGATTTCAGGTTTAGGGATGAAGAAATATTCCCTTGTTTTTCTCATCAGCTGTACTGGCCACATCTTTTGCTGAGTAGGGGAAGGAAAAACCTCACCAGCTCCACAGTGCAGAAGCCTTGCTGAAGGACCAGGGGTTTGTGCTCTCCTCTGGTGGTCCTTAATAAACTCTGTCTCCTGCCCCTGTGCTGCCGAGCATCTCTGCTTTCCCTTTGGTTTGCTGTCCCTCAGCCTTGATCGTTGTTTTCATTTATGCAAACCCAAAGCTGCATATTTTAAAGGACTGTCTCAGCACTCCAACAGATGCAAAGCACAACAGCTGGATATTAATGCAGCTTGGCATCACAGCCATTTGGGGCCTTTTTTTTTTTTAACTTAATAAATGCTCGACCATATTACAACAAGGAAACAGTTTCTCTTCTTTTATTACCAGCCTAACCCTGAGCAAAGTATTAAATAAGACTTAATTTAATTAGTTCTTGTATTTTCTCCTCTTGCAAGATTATTCAGTAACACAAGGTTCCTGCCCAGCTCTCTTTCTTGCAGGCAGATAGAAATCCTGCTGATGGTGGTGGGAACACCTCAGACACCTAATTTACATGCAAGACGGATTGCTGGGTTATGAAAAGTAGAGATATTTTCAACCAGTCCTGTGGTTCACCTTTTGCTTTGCCACACATTCCCAAGCTGCTCCTCTCTCCCTGCCCTTCTGCAGCGTGTGGGGATGCCACCAGCTTCAGACCCCACTCCCAGCAACACTGGGTTTGTCCCACCTTTGGCTTGCTCCAGAAAAACTAAAGCTGTGAACTATAGGTTCAAGGGTTATGTCCTGGCATCCCCTTATCCTCCTGGCGTTGCTTCTTTCCCTCACCCACCCCCAGCTTTTCTCTGCAGGCTAGGTCAGCCAGTTTTCCTCACCCTGGTGTTTTGAAGGAAGGAAATGCATCTGGTCTCCACTCTTAAGCCCGCTCCCATTTGGAATGGACCTCTGGTGTTCTCAGAGTGTCTGGACATTTGCAGGCAGATGACATCCTGCCAGCTCCTTCATGAGTCTGCCCACCAAAAGCCTGGCTGGAGACCAGGACTGCAGCATCTACTGCATTCCCATACTCCATCACTAAAACATCCAACCAACCAGGCTGCTGCCCCAACAGAGCCACTCTCATTCCATCAAGGGGAGGCTTCTGCTGGGATTGGAAGTCATGGAGCCATTGCTCTGTGTGCCCAAGGTAGAACCCAACTAAGGGGGATATTGAGGGATGGGACTGCGGGAACAGAGCTCTCCAAGGGGCACAAGCTGGATCAACATGCATTGGAGCAAGTCTGAGTCTCATCCCAAAGTGGGAACAGCAGTGAAACAGGGCTGTGCCACTGATGCCCTTAAATGACTACCTAGAAACAGAGAATAGACAGGAATAAAGGAGGCATTTATTTGAAAGGCCTTCAGAGGAACACTCTGGGCCCCAGAGGGCCCTGCCTCAGTGGATCCCAAAATGGACAATGACAGCTCACGAGTTCTTCACACTTTGATATCAGCATCAATTCACCAAGCAGAACCCAGCCAAGGATGGAATTTCCCCAAGCTTGCCCCCTCTCCCCAAGATGATGGTTTACAGTTTTGGGGCCTAGGACAGTCTGGGTGTCCTTGAAGAGCAAGCTAGAGAGGCTTTGTTATGTCTATCTTAGCATAAGAGAACAGCACTTAACAAGCTACAGAAAACTTCAGAGTTACACTAGCAGTAGAGGGTTTGAAAGGTATAAAAGTTAAAACCTAAGGCATCACCTCCACCCAAGCTGTCCCTGGTGCTCGCTGTGGCTGAAGGGCTTGACACCACTGACATCTGGGCACTGCTAACCATGGATCAACACCTTGATGTGGCCCTCGAGTGACCAGCAGCAGCAACATGTGCCAGGCAGCCAGGGGTAGATCTGGCTTTAGAGATCCTGCAGATGTTTTGACTTAGGAGTGGGCATCTCATCCTTTTGAGGCACAATAAATAACCTACACGATGTGATTAGTCACTCAATATCAATTAACATTGACAGCTGCAGGTTGGATGGAGCACAGAAAGCAAAGCCCTTGGAAGGAGCCCTTGGGGAGGGGACACACAGTGTCACATCTCACAGATCATCTTTGAGGAATAAAACCCTGCGTTCCAGGCTTATTAGTTAGTGCCTTCTCCACAAAGCACACACTTCCAGCTGAAAACGGGGAACATCACCTTGAAGCAACAAATAACAGCAAAACCCAGAGCCTCAGGATGAGTGCAGCCCAGAGAAAGAGCAGGACCCAGCTCTGAGGGTTTCGTTCAGCCCAGAGCAGAAAACCCATAGGCTGAGTCAGGCTGCTCGGCTGTGAGTCACATCCATCGATTTCCCAGCACTCCTGCCAGCAGGCTTGCCCGAGCAGGGGCTACAGCCTGCCTGCTGCTGGCTCTGCCCTCAGCACCCCCCTCGGCTCTGCCTCCGAGCACTCTGCCGGCGGAAAACCGGGACTGACACTCCCAGAGAAGAGCAAGGGGAATTCTGGACATGAGCAGTGTCAGGAGAGACATCAAACCGCAGCAGCACTACAAGGGGAAGGGAGAGATAGATGGGAAGGGTGAAGAGGCAAAAGAAGCCTGGGCAGGAGTGTGGGTGTCTGGTCCAGGTACTGGTGACAGCATGCCAGGAGGCTTTGGAGTCTGAGAAAAGCACTCTGCAAAGGGAAGAACACATTCGAGCAGCGAGGTGAAAGGTCTGGAAAAAGCGGCGAGTTAGAGAGAAGGAGTAGGAGGAAACGTGGGCGCAGAAGTAGGTGGTGCCACATAGCAAGTTTCTGATGTAGCCAGGAAAGGCATCCAGAGCTCCCAATTTCCAGGCCCACACCTTCACCAGGAGACCATCTGTGCTCTCCCAGGGGGAAGGAGCCCCTGGGTCAGGCAAGAGCGTTTTCCTCATTCTGCAAAAAATAGCAGGCGGTGCCGGGGCACGGAGCAGCACCGCTTCCCAGGGTTCCTGTGCTGGCAGGGACGCTCCCAGCTGGGTCTGTGCCTGCCAGTACTCATGCTGTGGGAGAGCTGCATCGCTGCTCTGGGACCTGCCATGCTCACCTGCCTCCTAAAATGGTGTCACAGCTGGTGTTTTAAAAGCATCAGATGACAGCTTGTGGTTTTTCTCCAGGTGTAGAGCCATAGGTAATCCAGTTCCTCCCTTTGGAACATTTTAATGAAGGTTTTAGGTTGAACTTTTTTCTGATTAAACATCATCTTTCAGGAAGAGAACCATTCCCCCAGATTCTGTTGAATGCAGACTGTAGAGCAAAGCAACCAAACAGTTCAGTGGTGGGTCTCTTTTTCCTGTTTTTTTTCTTTTTCCCTCCAGCTTTAATTAAAAGGAAAATTCTAACAATTCTGAATAGGGATTCTTTTTCCTGGTATCATTTGTGTTTGTGAGAGCAATCAGAGCATTCACCTGTTTCCCCAAGTTCTGATGCTGAGGCACCCTGGGGCTGACTCACAAGCAGTGTCAGAAATGCCTTCCATGTGGTGCCCAGCTGCAGTGAGGGCACATCCCCACTGCACTGGCCTCATCCCCTGCAGGGCCCCATCCAGCACAGCCTTGAACACTTCCAGGGATGGGGCAGCCTGTGCCAGGGCCTTGCCACCCTCATAGAGAGGAATTCCTTCCTAATAACTAATCTAAACCTGCCATCTGTCAGTCTGAAGCCATTACCCCTTGTTCTGTCACTACATGCCCTTGCCAACAGCCCCTCTTTAGCTCTCTTGTAGGTATTGAAACGCTGCTGCAAAGCTCCCCAAAACCTCCTCTTTTCCAGGCTGAACTAACTCAGCTCATCTTCATTGGAGAGGTGGTTCTGCCCTTTGACCACATTTGTGGCTCTCCTCTGGACTTGTTCCATCAGGTCCATGTCCTGAGGTTCAGGTGTCCGAGACCAGGAGACTGAAATATGGTGCAGCAGTGCTGAGAGTCAAGATGTAGCTCATCCACATAAAACAAGGCACCTCTGGTAGGCACCTCAGGTGCCCCCCATGGGGTTGGGAGCAGGGTCAGCAGCAGGGGACACATCCAGCCCCCTCCCCAGCATGGCTGCAGAACGGCCCAGAACCCTTAACAATGTGCTTTGCAAACACCACAGCCCATGAGGAGCAAAACGTGTCCCACTAATGTAACAAAGAGACTGTAGAGCCAGGGGAGTGATGGCTGTGCCAGCCTCACTGCCAGCCAGGGGCAGGACACAGGGAAACCAGGCTGTGTGTGTCCCTCAGTGTCCCCTGCCAGCAGCACACACCTCCTGGGTGCACAGGGCTGCCACAAGCTCCAGAACAGCCACAGCAGGGAGCAAACCAAATCAGCCTCTTGCCATCCCATGGGAACACAAACTTTTGACACTGTTGGAGAGGCCCCGTCGATGTGAGCCGTGCATTTACATGTCTCTGCTCTCTCCCCATGAAATGCAGGTGCCAGCTTTGCTGTGTTACCAGTAATAAACATTTAAAGCCATGCATTCAGGATTCCCTGTTTGCCCTGTAGAAAGTTTCTCTTCATGCATCAGACTCGGAGAACAAAGCCTGGACTGTTTAGCCGCAGGATTTAACCACCTCTTGTAATACCTGGTTGATCTAATCTTTTGTTTTAATTAAAAGCCTTTCAGTTTGGTTTGCAGGTTTTTTTTTCCTCCCTGCACCCAATGCCAGCTTTCCACCTGCTTCACCAGCTCTGTCTTGGCTGTGGAGTTCACATCAATCCTCTTCATTGCCTTCAAAGGCGTGGAAATGGATAGAAAATAAACAAATCCACCTCAGCAGGTGTCCAGCCTGAGACCCAACACTGCCTAGCCACTGCTGGGCACAGCAAAGGGTGAAATTAAGCAGCTGCCACGAGTGGGGAGCCAACAAAGCAATTTGCAGAGTGTCTGCTGCTCTCCAGACCAGCTCATCTCTATTTGAGGGAAGAAACCAATGGCCTTTGGGGAGTGAGATGGGACCCCAACTCCACCAACACCCAGGAGATTACTTTAAACACCAAGAGAAAGATGTCTGCGTGAGGTTGAGACATAAACTTGGTTTCAAGCACTGACATGAATTCTTCTCTATCGCATAATGAAAACATACACAGGGATGTGATATATGTATGAACAAATATCAGGGATCTCCTGCAGTGGATGCATGCCACTTTGAATATCTTTTCAATTTTTTTCCTCCACAGATTTAAATAAAATCTAGAGTCCCAGCCAGCAGAATTAGTTTTAGCCTTTTGAGTAGGTCACTTCAGAGGAGGAAAATCAGCAAATCAAAAAGCAATTTTGGAAATGGCCCCACCACCCCCACTGCAGCCATGCATCAGTGCTGCCTTCCCCAGGCACTCACAGCAGCTCCTTGGCACGATACGCTCCATTCTCCTTCTCACTCGCAATTCTTTGCTCCTATCAAGCTTCAAAAGCTTTTCCTATCCTTCTGAGGAGCCCAGTGACAAGCCCTTCAAAACTGGCCACATGCCCAACATACCAAAATCATTGGAAAACTCTGTATTCACACAATTTCTTGGACTTCACCTGCCAGTGCTACCAACACCGCAGGGAATCCAGCACAGCCCCAGCCAGCCCTGTGGAGTCACCTTCATCTCGCACGGCCACCACCACCTGCGAGAACGAAAGGCCAAAACATTATCCAAAAGGAGTGCAAGCAATGCTTTGGGAATATCGAGTGGCTGCGTTTTCCCTTGCCTTTCCCCTGCTTCTGCAAGACGTACGTTAAAAGCCAAGACACCTTTGGTGCCATCGCCACCCACAGCATCCAACACTCTCCTCCGCTTCCCCGGAGGCGGCTGCTGCTGGGAAGCAGTGGGTCCGGCCAGCGGGAGAGCGGGACACAGCGGAGACGGCAGCTCCAAGCCTACCACGCCGTGCCGCCGAGACCTGTCAGGATGTGTCACAACACGCGGCATGTCGTGCCTCACCGCTCTGTCGAGCAACAAGCCAGGGAAAAAAAAAAAAAAAGAAAAAGGGAAGGGAAAAAAAAAAAGGGATTCGGATCTAATACGTGAGTGGGCCGGGATGTGCAAGAGAGATGAATATGAAGTAAAACATGCTGGATGCTACAGTAATAACCGGGCGCACGCGGAGAGGCTGGAAGCGAGCCAGGGAGGGGAGATACGAGAGGGATGCTCTGAGCTCAGTCTGTGCGTGGCGGAGAAGCTGCAGCTCCTGAATGAGCGCGAGGCGGATCCCGAGGCTCCCGCGTGGGCGTCAGGCTGACACCGCTCCACCAAAACCAGTGGGAGCCCACGTCACCCCCAGGCTGGGGCTGTGCCCCCTGCCAGGCTCAGCAGGGGTCTCACCACACACGCCTCGTGTGGGGGAAAAGCTGGATTTTGTCCCTTAAAAATAAGGCGGTTCTTATACACGTGTCAAGCCCAGCGAACTGTGGTGCCAGGCACAGAGAGGGGTGACTTCAACGGGTCCCTGCGAAACACGAGAACGTGCCCCCAGTATTTCTGTATTAAGCGTGGGACCAGCTCACTCTTCTTTGTATGGCAATGCTGAGCCTAAGGGCCCCTCTGGTAGCGGCTTCGTGTCAGGGCAAATTCCGTTTTGGGGACCAGTGGGAGGAGAACGGAGGTCACAGGCAAGCACCCACGGCCAAGCAGCATCCCTGCCTCCATTCCCTGCCCGCCGGAGGCGGTGGGAGGAAGGGCTGCCTTCCCCAGGTCCCGTGGGCGTTCACATGGCCCCTTCGCAGCAGCCAAACACACATTTACGAAGAGCAAACTTCTAACGGCATGGGGATGAGTCATTACGGGGTTTCAAAATGCGTAAATATGATCACATCCTAATTCAGTGTGTCACAACGAGCTGCCCTGCATCTGCGGGGTTACTCGGCTCCGCAGAAACCTCGGAAATTCCTGCCCAACCTTGTGATGCAAAAATTCATCTGTATTCGTGTCACCGCATGCAGAGAGTTAATGTGTTTTTTAGGGTGGTGGTTTTTTTTTTATTTTGGCACTGGATTTCAATGGAGGCTTATGCGCAGTGTTACAACCCAGTACTGCTATGTTTTGCACCACAAATTTACAACCGAGTAATAAGTAAACACAAGATTTTTTTGGCTGCATAGGATTTTCCAAGGTGATTAAAGAATTTTCTAAAAAACTTTGAGAATGGAGCTGTGTGAAATCCCCAAGGTAATAGGAAATCAACTGCATCCCCATACGCTCCATAGACATAGGAGGAATTCAAATTTACTGAGAAGTAATATAAAATATTTAAGAAAGCAAATAGAATTGAATAAACCTCTTGCGATGTAAATTAAATCTGCCCAAACCAGCAGTGATTACCTTTGCTGCCATGGCTCCTCCAGAGACTCTGTATGTGCCCCAGGCTCCACACAGCCCTTGCCTCACCAGCACCTGTCACAGACAGTGTGCACCCCAGACAAATACGATTTGAAGACCTCCAAATATTTTTTTAAATTGTCAAAAGCAGTACTCATTGTGCACTTACCCAAAGAACAGGGAGACAGAAGCATGAGGAAACAGGCTGAGTGGTGGTTTTGAAGAGAGCAGGTGTCTAGAACACCATCTGATGACCCAAAGATTTGGCAGTAGCCTACATTAGGGCTTCCCAAGCTTTTCCACAGTGGGAGCCACCTCCACCATCCCCCTCAGGCAGCCATGCCAGCTAACCCAGGCACAGCCAGTCAGCTGGAGCCCTGTCCTTGGGTGAGAAGCACAGGCAAAACCACGTGTGAAGGGGCCTCACCCTTGTGCAGGGCTGCAGGTGCAGGTGATGGGCAGGGCAAGCAGCCCCACCTGGGGCCTTCATCCCGGCACAGCCAGGCAGGGGGAGCGGAGAGCCACCGGGGGAAGGGCTCTGGAAAGCCATCCCTCCTGAGCAGCTCGAGGAAATTCATATTTCATGTTCTGCTCCTTCTCTGCCCACGGAGTTCTTTCTCGTGGTGGTGTGTAGGTGTATGTGAGGGATTTATCCTTTCCCCACTGAATCACTGCAGCACAACATCTTTTCAACCCTTCTGTACAGCACAAAAGAGCCTCATGGCATTTCTCCTCATTTTCCTGCTTAAGGAGACAGCCAGCAAGTTCTACAGCACGACCCAGTTGCACCCCGGCTCAAGGCTGGGAACAGCACGAGCCCTGCTAGCCCTGCTTGGGGGCATGTCTGGAGGGGCAGGCACCTCTCTCCTTCTGCCAGCTGGTACCCCAAAACCACAGCCCAGCCTGCCTGATGCCAGCACAAAGGCGCCTGGAGCGATGCTGCTTGTTCAGCTGGAAAATGGCTCCACACTCAAGGGAAGGAGCAGAGCAGGGTGTGCTCAGCGTGCTGTGCTCTCCTCACAACCTTGTGAGCCCAGATCCAAGACAAAGAGTTACCAAATCCTAATTGCCACAGTAACAAGCCTTTGTGCTTTAGCTAGGGACTGCTGACATGATTCCGTTAGGTCTGACACTTCTGTTGTGTATGAGTTCTCTGCATTTTGAAAGGAAAATGGGGAGGAAGTGAGTCCTGCAGCTGTTATCATGGGTAAAGCCATGGCCATGAGTAAAGGCTGAGCCACAAAGGCCCTCCTGGCCCACCCTCATATCAACTGCTTATTTAGAAAAAGACATAGGAGCTTTAGGCAGGTAGCCAGCAATAAAAAATTAAATTTTGGCTGTATGAGAAACACCTGAAGCTTCAAATGAACATTAGTGACCCTTGTTTAAGGTGTTCCATCCAACAGTGCTTTCCAACTAAGGATCTCACAGCTCAATGAGACACTGACTCAGGCAGGCCTGATGCAAACCTATGGGCTCAACCACCACCACTGTGCTCTTACTGAACTTTGGGCAGCCACTGCTCAGCCCATGTCAAATTAGAAAAAATAGACATCTAAAGGTTTTCCATTTATACTTGTGTGCAGCCTGACAGATAACATAGCTGTTCTCCCCCCTCCTTGCACCTTCAACACCAGAGTGTGTAATTGCTCCCTTCTCCTCTTTCCTCTCCCAGAACAGGGCAAGATTGCACTCAAGGGCAAGACAAAAGCCAGCAAACACAGCCACTGGTTCAGATTTCCCATGTTTACTCTCATCTGGGCTGGAAGAAGGCAGGAGGATTGCATCTACTCTGCCCCCATCTCTGCTTCAAACCACTCCTGACTTCTGTGCCATCTCAGCAGCCTGTATGTTTTGAAGCTTTATGGAGGGGTTCTACCCCCTGCTGCCCCGACTTCTCTTTGATGTTTTTGCTCCCTTGTGTGCTTTTCCCTTTTTATGCCCCATCTCCCACCCAGTATCTGCCCCCCAACAACCTCTCAGCAAAGATGTGGGCTGCTGCTTAGAAAGCAAGTTGGAACAGGGTGGCTCACCAAGGCAGCTGCTGAGGGCAGCAATGCTCTGTCTCCTCAATTCCAAAGAGCATTTGCACATGCCTGCCATCCCATCCTGGCAGCTCTGTGCTGTTTGCAACCCTGTGTAAATAAGAGCACACGCAAAAGCGTGAGCACAGGAGGTGGGAACTCAGCACCTCAGTGCTGCAGACCTGTCCTGGGGCTTTAGTTCCTCCCTCCTGCCTGGGCCCACTGAGCCCTGCAGGCTGTGCACATAATGAGGCCACCCCTAAATGAGGATATAACCACACGAGCAGGAAAAGGCTTCCTCCAGTGAGAGCTGCAGTTTGAGGTACTCCCTCCTCCCCTATCCCCCCCCCTCAAATTAACATCTCCTTTTAAAAAACACAATTAAAAAAAAAAAGGACAAACCCTGGGGGAAGTAAAGAGTTCTCACGGTGAATTTTATTTTGTAAGCAACAATATAAACATGTGAATAAAACAGGCATCATTTGCAGGGCTGGCCTTTGATCCAGAGTACCCTGGATCTAGCAACCCTTCCCGAGCAGACGAGGGCAAGCCTTTACCTGCGACTCCAGAGGCTGGCCAGGTTGCAGCCCACCAAGACCTTTGTCATGGAAATGCTTGAGTATCTGCTGTTACCAAGCGTATGTGCAATCTTGGAATGTACCTCCTGCCTCCCCCACCCCAGGATAAAAAAAAAAAAACCAAAACAAAAAACCAAAAAACCTTACAGCTGCAAACCTGTAAAAAAAATTGCTTCCAGCTTATTGAGACTGAAATGGTCTGTTGGACTATAAACTGAAATATCATTCTGGAGATAAGCAACTGGTCGTGACACAAAGTTCTGTATTTACAACTCAAAAATATAACTGTTATATACTTTAATTTATAGCAAATTTAATACATTAGTGTTTACAAAATAAATTCTGGACTCAACTGAAACAGCGTGCTGCTTAGCAAGTTCCTTTTCTTTCCTCTCACTTTAACTGAAGAGACCAGCAAGCTTAAGAGCTTCTTCTGTGACCCACACACAACATTTGATGGTGTCAGATGTTGGAGAAAACCAAATGTTTCCTGCATCTCTAAAGGTTTGCTGCTTGGTACCTTCTATTGCTCAAGCTGTACAGTTCAAACCTTAAGCTGTCCTTTAACAAGTTCCATACATGTCTCATGAAAGCTACTCAGGTACTAACCAGGGCTCTGGTTAATGTTACAAACTGAAGAAACATCTGTGCTACTAACTCACACAACAGGAAAGAGGAAATATAACTACACATTCAATCTCTTATGCCTAAACAGCAAAGCTGCAAACTCCATTGCTTAAAGTAAGATACTTCAGTAAGTGAAACAGTACCATACAGTTCAAGAAACATGTTTTTTTTTAAAAAAACCAAACATTTTAATAGTATAAAAAGTTGTTTTACTGGTGTTTCTACTATAAAGCTTTGTTCCACAAATCAAGTGATAAAATAATTAGATATGTTTACAGTGATAAGAGACTGCAGTGTAGACATTTCAGCTCACATTTTGCTGAGCATTTCAGTACAACAGAGACTGACTGAATCGTTAATATACACCTATGACACAGAGCAAACTGCAGACATGAAGTGCACACCTGAACAGGGAAGTTTACCCACTGGCATGATAACTCACTTTCTTCAGCTCTCCCTTCCCCCTCCAGAACACGTCGTAAGCAAAAACTGTACTCAGAAATGGAGGCATATAACTCTTCTGACTGCAGAGCAGCACAAAGGAAAGGTGGATGCACACAAACACACCGTGGTAAATTCCAAAGTTATATGCCAACTACTCCTCCTTAGATAAAATGACATCTTCAAAAGTGAACATGTACAAAAAATAAAAACTGTCAAATAAATAAAGAATACAGATGTTACTCACATACACGAAGAAACGGATTGGCATACTGTATGCAGTATACAGTATATTCATAGAATCATCTGGGCTGGACAGCACTTAATAAGGAGTTACGTGCTGAAGTCATAACTCCTTGTCTCTCTCCTCCAAAAAATCTTATGGTTTCTGGATATCAAGTGCAACCTTTTACACTGATGCATAAACCCTGCAGCATGTCTCATCTTTGCCACACTTGGGATGCCTTTTTTTTTTTTGAGATCCACAGAGAAGCCCAAGAAGTTATCATGGTCTGAATGACAATTTTTGCAGCCCTGTCCATACTACTTGGTCTCTTGAGTTTCCTACCAAATGAAATTCAGTAATTGTATGGTACATCAAACCCCAGTTTTTCCCAAGGAAATGGGAGCCAATCATCTGGACTCTTCCATACTCTAACTGGCATTTCCCACACTCCTGACCTGTATGTAGGTATTATACTATAAGTGTGTTACACGAAGGCTGCTGAAACCATTGGAAGTGATGTAGCAATAATTAAGTGTCAAGTACATCTGCTATAATACAGAATCAGGGTCTAGGTCTATCAAATGCTATATCCACATAACATTTTAAACCATGAAAATATTGTATGCATTTTCCTTTTTCTACAAATATTGTTGCAAACTTGCTGTTAATTGTGTCACGAGGTTTGCATTCCTAATTCTCCAATGATTTTTAATTCAAATGTTTAACAACCATATCTACGCTAGGTACACTGAAAGTAGACATTGAAATTTCAAGTAAAATGAACTGTAGCCACATCTACTGGACTCAATACACGTCCCGACATCTAGATTTACTTTGATAAGTTATACAAATACATAATACATTCTTAAATAATGAAGACCCACAATATTAATTTGTGAATCTTCCCACGTTATAAAACCACTTCTACAGGAATGTTTATCCACCTGTATTACTGTTTTAGTTGCAGTGTCTCTTGCTTTCCTGTTCCACAGATTACTGTACCAGTTCTTAGGCTTTGGCTATTGAAATCTCTTATTTGAATGAGGCAACACTGGTTATTAAGGCTGGTTTTTTTTATCTCTTGTGAAGTTTCATTCTTTACTATGACACTGTTTTCCAGAGCAGAATGACTATCTTGTGTCTTCAGGTTCTGTTTTTATGACTTTCCTTTCAATGTTGTTAAAAGCTGAATGAGGAAAATCCTTTAAAATACCAAGGCCTTCTGCATTGAGAAAAGAAAGAAAGATGTTAAAACACTGTTTGGAAACAAATATATTTTGTTCTAAAATCAACAAAAAGGTCCAAGAACCATATGAATATCAACAGCTGAAGCAATAAATTCTGCCTCCTCCTCAGCTTTAACCCAGCTGAATTAGAACCACCTCGGTTACACTGGAGTGATGACAGGAAGCATCACAGATTTACTTCAACCCTCTCTGGGAGCAGGGGCTAATGGAGATGCACTCTGCACTTACATTTTGAGAGGGAACAGGTAAAAATCCCCTACTAGAGATTTCACTAAGTGAAATATCACTGGGATTGGGATAATCTGCAAAAGAGGTGAGACAAGACTGCAGTATCCCAAAGTAAAAAACACAGCATTCTGCCCAGTCTTCAAAACAAGTACTTTTGCATCTTGCCTTTCAAATAAT
This sequence comes from Erpornis zantholeuca, assembly GCA_013400515.1. Lineage (NCBI taxonomy): Eukaryota > Metazoa > Chordata > Aves > Passeriformes > Timaliidae > Erpornis > Erpornis zantholeuca. The sequence continues at coordinate 87,230 of VZTN01018157.1, forward strand.
CTCTTTCCCACTCTATCTTTCAAACTCAGGTGGGATTTTATTATTACTCCTGAAGATGCAAGAGTCTCAAGAACTCCTGGCTTTATCTCAGTGCACTGAGTATTAAACTGAAACCACCCGCAGAGATTTCACAAAGGTTTCTTGCGCTGCCCTATCAAACTTGGGTTTGATAAGAGTGGGTTTCTCCCAGTGTCGGAGGTAAATGACAAGACTGGCAGTGAGCAGAGGTCAGTGAATGAGAAACCCAGGTGGAAAAACTTACTGCATGACATGCAGTTCACAGTAGAGAAACAGTGCTAGGTCCTTATATACCAGAATAAAGAGGTCTTTTTTATAAAAAGCCTGATTCTTTTACACAGAACGAAGCCATGTCATAATCATGCTGCTGTCACTGTGATGCAGTTTAAGTATTTAACAGCAGTAGTTTGGGTCAATACCACTTTGTGAGGACAGATGCATGCCAGAACTTGCTTATCTGATTCCAGTTACTGCATCCCCTAAACTTTTCCCAAATAATATTCAATCTGACTCCAGATTAACAAGCAACACTCCTCTTGGGAGTTTTCTCCAAAGCCCCCATGGCATGGTTACACACAATGCATGCCAGGCTGCCTTCCTGGCATCACTGAAAAGTAAGAAATGGTGGGTAATTTCTCAGGGGCAGCACTAACCCGAGGACTGGGACTTTGCCTCACCACTGGGGTAAAGCCGGATCAAATCACTGCACAGAGATTTCCCAACGTGCTGCTCTCCATCAAGTGAAATGTGCTGCATCTGTCTGCTTGGCAGGTTGGACATTCGGAGGTTCAGTGGTCTTTCACCTGCAAGTTGTTCACAGTGAAACAGAGATGCATTAAAAGAAAAGCAGTATTAAAAACATATTAATTCTATCAGCAAAAGTGCATCCTAAGTTCCAGCTGCGCAGGGAAGTTTTCTAGCAAAACAAGGCTTATATAAATACATTGCTTTGCATACTACTCCAAGGCACTGCTAGAAAGGGACACTCAGCCAGACAAAAAAAAAAAAAGGAATCCTTTTAAAAAAACCCCTTTATTCTGCTCAAAAATCCTCTTGAGATACAAATATTTTCCTCTCCTACTGCACAATCCCTCTGAGTTCCTAAAAATTCTCAGTTCCGCTGCACAATGGCTAAATGGCATAAAGAAGCTTGCTCAGCCAAGAAAGCTGAATCCATACACCTATTCTTCATGATTACTTCTGTACCTTACTGCTTGAACAATACACACAAATGAAAATCTGTTTTTTAACATTTACTTGTATTGATTCCCTTAGTCGTCCCTCTACTACTTCATTTCAACCCACTTAAAAAAACTATCCCTTAAAAACCAGATACAAGAACTTCTGGTTGTATTTCTTTTGTCTGTAACATTTTGTCTCATTTCACAATAGTAAAAAAAGTGATCCAAACAGAAATGCTCAAACAAAACAAACACTCCTAAAATTAATTCAAGACAAGGAATAGCCAGTTGGTATATCAAAGAGAACCACATAAGTGCAAGCTTTTTGAAGAACAACAAGCTACTAAGAACATCATTAGAATCTGCTTAGTGCTCAGTAATTTACATAGCCAGCTCCTCAGGTTTTGCTCCTGGACTGTGCAAACAGGTAAACAAAAAGGGGTACCAACTATATTACCTGCCTTATTTTCAATTTCCATAAAACAAGAACACAAATGAAATGCAACACTCTGCTTTACTTTCAAAACTGAGGCTGAAGGTAGAGCAAAGTCCTGCTGTCAATAACAGCAGTGCACCCAACCTCCTTCCCTCCCCACATCATCCCTGGGGAAAGCAGTTTGCCAGATACACAGCAGTAACAGAACAGAACCTGAGTGTACATCTGATTGCATTATTTAGACCGTTAGCACTTCAGGGCAGAGAGAGATCTTGTCTTGTCCATTCAGTGCTCAGGGTTCTGTACGAGATAAACACCACCACTGACAGAGGTTGTGTAACATTAAACGTCTTTGCTGGCAGCAAAGCTGTGCCTGGGAGCTACCATACCTTGTCCATCAGCATTATCTAATGACATGCCATTGGGGCTGTGCTCTTCCGAGTTCTGCCTGTAACACCCTGTGGAAAGACGTCTCTCTAACGCTGCCTGGTTGCAAAGAAACTCCATCTGTTTTGCCATCACCTTTTCCGACTGCAATTAAAACAAAAAAAGATTTCTCTCTATATGCATACATAGAGCAAGTCAAAACACAGGGGGAAAAACAGTATCAGATGAAAAGACTAACAGCCTAGATAGTGGTTTTTGTTGACTCATATGTACAGATGTGTGTTTTACGGTTTCTTCAAATCTATGAAGCAAACAAAATATTTTTGCACCCATAGAGATTTTCATAATGTACATCTGAGTCACTCAAGAATACTTAAAATGCAAGCTGTTGGAGTTCATCTACATAGAAATGCAACATTAAATTCTGTTCTTCAAAAACACACAAAAATCACTTCCTGCACTTTAGGACTGCAGGTTACCTGAAGAGAATCTCAAGAAAACCAAAAAAGAATGTCTTAATTATCCAGTTAGCTCTGTTCAAAAATATGCCTTCACAAAGTATTCCAGAAAGTATTCCAAGAGCAATGGCAACATCTGCGAAAAACTTATGCCAAGATTTCACCAGACATCATGGAATCTTTATTTTAGGAAACAGCACTACACAAGCTTAAAAATCTGCCATTCTGAAAGTGTAGGATGACAGTATGTTTGTGGGGGATAAAGGTGTGAAATGTCTGTCTAGAAGAAGAACAAGACCTATACACCTCTAGAGAGTGGAGCTAAACAATCCAGTGCAATGTGGGAGGAAATGGCGTCTGAATGTTTGTCATTGACTTTAATGCCAAGAGAATTCTAACTTTCACTATAATCTTGTTCTCGAGAGAATGTAAATAAGCATCTTGCAAAAATAAGAGCAAAATCACAAGTCAAGAAAGTTGATTTAGAAGAGCCACAATGAACATAAGAACAGAAGTGTACAAACTTACCATGTACAACTAACAGGAAAAAATAATTCCTCTTTCAGGTAATGCCATAATTGTTTCAACTACTAAAGAGCTCTATTCATTGCAGAGCATTCCACTTTTCTTGGGAGATACTGAAAGCCTTGACTTCCCACAAAAGGCTGCTTGCTCAGCATAGTTCAAGAATTTATATGTACAATGACAGCCTAACAGACCAGCAAAACCTGGGCTTCTCCAGCACAGTGGTGACCCTGACAGCAGAGTAATGACATGGCCAGTATTTACATACTCTGGCACAGAGCTCATCAGGGTCTGCAGAAGACCATTGATAGCTCAAGCTTGGAGGAAAGTAAAAAAAGTCCCTTTTCAAACAGTTTACCTTCTAGTGTGCTTTAACTTTGCTATTCTGTCATTCCTACAACCAACTTTCGAATTATACAGTAATTTTTTAAAATAATAAAATACTTCTCATTCATGCCATATTTGTTGTTTACTTGGGACAAAACTAGAATTTTAAATTTCAGTGATGCTTCTGATCACCACAGAAAAACACAGAGTTGCAGATACGTTTAAGCTTTAATTAAATCTGTAGTCCATTGTTATGTGGCAGTGACCAACAAAAACTTTAAAGCATATACAAAATGAAAATAAGCTCACGTAATTATTCTCTGACATCAAAACATGTGGCATAATTGCATTTGATTGTATCACAGATTTGTATGACCGAGCACGACTTAGCAATAGAAGGTGGTAAATGATAGGGTAGCATATCCACTCTCAGAAAACAGCAGAGTAACTCCTAAATGTAATCTTACGTGCAAATTTGGTGATTACATTTGCCCAAATCAGCTATACAAAACAAATTTGTTGCAACTTAGCATGAAATCCCTCCTTGGCAAGAACTGGCAGTAGGAGATGGGTATTTTGCCTCAAGGCTGGGATACACTACACAAAACCAAAGAAAGAATCAGCAACCTGTCTTCATTTATACAAAGCCTTCTGTCTGCTCAGGACCACTGCGCTTCCACCAGGCTAGGTGCTGTTTAGGAAGCCAGTTTATCCTCTCATATCCAGAGGTTCACTCATTTCCTAAACATATTGGCCTTTCTTCTTGTAAGACATGTCAGAACTGAGGACTCCAAGATCGCCTACTCTATTCCTCTCAACTCGGTAACTTGAGCTTTCCATTTATAGCGGATAACGCAAGTAACACAGCACATACTGTACCAATACTACCCTACTTGCTCCCATCAGGCAACCACAGATTTTCAAGCCTACTATGCTGCATCTTACCTCCTTGGAACTAACAAGGGCAAAGCTGTAGTACTGTGTCAAAGCAGTTTCGGGAGGTAAAGCCAGATTAAGAGTGATGCAATCACAGCTAAAGCTAGGTAGCCTTTTAAAAATGATGGGAATTAATTTAGTCATCAAAACAACAACACATCAAAACCAATGTACAAAGACACAGCCTGTATTATTCACAGTGTAGTGTAGTTGGTTTACCTGGGAATTAAGAGCTGTTGGGTCTTCACTCTTTCCTTTAGCCAAAGCAAGTGGCATTTTGTCTTGCTGATAGAGTGTCTGGACTGTGTCCTGGAAATCAGGATAACCATCCTATTGAGCATAAAAAGAAACCAAACCAAGAGGGACAAATTACTATTTTTTCTTCACCCTCTCTGTACACTTAGAAGAAAAAAAAAAACTAAAAACCACATTTCTGAACTTCTGTGAAAATTCTGGACTGCAATTTACATGTTTGTGCTATCCACTTCATTTAAGTTTGTGCAGAAAACATGCACAGCCCCTCCACATCAACTGCTATATAACTAACATGGCATAGACAATCTCATCTCTCTCAGTCTCAGGTGAATCCAGACTACCCTTGTTACTGACATTAAACTAGTTTACATTCAGCCTTCACAGGCAGATTTAAGCCTATGGTTTCTGTCACTCTTCAGAAATCAAGTTTATATATAGTTGAGGACATATACCAACCTTGTGAAACTGAGAAAAGCCTCCTGAAATTCAACATTTTTCACATAGAACCTACACTAGTATCACAAAACGAAATATCACCATTTCAGAAGTATGGTGGAAAATTTACAGACTATGGGAAACCATGATTCAATAATTCTTCCAGTCTGAAATTCTTAAGACATGCAAATCTCTTCTGCAGCTGGCATATGTATCAATAAAGCAACTAAAGTTCCTGTGAAAGCCTGCCAGACTCCATTAAAATAAATTAATCATTGAAGCAAAGGTTCAAGATGAGGAGATTATCCAGCTGAGTATTAAAAAAGGAAAGCTCATGTGCACTAGAGGAACATCCAGAAATGTTTACAAAAGCACAGTATAGGTAACTATGTCAAAATGTGAGAGGAAGCCAGAGATCTTAAGACAGACCCAAACCTGAGAACAATGACATCTGTCACTGAGGTTCTGCAGACCTGGATCTCAAAAACATGCCAGATTAGGTGTATTTTCCTTGTAGATTCTAAAGACACATTCATGTCAATAATTACATTTTTGACAATAGATGGACAAAAGGGTTACAGCCCAAGAGAAACAGAACTGATCTTTCAGAAAAAACACAGAGGAAGGACTACAAGGTTCCCTCTACTGGCAGGCTGCCCACTAACCTGCAGAGCAGTGGTCTGACCCAAGGCAGATGGCCAGAAACTCAGTGCAACGTAATGCCATTAAACCTATTCTTTATGCTCAGCAAAAAACCCTAAAGTCTGTCTGAACACTGCACATTGCTTCTAAACACCCAACATACTCCCTCACGGAACAAATAAACATAATAGCTATGCAAAAACTTCTTAACCAGGTAAACTGCCACAAAGCCTCTAGCCTAAGGCAGAAACAAAGGATTTGCAACACTTTTCCATGAGCACTGACCACTTTCATAGTTAACACCTGAATTTGTTCGGGAGACAAGAATAATGTGTAGGAAGATGAGAAGCTGAACGCACAAAACCCTATCATTCAGGATCTTATTTTTGCAACAAAACAGGTAACACAGCTCTTCACAACACATCTGTGATCACCTGCCTACCCAAAACCTAAGGCTGTTTCCCAAAAGTGGGTCTGGCTGCTTGTTGCTGTCAGATAACTCCTGGAGGACGACACGTTCTGGATCACCTTCCCAGAGCCCCTTCCCACCGCTGGCTGTTGCTGATACCCTGTGGGATCAGGAGGATGCTGGACCAAGCTCCAACCTGCTCTGCCCCATGGCTGCCTGGGGGTCCTGCTGCATGCACTGCAGCATTTTTGTTTTGCCATGCTGCTGCTCAGTTGTTTTCCAAGTGGCTTTGTGCAGCAGATGTTTCCAGTCCCACATGTGCTTTTTCGCTCCCTCTAATGACATTTTTCCTATGAAAACAGTAGCTTCTACTGCTTTTGCTGTTTTTGTGAAAAACACAAATCCCACACTTTGGTTTCTTTTCAGCCTTCTCAGAAATAGCAGAGGTGGGGCTTTTCTCTCCTCTTCCTCCACCCATACTGGCACCAAGGGAAGAGGCTTCCTTGCAGCCTCTGCTCAGGTCTCCCTGGCCTATGCCCCCCTGACTCCCACTAAGCTTTGGGAAATTGGTTTTTGAAAGCTCTTCCCACCCCCCTTGTTCAGATGAATAGAGATGCTGACACACAAAATAATTTCTTTAGACCACAGACAAGAAGAATATTTTTTAAAACTCTCATTTTTCCTCTCTTGGCTGTTCATGTTTGACTCCGAAAAGGAATCTAATCAACCCCAAAAGTGATGAACAGCCTCTCCCCTCCACGACTTCTGCCTGATGTACCTGTGATTTGTTTTGCTTTCTAAGATGGTGCCACAACAGCTCATTGCTTTCAGTGGTGCTGGCACTGAGTCACAGAAGATGACAAAATAAGGGATGCCCCCGCCTCACAACACCTGAGCAGGAAAGATCCTTGCTCTGCAGGATGATGTGCCATTTCCATCCCTATTTGACTCTCCTGCTCTTTGTCCAGAGCAGATTTAGGAACTACCACCCCTTTTTTATAATCTGCTGCCAAATACCAATTCACTCCACTCCTTTTTTCACTCCCTCCACACCTTTAGTCTGTCATTTGCCTGGAATTTTTTCCCCTTCTCCTCTTTACACTTCACTCCCACAGCTCACCCACCCACTCAACAAATAAGAGGGGGAGAGCTCGCAGGGGAAGAGAAAGGCTTTTACAGGTAATTTGATGTAATTCATGGCACATTGTTTCTTTGTAATGCTTGTGCAAGTTTCATATTCATGAAAAGGATAAATTTACAACGTGGCTGCAGATTGACAATACTGCAGCTTGCACACACGGCTCTGCTGGCTCTGCTCAAGGATGACCTTCAGAGCCTCTCTGGAGGCTTTTTAAAGTGTTATTATATTTCAGGAAATTAACTCATCTTTTTTTTAAGTAATCTTTTACACTATGCAAACAGGCTGTGAAGTCTTTCCAAATTGAAGCCCTAGTATTTTAGGCCATGCTTCACAGAGACATTAATGACTAATGGTTAAAGGAATGGTGAATCAAAACACAGAGTTCAGCCTTAAAACAGAAAGGAAAAATAACCCTTCTCAAAAAAACCCCAAAACAAAACAGAAAAGAGCTAGTTACAACAACAAAAAAATTCCCCATGTTCAGACCCTCTCTGTGTTTTCACGATAGTGAGTGAACATATCCACAATGAAGCATTACAACTTCAAAAACAGTGTACAGAATTCTTAACCAGAACAGAAGGAAAAATCTGCATTTGCTACCATTTTCCTTTTCACTTTCACCTTTCCAAAAAAAACCCAAACTAAAACAAACCCCCAAAAAATCCCCGAACATACTACTATAAAAAGGACCTTTTACTTTTTTTTTTTCAAAATGCAAGCCCCAGGAACCCAAAACAGCAGTGATCTACTATGTCATACTGCATCTTTTTTACATTTCATTGAAGTAAAGCCCACGATTTACAGCATACCTCAAAATTATAATGCACTGAAGTAATGCTCCTTAGAAGACTCCCAGAATTGTGAGGGAAACAACATTTCTGGTGATAACAATATGAGTAATTCAAAATTAATAATGCTAGGCTATCAGATTAAAACATATTTAATTCAATTTAATTTTCAATTTCTTATTTTGGAAAAATTACCTATTTCTGAAATAGTCACTTGTACAATTAGGACATGAAAATTTTCACAAGCATTTAAAAGTATGACTGGTAATTTTAGATAAAACAAAACCCAAGTAAACATCCTTTCTCAGAATTATTGAACTAAAAAGGGTAAAGAAGAAGCAGGCCTTCCAGACTCTTTAAGATTTCACCATGCAGAAAATAGGACAATACACATCCCCATAGGCTGTCCAGATTTCCTGCTCTCCAGAAAACCTTGAGTTTCAGCCTATATTTTTCAGGATTTTAATTTTACACTTTCTTTCAATGAAGATCCTGTAAAAAACAGCACCTCCCTTGCAGTGTGTCATTTTAGACACTTGCTCATCATCAATTATTACTGAATGAAGGAAAAACCTCCTAATGCTGAAATCTAAGTTATTGAAATACTACTTCAAGCAGAGGAGTGGCTCCCCACCAGATCTTACAAATTAGAGCTGGACTGAACAAAAGACAGGAGACTCAAGCAACCATCCTGCAACATGTTGGCCAAGGCAGATAATGGTGAAGCTGGATAAAATCATTTAATGCAGCTTTTCCCTGCTCTTTTTTTGTGGATCAAAGAACAAGCATAGGTCAAAAGCAAATCCTGACACACAGAAATGACATTACTGACTTATCAAAGCTACCAGTAAATCCTCATTGCACATGTATATTTTGCACTACATAAACTCAAAACTACAATAGTATATGGGCTGATGGAACTTAATAAATGAATTCCTCTGTACCTATTCATAACTGCCTTTTCAAAACTAACTGCTCTCACCAGGGTTTGCTTCACAGGAAAAGCCTTTGTACAGGTACAAGCATTGCAGTACTGAAACAAAATTAAAGCCTTCCTACATACACTGTTTCATCTATCACAGAATGCATTACTTATGAGAAACACATTTTAGAATGTGTTGCAATTTTCCTCTACAGTTAAAGAATACATCACCTATCTGTGTCACATACAAATCTAGCTCAGGTCTAGCTCACATTCTAACACACATTTAACCTTTTGGAGTAGACATTACAATAAAAAATACCCACAGTGCTAAGGGGTAAACAGAGAACATGTAACAGTGGAACAGTAATTTGTTTAAAATACAAATTAAAAAGAAAGATCTGCTATTCTTATCAGGTATATAGGTATACATATGTACATCCAACCATTTTTATTTTTACTTTTTTTGTTAAAAGCAACTTTTAAAAAGGCCTCAAATTTCCCTTCCATCAGTGGTAACTGAAGAAAAGGGTAAACTACATACATGCTGCTCCTGCACTCTTAATGAGAAATTCCCAGCATCCCTCTAAGCAACACCTTGTGCAATGCATACATTAGCCATGTACACATGCATTTGACAAAATCATTAAGAAAACCTGTAAGTTAATATCTACAGGCACAACCATTTGTGTTGAGATATATAGCTTTTAGTTAGTTTTTCAATATGATCAGTGTCATAATTTATGGCATAGTCAGAGATGGCTAATATTCTGCCATCAGTCCTTATCTAGAACTCTGTATTTTGGACATGATCAACAGCTGACTCCAGTAAATTAGGCAAACCCCACCTCATGGTGACTGAGAAGCAGGAGGCCTTATGGGAAGACATTTCCTATAGTGCTCGAGCTTATTCCACCACAGGAAGTCAGTCAGTCCCATTCCTCCCCTCCTACTCACTCTGAGTGCAAAACACTGAGAGTATCTTTACCATTAAACAAATCCTACTCTTTACCCCTGCTCCTACAGGTTTCTCCATCAAGCACTTACATTTACAGAGACAGTGGTGATGTTCTCCCACCCTCTCTCTCTCATACCTATCAACTGTCTATCAAATGTTTTTCTGACAAATTTCCTTAAGACAGATCCCTTCAAAACAAAACTGAATTTTAGCATACACAGGTCAAAATACAGGAGTCACGTTACTGTACCTCTATTTTGATTCTCTTTGGTGACAGCTCATCCCTTTCTCCACATTTAGATCTAGAAAAGAAGACACATATGCCATCAGTAAACAGCACATCAACCCCAACCATCAATAATAATGAAAAGGAGTCAAGGAAAAAAAATAGATCGGGGAAGAACAAGTGAGATGCACAAAAAAAAGCCTCCAATTCACTTTGACATGGCAGTGAAAGTCATTCAAGTATAGAGGAACACGAGCATTCTGTGTTGTTTTCAAAAGCATCAATAGATTAATGGATTCTTCCTTTCAAAGGGGAAGGAAAGCACAGAGCCCTTGGCATTGCTTATCCAGGGTGGATGTATATTTACATTAATTTCTATGGAAGAAACGGGAGCAAAGGAAAACTTCCTGGAAGTGTAGAAAAACATATTTTGAAAGGGTATTACATTACAAGCAAGGGAATTAATATTTAAAAATCTGAAGAAAGTATCAAGACATTCAATCATACTTATTATTTCTAAGGTTTTTAATTGTATTTAAAAGCTGTTAAGCCTCTGTCACCATTTCATAACAGCAGTTCATTTAACAGAACAGTAACAACTGAAATTAGGACGCAGCCTCAGTTCCTTTAAAGCAAGTTTGTAAACCACTCCCTGTGACTTTATCTTTTTGGCTAACAAGTCAAATCTGTATACGGAATAAAGGAAATTGATGCATTGAGCATCTATGGCTACTCTGCCAATTTACATTAACCTTAAAACACACTAATGCCTCAAATGCTTGGAATACCAGCCTCTCAGACGCCTCTCAACATGCACTATCCTCAAAATATTTGGAAAACTAGAGAGCAAATAGAAAGGTAATTAGCAAATAGAAAGGTAATTCAAGACAGCTGAATCTTATCAGTTTAAAAGCTTCAGGTCTCAAATAGCATTTTCCTCCTTTCCTCAGAAGAGCACTTTGCTGGCTGAAGAGCAAGAAGAAACTGTCTCTTGTGCTTCAGAAGAAATGCTATCAGCCTGCTTAGCTCCCTGCAGGTGAAGACCCTCTGAGTTAATGAAGCCTTACTTGGTGGTCCTGTAGGTGTACTTGTAGGTGACCTCCCGAGAGATTTGCCGGGCCAGGGCGAAGAGCTCATCTCTCCTGGTCAACAAGGCGTTATCTTTCACACACAGCTGGGCAGCTGCTTCATTAACTGTTAGCTGCAAATCAAACAAACAGGCACTCGTGATTTTGCATACTTTCACCTACTGTGCTTGTCAAAGTACCTCTTCTGAAATAATAGAAAATTTTGATGGCAAGTAAAATTACCTATAATTGTACACTAAACCCTGGAGGGTTTCTTCAGTTTATTTATATCCCTTACTAAACCAGGTAAGCCTTTGAGAAAAGGATATGAATGTAGCTGGTGCATAAAGTAAAACATTATTGTAAGACTGTCTCAATGTGCACTGCTTTTGCCTCATCCCAGCATTAATTAAATCTCAGTATAAAACAGTAGCTCTGAGCGTTCACAGTGTTTGGCTCTCAAAGCCTGGCTTACAGGGAATACTATTTTTATAAATGCAATATGCCCAGGACTTGGGGGAAAAAAAAAAAAAAAACAACCACCCTGACAGTGTGGGTACAGATGGCTTTCCCTGGTGAATACAGAATAAATTCTGTAGAAGGTGATGGTTTAAGAAACGATTAAACTTTTTTTAGCTATGTTTCTCACCCTCGTGTTTGTGAAGACTATCTTCAGACATGAATCAAATGTAACTTGTTTCAAGGATGTTTTCCTGAGCCTGCCAGGACACATTTCTAGTGCCTCTGCTGCTGGCAAAAGATTCATAAAGAAGGTGGGGGGAAAAAAAGCCTGAAGTTGAAGCTCAAAATGGTTTTGCAATGCTCTTCAGAAGCCTATAGGAAGTGGTGATACTGTCATAATTATATCAGCTTAACAATACTGCTTTCTGAGAAGCCTGTGGTCAGCAGTATGGACACAACAACATTATTAATGCAATGAGAGACACAAATTGAGATGCCAGAGAGACTATTCCACAGGAAGCAGGGCTTGAAGAGACTTTCTCACTTTTTCCTCAGCTGAAGAACAGCCAGAACGTGTAATGAAGCATAACAGCAAGAGGCCAACAGAATACTACAGGTGTTTTGACCAAGTGCCCACAACTCTTTCTACTCTTTTACTTCTGGAAATTAAGCTGCTTTAAATAGTCCTGGCTTCTGGCAAAGGAGCACAGCTGCCTTGGAGCTACTGTCAACAGTATGTTCTGTATCTGTCCCAGGCTAGTGAATACCCCGGAGCAGCTCGGTTTCCACAGCACAGGCAGCACATCCATGGTGGATGGAGACGTGCCATCCCCGACCCTGCATCTGGCAGCACCGGGAGCAGCCGCACAGGCAGGACAGCGCACGTGCGACCCCAGACACCCAGCCCACTGCTCCCCCAGGCCAGCAGCTCTGCAGACACAGGCTGTCTCTTGGGAGAAGGCTAACAGCTCACTCCTTCACCCTGCTGTCCACCACACCGCAGTGTCACCTGCTGTGAGTCAAAGCACAGAGGCCAGCAGCTCACCCGGATCGCTGCGTGCTCCATCCCTGAAGGATGGAAGCTGTCACAAGACATGAACAATGCACAGCCACGCTGTCCTTCGCCACGGGGCTCGATGGCATCCAAACTACCAAAATGTATTCTGCCCAATGCCACACCTGTTCTCCAGGAAGGTGGAATAAACAAAAAGATTTATCAAGAAGAGCAGAGATTCTTCTCTCAGCAGTCTGTGCCTGTGCAGTATTTCTAGTAAAACCTCACACAGAACTGCTGCTGCTCCTAATATTTCATAAGTAATTTTTCCTGTGTTTAGCCTAAAAGTCTCTGATCTCATCAGGGCATTTCCTATGGTACTTAAACGTTACTCAGAGCACAAACTTGTTTTTAACAGGTGAACTAGGTATGTTGCCTGATCCTTTAGTCTCTGTAGAGACAAAAACCCAAATCTCACAAAGATCAGATGTACAAGGGCGCAAACAGGTTACTATGTTCCTACAATACAAGGTACTAAAATAACAAAATATAACCCCTTAGACAGGAACAGCTGTTCTAGAACGTCTGCCTTTTCAGAAGAAAACACAGAGGGGAAAAAGATACAATATAAGATTAATACAACACCGATTAGAAGAACTACCATCCAAAGCAGGCATTAATTTCTGTAACAGTGATAGCTATTACTTTGCCAAGGATGAATAATATGGCTAATGCTTACAAAATAATTTGAGATATTTTTTATCCCTCAAAGTGCTGAGAGGTTGCAAAGAGCTGAAATGACTGAAAATGCTTTGGGTAGTTGTAGGCAAATGCTGTTTATCCTAATATGTGAGAAAAGCCAAATGTTTATTTGCTTGTTTTTCCTGGTTTTCTCTTTCAGGTCACATTCAGACTTACTGAATTGAAGTGGATCGTGGCTTCCTGCCTTTTCAGGAGGCATAATACTGCAGCTACAAAGAGTTGCATGCCTAAAAATATAGATTTTGTGTGCTGGAAGCCTTAAGGATATGGAGCAGCACATAACCATACAGGAGAGGGATGGGTTTATTTCCATCTGATGGGGTTCACAGATTGCCCCGCTAGAAACCACATAATTAAATACCAAACCGTACTGTTTTGGTGAGTCAGCAAAGAAATGGAAGAGACCGAGCTAGACAAAATTTATTGCTTGTTTTTCTAATTCCCCTGAACTGGATTTTTTTTTTTCCGTTTTACAGGTACTGAGACAAGCACTGAAATGCTAACATGCAAATTACAAATCTGACTCAAACCTGCCGGGGTCACTGAGTTCAAGGGCATGCCTTGTACTCATCCCTCCTCCAGTCCAACTCTAAACATTAAGTGCTCTCTGTGTTTGAAAAGCTGTGTAATACTGAAACAATGGGATGGATTAAGGACAGCATGTTTATTAGTTTTGGAACGCCTTCGAAAGATTCCACATCAGATTTTATTTCAGATTAGTGCTTTATGCAAATACTCCTACCAGGAGCACACGCTTCCAAACCAGCCCAGTGTCTACAGCTCTCACAGGCCTCTAATGGCTGCTCCAGCCCTCTGAGACACTTCAGTGCTCATTCTGAAACAAAATATTCTCACTAATTCACTACTAATAATTCCAACAGGTTTGATTTTAATTTGCATGCAACTCCTCTGTGCTTGAGGAGCCAGAGATACCCTAATCTTTACATTAAAAAGGTAACCACTACTTAAGCTTTTTAAATTTACAGTGAAGTTTATTCAGCTGTTCCTTGCCAGCTGCAAGGAGAAACCTTGAACTGCAAGGCAGAATGACAGCCTTGGAATGTATTAACACGTGCAGAAAAACAGTCTCTGGACAAGCAGAAACGTACCTCCCTGGTTCTTTAAGGTCCTTCCTTCTGAGCAGCAAATTGTTTAAGTCATCAAAACCAAAAACACACTGAGGCTGAGTTTATGAAAGGCAAGCTCTGGTTTAGCAGATTTTAAACGAAAGAAAATGGTTTCGTTGCTGCTATTTACTTTCAGCTTTAAAAAAGAAATGAAGACAAAACTGTTCAAGACAAAACTTTGTGAAATCTGGCCTCTTTAAGCCAACAGTAAACCAATTAAGAGCAAATTCCTCTTGCTTGCATGTGTGCAGTTCCCATCAAGTTCCTTGAGGCCCCACATGCGTAAGTGAGGCATAAGTCAACCACAGACTCCTTTGATCTTGTGCCCTTAATCACAATAGTGATAGAAATATTTCCTAAAGCCAAACCATGCTCTCATTCCATTTTTAAACGTGGTTTTACAATGATGTAGTAAAGATCTGTAGTGCAATACTAAAAAAAAACCTAACATGGCAGAGCAGTTATCCTTTTTTCCAGTTCACTGCTATCCTGCTCCTACAATTACTACCCCAGTGTCCATTCCTCCAGATTTGCACAGCCACTCCTACGCAAAAGCTGCCCTGGAGCCCACCTTCCAGTACGCTGTTGGATGCCAGAAAATTACCCTACAGCAAGTCTGCCCAGATTTCAGAGCATTTTCTGCAGTTGCTACCCCAGAGAGGCTGTGAAGCACACAGCCACACACACTGTACGCCACGACTGCCTCCATCCTCAGGTGGGGAGAACCCCCTTTCTCCGAATCTCCAATCTGCAGCCATGTACACAGGGCATCTACACAATAAATCCTTTCAAACCCTGCCTCCATCTCATACACAACTTGTTCTGTTACGAGAGAGACTTCCACAAGGTCAGGGGAGTAAGATGAGATCTTGTCTCGTACAGTGGATGAATTCATAGATTATAAGTGTTTGACATGAAGCCACAAAGCACGTTAAGTGAAAGCTGCACAACTAGAACTGTGTGGTAGGAACGTGGCTGACTCCTGTGGAAGTGTCTCCCCAGCCTGCAGTA
The DNA here is from genome assembly GCA_013400515.1 of Erpornis zantholeuca. Taxonomy (NCBI): domain Eukaryota; kingdom Metazoa; phylum Chordata; class Aves; order Passeriformes; family Timaliidae; genus Erpornis; species Erpornis zantholeuca. The sequence goes on from VZTN01018157.1 coordinate 102,697, forward strand.
AAAGCCAAATCAAGTCACTACCGGTGATGTGCAGTTGCCTTATAAATGTAAATACATAAACAAAAATGTAAAGAAATACGCCTTGTTTCCTTCTGCCCTTCTACTCAGTAGCATAAAGAGAACTCAGTCTGATGCTATGGATCACACACCTACAAAACTTCTTCTTGAAGCAAAAAAAAGGCTAAAGCCAGTACAGTTTTTTTGGCACTCCTGTAACATAAACACTGACTTTCCTTTTGGGAGCTAAGCCTTACAAGCCAAATTTTAAATCCAACTGAAATTTTGCAATCACTGTTAACTGTGAAAATGCTGATGCAGCATTCGTATCAGCAGTGTTTTGGCACTGCTTTGAATTAGTGTTTGTTCTCCTCTTGTACTGCACTTTGGCTCTAGGAAACTACTCCCCACACAGACACACCTATTGCGTTACAACACACACAGTGTGAGCCTCAGGAATGCCAGAAGAGGAGCAAGGGAGGCCCACAGGGACTTTCAAAGACAGGAGGGAAAAGATGCTACTGAGAGAATAAAGGACAAACATTCAGATTACAGCCACCCATTGATATTGGAGACAGTTCTTTCCCTTCCTCCTCAACAGTCTGCACATCACTTGACAGGTTTAAGACGAATGTTCCACAAAATCACCACAGGTTGTATAATTGAGCTTCATCCCAATCCAAACAAAAAAAAAAATCCATTACACTGGGTTTAGGGAGCTCGTTGACAGAGTCCTTTTTACTTCAAGTACACAAGCTACAGAGCAGAGTCTTGAGGTGAGGGAAGACAGCAGAGGGTAGTAACCACATCAGACACAAGCAATTTTAGTTAGTGATGTTCCAAACAAGTCTACTCTCAAAGCTGCAAGGAAATACCATGACAGGACCTCTTTTAAAATGTACCAAATCCTTAGAATCCCAAAGGCCATGCTCAGTGCAATTCCAGTTGCTATTTCGGTGCCAAACTTTCCAACCCTTCTGTATGACAGGCCACACCAGTGACTGAGCAGTCTGATGACCCCAAGCTGAAATCAGCACAAGCATACACACACCCACCCACAAAAGGGGACTTGTGCTGCACCTGAGACTTCCGTGTCAGGCCAGGACTGCCTACAGCACTCACCACACAACTTTTAGACACGCAACTCTCATTGCCCACCAAGAAGTACCCATATAAGAAGCATACTCTGTAAATACATCTTGTCAGAGGTGTCAGAATAGGGAAGGAAGCCCAGCATCACTCAAGGTGTTTTACCTCATGGAGGGTGAGATGCTTGCCATCCTTTCTTTTCGAGTCAAATCTGCCATATATTGCACTGTACTTCCTGATCTCCTCCTCTTTGTGAGGGTCATCGTCACTCATCTCAAAGATGTGACCAATCATCTTTGCCAGTTTTTTATTTGTTTTCAGTAACTCCTTGACTTCATTGGAGTCACTTTTGGGCAGGGAGGGAACCATACGTTCTACACATTCAGCAACTGACAGAGCAGCAGCAGCATCCAGGGTCTCGCTGTTTTCCTTTGGTGAGGCTGGAGAGCCAAGGTCAGCTGGGGAAAGGCTGTGCTCACTCTCCGTGGTGTGGTGTCCTTGCCAGAGTCTCGGTTCGCTGCTGCTCTGCAGTGATAAGCTCCCCACCACATCAGATTTGCTCGTGCCCACGCTCTGCACGCACGTCGTGGCAGCACATTTCGGAATCTTCAGGTGAGGCTCTCTGGTGCTGCTGTTCCTTTCGTAACTGCTGCAGGATATCCCCAGCCACGCAGGAGACCCTTCTGGCAGCTTATATATTGGAATGCTGCTGACTGGTAAGGAGGTGAGAGGCTGGTTAAAAAGGCCAGGGTTTGTGACCCAGTCCCTCAAAGCCTTCTGCAGCCGTCGGACATGAAGTGGCTTGCTAGCCATGCCTACGAGAGCCATTATCTCCAAAAACTCCTCTTCACCTGCCTCACAGAGCTGCTGGACGTCATCACCACCCTGCTGAATGAAGGCATCGAAGTAGAATAAGAGATTTGCTTTTTGTAGTATTCGATACAGCTGCAATTCTCCGAGGGTTCTGGGTAGAGCTGACGCCATCACGGATGACAGAACCTGCAAACAGTAAAAACAGAGGGAAGATGAGCACCAAAGCACCGACACTCAGATGCACTGTCCCACCACCCATCTTTCCCCAAGGCTGTCAACTCAGAGGGCAGCATTTCTTTCTCTCATTACGAGAAGACACACAGAAATGAAAAAGGGGCAAAAGCTCTATTTTTTGACTTGTTAGCTTAATGGAAACATTTTTGAAAAAAACTAAATCAGCAAATAGTTGTGATGCACCTACAAAAAAGATGATTCAAACACGAATCTTGTTTTCAACATTCCCACTTATATGTTTATTCCCAAGAATGTCAGTCGATATCGCTCACGGCTTCTGCTTGATTCTCTTTTATATCTTAAGATCAAAATGATCACAAAACACATTCTGAAGAATTAGAGAGTACTTGATTCCCTGAAGCAAAAAGTGCATCACTTTCAATTCTTCTTAACTGGCGCATTATTTTTCCCCCACAGAAAGTGTGGAGGACTGTAAAAGGAAAGCAAAGAAGAAAAGTGCTTCACAGAACCCCAGAGGATTAATGGGTCAGTAAAAGGGTGTTCAAGAACCAAGTATTTCTACAGTTTTACCTGTTTCACATAAAAAGGACTGAACGCCTCTGCTGATCTAAATTATGGCAGCAACAGCTGCAGACAAAGCAAAAATACTGATGGATTCCAACACACGTAGTTTAAAAACCTTGGTTTGAATTCACCTGCCCATTTCATTTGCTAACAAGGCTGCCTTGTCACTGACACTTGACACATGAAATACCACTCAGCAATACAGCAATTGTTCTTAAAGGCTCCCAACAGACAGATCACTGCGGTGTTCAGCAGGAAAAAACATTTCCACAAGTTTCAACTTCATAAACCCCTTATCCAGTTATACCACAAATAATAAACTCCTCAGAGAATTCTAAGATCTCACACACGCACCTCTTTACGGTGGCTTTCACAGCCACAAAGCAGATAATTTCCAGTATTACTGTATTATGCTAAACCACCAATCAATAAGGTCTAAAGCATGTAATTTATAGTTGGTTGAGAAAGTAACAGAACTAAAACATTGAGCAGGTCTGTTAACATGGCTCTGGCTCTAGTATCACACTGGACTTGAAAAAAAACCACAGTAGTAACCTAAAAAACAACACCTATAGAAAGATCTGTACATTCTGGGGGAAAAGTATTTTAATAACGTGCAACTCCCCTTCCTCCAAAACTGCAATGCAAGCAAATACATGTGCTGTGGGGCATTGGGAGATTGGTTATCAAAAGTAAAACTCACACAGCAATTATTTTTACAGTATGTGCTTTTGCATATTGTAAAGCATGTAAAATATTGCAAAAAAACAGTCTGGGGTTTTTTTACAATACGAGCCTTTTCTTCAGCAAGTCAAACATACAGATAAAACAAGCAGAGCCCAGCTTCTATTCAGGAGGCATCTGGAAGACAAGCCTTTTGCTACAAAATTCTGATTTAACTCTACTAGAGAAAAAAAAAAAACCAAAAGGCCAACAGAAACTTTCCAGAAATGTATGTGGCAGCAACAGGATACTTACAGTCAATCTCTTCAGGAAGAGAGATGGAGCCTGGGGGGAAAAAAAATGACCCAAAACATACAAAACCCCCAAACCACCAGCTGAACATCTCATTCCTTGTGTGCCGGAATGTATAAAGCAGAAGGGACAGCAATAGCAGTTTAGATTCGAAGCAGCTACCTCAAGGAGCTGCTGGTGAGCTTAAGAGCTAATAAACTGCACTCTCTGGAACTCAGGGTGAAACTAAGTATTTAAGAGCTACATAGTTTAGAAACACAGCTTGGCTTCGGAAATAATAGTTACCTGAAGAAAGTCAATCAGTACTGTCTATACTCAAAGATACAAGAAGCAACAAGGAAAATGAGGAAAATCACTGAAAGGTAGCCCTTTTTCAGGGCACCAAATTCACTATTTTAAAAATTTCATTATTTCATTCTATTTCTTAGAAAAATCCTCCAACACTGGACAAACTTTGTCAAGACAAACAAAATTAACAGCTTAAGGTTTAGTGCCATTTCAGTAACTGCTCCTGCAGTTATTTCAAATGATGCTGACGTTTCACCATCAATACCACAAATTAACTTATATAACTTTTAAAAGAAGGCCCATTTCCTCTGAAAGTCATTGATCTTAGCACAAAATCTACATAAATCTACATAAATGGACTCTTTGCAGAGAGCTAAATTGAATCTTGGGAGAACGGTGGCAGTGAAATTACACACAGCCTAAGAGCTCCAAGCAAGCCATGGAAATCATTTTTCCAGCCCACAGGCTAGAAGAGCACCAGTCCACAAGCAGCCTTTACCTAGAGGCTTCTAATCAACAAATCTCCTCATGACAGATAAAACTGGATTAATATGTACTACGGAGGCGTCAGCAGCGAGTCCACGGTTCAGACTGCGTTGAGATTTGCATTTAAAGCAAGACTGAAATCCCTTTGTTTCATACTTTACATACCCATTCTGTTTTTCAAATTCAATACAGTAACTCCTGAGAGGACCAAGCAATTTTTCCACATACGACTATTACTGATTTCTGCAGAGAAGGCATTTTCGAATTCCTCCTTTTGACCTCTTTTCTCCTTGCATTAAACAGAGCTCCTCCAGCACTCACCTCAGTGCCATCCCAGGTTATTTCTAAACTTTTACAACGGGAAGGCTCCCTCCCCTTTCCAAGACAGCCTCTCCCGCCGCCAGCTATGCTGTTTCCCCAGACAGGTCCGGTCCCTGGCTGGGCCCAGCTCACAGCCTACCAAGCCCAGAAAGCAGCTATGCTAGTCCACCTGCAGGAGGAAGATGAGGCTTAGGGAGAGGACAAGCAACGAGCACAGAGTGCTGAGAAAGCAGCACAGCACTGCCGGCCCCCGAGGAGACTGTTAACCCAAAGGACACCCTGCACTGCTGCTGCTGCTGGCTTTCCCCACCCGGGCAGCTACGCAAAGCCTTAGCACACCCACTCAAGCCCCAGCGCCCCATATCTTTCAGGTGACTTTTAAGCTGTATCTCAGACACCTGAAACGCTGCTTTACACCACTGTTCTCACTTCTTAGGGCATTGGGTACTGTGGTTTTGGGCCAAAGGGTGAGCACGAGAAGAGGCTGCACAACGAGAAGACACAGGGCAAGCTCACAGCCAGGACACTTGTGTCTGCTCCTCACCAGGAAGAGCATCTTGGATAAGGCCGTGGGGCACCATGTGTGATCCCCCTCTTCTGCAGCCTGCTCAATAAGTCTTAGGCTGTCTAATCTGTGATCCCAAACCAACCTGGTTCAGGAGTAACAGCCTGGTCATGTCCTCTGGCAAACCCTAAGAAGCCAGCCAGAATGATCTGCTGCCTCAGGAGTGAGCAGGTAGATCTAACACAGGGCCAACTGCAAACCCTTTTCCCAGCAAGAGGCAGGAATGCAAAGCTGGCACAGGGAGGTCTACAGGAATAAATGAACACAGCCATGGCACTTGAGCTGCTACTTCTCCCCCTTCTTGCTGTCCATACCAATGAGAAGTGTCAGAACACAGAGGGAAAAGCAGCCATCTCTTATGTTCTTCACATACAGAATAAACAAAGAAGCCAGAAAACTCCCCATAGCAGACAAAGCTGTTTAAAATACATGCAAGGCTGCATACTGTTATAGCCACGGGAGAACCAGGAAATCACAAGTTAGATTTTCACTCAGCCTTTGCAACCCACAGCCATGCATTCTGATTTTCCACATTACCTCATTCACATCCACAGCCCATCACCCCACATGCCATGCCCTCCTCTCCAAACGCTGTCACCTTAACTCTGACCACAAACATAACTCCTGGGAAAAAGGAAAACAAAAAAAGCACAGGGACACCACAGAGTGCTCTTAAATATCTGTAAACAGCTAGTGCAGGAATCACAACCTATTCCTGCTCCCTCTATCAAGGCAGCGGGCAGCGGCAGTAGCAGCCCCAGTCAGCATCTTTAACCACGGGAAGACACCCGTTCCTTCCCCGCCGTGCCCGCTCCGAGCTCGGAGTCGCACACTTCCCGGAGGTGGCAGGAAGAAACGTGGCTGAAGTAGGCAGGTGGTGGATGTGGGTGAAGCACCGGGAGAAGGAAAACTCGGGAGCTGTGGGATGTAGGCATGGGACAAGGGCTTCACGAGCAGCTTTCCTGCTTTTGAAGGCTGCACTGGAAGTGAAAGCAACCGAGCAAATCTAACCGATTTTTAGAGATTTTTATTTCAGGTGAATTCTAATTGAGCTGTCACCAATTAAATTAGGAATACAAGGAGAAAGTGTGAAACATCACATCCCAGTATTTTAGGCAAAAGTGATTATTTCATAATGTATCTTGATCACTTTGGGCGTTTTGAAAAGTCTCTGAAGACAAACTGGGTTTGGGTTTGAGAGCTGGCTGCTTTGCATATTCATTACATTTCTGCAGCGTTTCCAAAGGACTTTTAGCAGGAGAAGAAAATTACATGTAGCTGCAGAAGAGAGACTTCGCAAATTAAATAGTCTTGTCTAGCTCTGAGATGTGCCAAAATACAGCCGATGAGTGAGCTCCGCGTTTACGTACAAATCCGTACCTCGCCGCAACTAATGAGAAACTTGAAACGTGCAAAAAACACCCTCGCCTAAAGACGAGACGAGCGCGCAAATACCTCCAGAGCGGGGTCCCGCAGCGCGGGATGGAGCCCACGGGAAGGAAGCCCGGACGGGGGGCTGCAGTCCTCACACAAAGTTCGCGGCCGCCGAGCCCGGTGACAGGAACCTCCCCGGGGCAGCTTCTCCGTCGGGGCTACCCCGCGGGGCGCCGCCGCGCCCGGACAGCCCCTCGCGTCCGAGCCGGGGAG
>VZTN01018157.1:110261-133076 GCA_013400515.1 Erpornis zantholeuca
CGGGGCCGCGACCCCCCCGCGCCGCCCCCGCGGGAATAACGCGGCTCCCAACTTCCCGCTCGGTCCCGCCACGGGAAAACACCCCGGGAACCGAGCGGGGGGGGCCCTGCCGGTGCGGCCACACCGCCCCGGGGGCGGCGGAGGGGGCAGAAAGGACCGGCCTGGGCTGCGAAACACAGCTGTCCAGAAATCGGTGCGAAAGCACCAAGCATCAATTCATGCGAGGAGAAATGAGAACGTGTAGTTGTTTTACTGATGGAGAATTGGTTAAACTATGCGTTTTCAAGTAAGTCATGTTTCAGTGATAAATTAAGTAATAAGTAATAAATTAAGTAACTCATCTTTAGTGCAGATAACAATAGAAAAAAGCATTAAATGGATGGGGAAAAAATAGTGAGTGAGGGAAAAAAAGCCTCGATAAAATACGCTTGTCTTGTAGGCAACGTCCAGCTCTGCCTAGAGCTAGGAATACCTTTCACACAAGGTTTCCTTTCCTTTTTCCTTGTCTTCTCATCCATACCTTGGCTCTGTTGCACCTCATGGCTGTTTGCCTGAGCAGGGACAGGCCAGGCAGGAAGCAGAGTCGTGACCTGACTCCTTGGTAAACAGCTCCAAACAAAATTGAATTTCTCCTTCATTTTTTGCAGTAGAAGGCTGAGGCTTTGTAGCACCTCTGTCAAATCACTGTCACCAAAACTACATAAAAACGTCTAAAAATTAATACATGATCGAGAAACAAAGTTTTTAAAAGTTTTCTAAGGATGCAGGACTGCGTCCTGGAGCTGGGGAAATGCAAGCGCCCTTTTTTCATACGCTTTTTATTTCGTAACACCCGAACTCTAAAATCTTGCACTCCTGCATGGGGTATTTCCCCGTTTCCCGGTGGGCTGTGACCCTGGATTGCGTTAGGCCTGCTGGCAGTGGGGCACACAGGGCCCCTCTGTGCTGCCCTGGCCCTGCCCACGCAGGCAGGGCAGGGACGGGTGGGTGGCTGGCGGGAGCCCTGTCTGCGCTGCTCTCCAGCCTGCTGGAACGTCCGTGCCCCAAATCAGCGCTTGCCCAATCCTAAAACCGCCCCGCAGGTGAAGCTGCCGCTGAGTGCACGGAAGGGATGTCGCCTGAGGAAAGATACCTGTTGTCTGGAGGAACGGGCAGCGCCTGCCCCTAGAGCCCCTCTGCAAAGCCAAGTGCGGGTCAGCCCAGCTTTTCCCTGAGACTGGAGTGACTGGGGCTGTCTCCTCGTCTTTGGGGTGTGATCCAGTGTCCCAACAGAGCAGACGAGGAGGCAGAGGCAGCTTTTCTCCCTGGCATGCTGTGGTTCCCATGAGAAAACTCCATTGCGCATTGCCCAGCAAAACCACAAAAATGTTCACAGCACTGCCTCCACTCCACCCACTCAAAATGTTTTTGCATACGCCTCTAGGCACTACAATCATGGTAATTAAAGCTGTAAAATATTATTAGTATCACACTTCTGTAGACTTTTCGTCCTAAATGTTTTATATACCATGCAACAGAAATTCAGCCACTCCTATGGAAAAAAGGAGCAGGAACAATGCACATCAAGGTGGGAAGCCAAATTTTCACCAGGAGTGCCTAACACAAATCCCATCTCCAGCAAGAAGCTCCTGGGACATCCCCGAAGTCCACCCAGGGTGATGCAGATGCTGTGCTGGGACTCAAACAGGGCTACTGCATGCCTGGGACCGTGAGTGTGTATCCTAGGGAGAGAGAGACTAACAGCCCTGCTCTCCGGGAGCATCCGGATGGATTTGTGGAGATTCTCACACCACTTGGCTGTGCTTCCAGAGCCTGCTGGTGAGTGAGGTGTAACTCAGCTGTGCCCTGGGCTACTGAATGTATCAGTTCAGGTATAGGAAAGCGTTGACTAGACTGCAATCCCTCCTCTAGTGTGTCCTTAGGAACACGAACAGCAACATATCCGCTCCAGTCTGGCATCTCACTCTGGAGAAGAGGAATAGGACAAACGTACTCTGCTGTCTCCCTTCACCAGTAGATCTGAGAATGCTGGGCAAAAAGCCAGAGGCAGCCAACAAATTGAGATTTCCCCAGCAAAAAGCAGAGAAGTGTTTTTGAAGTGTTTTTTAGCACTGTCCTATCATTAACATTCAAACACTTTCCTGTCTAGGTACTGTTTTTGCTTACATCCCACAGAGGACACACAAGCTCTGATTCTGCTTCCTCTCCCACATGTCCTGACATCTGGAGGTAACATCTTCAGATGTTACCCTGCACAAATAGGAAGGGAAGGATGGATGGAGTTCTGTTAATTTTATAGCTGTTCTATACTCTTATATTTCAATATTGAAATGGTTGTAGTGTACTAGAGTAGGTAGGCAAAAGCAAAAAATTGTAACACTAGGTGAATAAAACACTGAACAAATGATGAAGGTGGAAGAACTTCACCTCTATTCCAGATCTCCTTTCCTTCCTAAAATGCTTACAAGCTAGGGAATAAATGCCAAAATTTAAGGCCCTTACCTAGAGTGGACTACCTAGCCTGATCTTCATGACAGAGGCCCTACAGAGTACTGAAAATCTTGTGATGAACTTTCAATGTAATGTATAAGGAGTACACACCCTTGCACCCACATAAACCCACCCAACCTTCTACACATGCTTTTTCTACCACCGTGCTAAGGTACTTGGGAGGAAATCATTAAAATTCTGGCCAGTTCCACGAAGCGTTTTGGTCCCTCGAGACCTCCAAATCACAAGAGATGTGTTTGTCTGCAGCACACGCAGATTTCCGGGCAGACGTGTTCTTCCACTCCTCAAGGACTCCCCGCAGCCAGTGCTGCTCAAGCAGTCGTGCCCCAGCGGGCTCGGCCAGGGGCAGAGCATGCCTTGCCGCAGAACATTTGCAAGGTTGAGCTGAGCAGTGTGGGCTGTGGGGAGGTAAAAGGGTTAGGGCGTGGGAAGCCAGAGATGTGCCGTCACCTCTAGGGAGCCGGGAGCACCTCCGCAGAAGCGGCTCCGTCCTTCCCCGCCCGGCGCACAGACCTGGCTGGTGCAGTCTGACACTCTGATGTTCTGTCTGGTTAAAGGAAAAAGAGATTGGAGTCACACATGGCATAGGGACACGTTCATAATCTACAGAAGGAGTCTGCAGATGATCCGTTCTCTATTTCCTCAGGCTCCCCAGATTGCGAGGTTGTTGATGAATCTGAGCAGGGTACGAGTGCTACAGAATCAAAGGGAAAGGAAAAAAAATCAGCAGCGAGCAATTATATTCAAGGAGACAAGACAGTAAGTCAGACCCAGAGGCAACTCCAAGGCTGCCAACACAGCAGCTGGTATTGCAGAACATCTCCGTGGTCGGTCCCCAACCTCCCCGACTGCCACTGGGGGAGCGAAGGGGTGCCGGAGCAGAGGAACAGAGTGCAGGGGCGTAGGTGCAACCTCGCCCCACTTTGCCTCCTTCTGGCAGGTCACAGCTGCTGGCTGGGGCACAATACATACACAAGCACTGCAGAAAATGCATGTTGAAACATATTTCTCAGGGAGGCTATTAATACCTGTGAAGAAAACACTTGAATTGTTTGCTGTTAATAGAGAAGAATGCATTGCATAGAGACAAATTTCATGAGCTGTCATTGAGGAGGCTGCAGGGTCCAGTGGCCATACCATGTAGCTGGGGACAGAGACAGCTGCATTCCCTTTCTAGCTCTCGTTTGCTGACATTGGACAAGTTACTTCACCTTGCAGCACCCTCAGTTTCCCCATCTGGATATTAGGATAATGATTTGACTGCTTCCTCAGTGAAGCAATGCTAGATCTGCTGATGAAGAGGGTCAGAGGCAAGCTTTATTATTTAGCATCATAAATATTCATACCATTGTGCAATGGGCAGGACTTGCTGAACAGACAACAGCCCTTGTTAGAGATCAGAAAGTTGACAGTCTCCAATACACTGCACCTATACATTCACCCAATGCAACAAAGAACAAATATGGAGCTGAATATATTTTTGGCAGCTACAGCACCTGACTGAGTGCATGGTTGTGAAAAGACTTTTGAAGAAGAATTTGCATGCTTGAAGCATATAAATCAGAAAGTGGCTTCAAATTAAAAGCAGAGTACCCCGGACACGCAGAAGAGCTGCACAGGATCAGGTAGAGCAGAGCTTCCCGGAAAAAGAAAGGTATTTAAACTTGACAGGATGGTGAAAACCAGGAGAATAGGTCAGGGCTGAGAAGCAAAGGAAATTATCTCATCAACATGGCAAGTGATATCTTTATATTGATTTTCAAATGACTAGATTTTATAGCCAGGAGCAACTGTTTAAAATCGTAAATCATCATAATGTCACCTCTGGTACCCTGGAGATCAAAGAATTTCATCCAGTCATTTGAATTACATTAATCCTATGTAAATAAAACAGTGCACTAATTACAGTCAGTTGGAGGATACAGATTTATCACAAAGACCTGTGTAAGCATATAGTTAATAAAAAAAGACTGCTAAAACTTAGCATTTAGTCTTCATCAAAACAGGCACAAACCTGGAAATTACTCCATTTTAGGGTTGTGCCCATGTGGTATTTTGGTTATGCCCATTTCGGTGGCTTGGGAAACACAGGTCCTGCTGCTGTCCTCCCTTGAGGCACAGATCCCAAGGCTCCCACAGCTGGAGGTGGGGCAGGGCTGGGATGGGCAGTTCATGGTCACACTGGCACTGCTTGTCTGGCCACCACACAGCCCTGCACCGTTTCTTACAAGGTACAGAAGGTGCTGGCATGCACTGTACTTTGGTGTCACCTGAGCACTTGGGAAGCACTTGGGAAATGTGCTGAAACAGGGAGCTCCAGAGATGAACATCTTCACAGGTTCAGCCTGTGTCTGTCAAAGAGCTTCATCTGAAAAGCACAGGGAGAAAAAGGAGGAACAACTGCCGAGAAGTCAAAATATACTATTGCAACGCTTTCAAAATAGCAGGGTTGAACTTTTTACTTTGAAACAACGTGTTTCTGATAACAAAGAACTCAAAAATACAAAAACAATATTAAAAAGAACCCCAAAACCAGGAAAAAATTGCTTTTGGGAGCACAGCGTGCTGAGTACTGTGCTGATGATGGAATCAACATTTTGGCTTGGACTCACTGCTTTGATCAAATAAAAATTACAGACAGAAATACAGTAATAGTGCTATAGTGCTTTGTGACATTTTGACTTCTGTGCCTTTCAGCCATAAACCCAAAAAGGCAATTATTTGCCCAGTCCTAATGAAGATCAAGTGGGAGACCCAAAAAAAAAAAAAAAAAANTTGCCTGTGAGCAAACCTAGTGGTAGTTTTGCTAGGGTGAGGCTTGTAAGAGACCTCTAGACCTCTAAGAAATAACGAGATGGCATCAAAAGTCTCACGACCCTCCCTGTGTGGTTACCATGCTAGTGACTGCCACCCCTCCCTCTCCAGCCCCATCCCACATCCCAAGCAAAGCAATCCAGCCACCGCAACACGAGCAAGATGCCAGTGGAGGCTACAGACCCCAAAACTCAGGTGTGCAACGAGGGGAGTGTAAAGCCGTCCCCTCAGCCTCTGGGTATTGCCAAGGCATCACTCAGGACCCTCCCTCAGGACAAAACTGGTTTATGATTTAATTCTTGTTCCGTAACTCCGGTGAGAGCCGGCAGCAGGAGCGAGTGCCGGGAGCCGGCGGCTCCAGCGTGAGCGACAGCGCGCACGGCTCCGCATCTGCGGAGTGGGAGTTTGGCCTCGCAGCCAGGCACTCAGATCTCATCGGAAGCCCAAGGGGCTTTGCAGTTTGGGACTTTAATCTTTTAATCTGGCTCTCTTCTGGCGCTCGTGGGTGAGGAGTGCGCAGTGGTGGGTGAACCCTCCGGTGCCTCTCCCTCGCTTGCTGCACTCCGGTAGATCCGCGTTTAGGAGGAGAAATGAAAACCAAGACTGCGAGGTGGCAAGAGGCCAAGGCATCACCTCAGGGGAAAGGGCTTTCAGCACACAGGGTGACAAGGCAGCCCAATTTTCCTGAAGACTAGGCAAGTCAAGGCCAGCAAACAGAGGTCTCCATTACGTGAAGGGGGAGACATGAGCACCAGACAATATTTTAAAAAATGTAACCTGGAACTAAAAGTACATTAAGTGCAAATGGGGGTGCTTGCTTGCAGTTAGACCAGGAAGCTGTTAGTGCCCCCTGAAATTCTCCCCCCCACTCCCAGAGCAACATTCCAAACTCCTCACAGGCAAGCCTGGTGCGTCCTTGCTCTACAGCTTGGTACAAGCCTCTTGCCACTGATATTTGGAGCCAGAGGGCAAAATCTTGATGTTGCAGAGGTCAAGAAGTCATTCACCACTTATTTTGCCATGGCTAAGCAGACATTTGAATCCATGCTGAAGTCTCTTAAAAGAGTAAGCTGGCTTTCAAACATGCCATGCACTTGTTTATACAGGCACGAGTACCTAAATGTTAGATGCATGAATTCAATACTCTGTGCCTCAGTTTATCTATCTCTCACTGGTGGCTGATGGTTGTTCACATCACAGCATTTTAGGAAGCCAAACACTGACAAAGAAGCCCAAAGCCTACAGGTGAAAGCCTGCAGGAGAGGGGAGAGATGACTACCCTCCTTTTCCAAGTAAGGAGAAGGCTTCTGTGCCTTCCAGATCTTCTCTTGGCAGTGATCTGTGTGTAGGCAGTGGTCATAATCAGGAAGTGCCTCCTCCAATTTACAGCTGGTGGTACCACCTGTGCCTCTCCAATTCCAGCCAAAACAACCACCTCCTCAAACCCACTTGTAAGGAAGGGCAGAGGATCCAGCTATGACAGCTCAGAGGGAAAAGCAAGGCTCGGGTTTAAGTGCTGACATTTTCCCTAGATGTGTACCACTGCTTACCAGTGTTTTTTTTCTTCTTGTGAAAAACAATTATAGTGCCTGCTGAGAGAAGGTGATCCCACTGTACCATAACAGCAAGCAACTGGTAGGTGATGAGGCAGACACAGGGCAACAAGATAAGGGGAAGACATTCAAATTTTGCTGGGTCGATGAGGGACCAACATACGTGCCTGTATGGCAGCTGGAATGGAAGAAAGTGGAGTCATTACTCATCACTTCAAGTCTGTCAAGGATTTACTTTCTGGAAGAAAATCAGTGGGTTAGTGACTGCTGGGGAGGCAGGGAACATTTCTGTACAAGTGAGACATAGCTGTGTATGTGGCAGTATGTATGTACGTGTGCCTCGTTGGTATTATCCTTCTGTCTCCAGCGCTGGTTTTAGATTGCCAGGTCCCCCCCCAGCCCTTCACCCCATCACGACTGAAGCCATCTCCTTACCAGTGCAGCATCTCAAGAACCAGTTCTGGATTAGCAGTCACTGCTTCAACCCACTCCAGACCTCAAATGTAACTCTTTTACTTTGGAAACTGGAAACCTGAGGAGATTTTAAATAACAGAAATTTGTAACGATTACACCTCTGGTCAGCCAAAACTAAACCAGAAAGGGAAGTCTTGCCATTCCTATCAATGGAACTAACAGCAGGGCTTCCCGGACTTCCACAGATGAGATAGTCTGGACAAAAAGAATGGAGGCCACTGCCTTATGAGCCTAATTTTTCTAAATATATGACCCTTGTGTTCCTGCTCTGGTCACACTCACAAAACTTAGGCTGACTTCAATGAAGTGCACAGGGCCAAGAGGCACTTATTTTCAGATTTACTAAATGCCTGCAATTCCAGTTAATCTGGAGCTGTGGGTGCCAAAGCCTCAAGAGAGTCACTTACTCTCATTGCAAATATCATCTCAGCCTTTCTAATGCACTGGAAAAGTAATAACCTTTTGGGAAGACTTAAGGGCACTCAAAAAACTATACACAGAAATAAACAAGAAGATCAGAATGAAAGCCAACAGCTTCTGACATCAAATGAAACACTTCCTTTCAGTGTTTTCTCCTTTTGATTAGCTATTTCTTTTAATTTACATCCCATAGCCTCAAAAAGTTTTTTGAATGATCTGTTTGCTGCAGCTTTCCTGTAGAGGCCCTACTCATCTCTAAGTACTCTGTTGCTGCCTAGTCCTACAATTGCTTCCATAGGAACCTAAGCCAGGCAGGTTCTCATCTTCCATTTAGATTTTTTTTTTAATGGATGATGAAAGCAGAAACAATTGAGCCATACAGCTCCCTAAGGTTTTTGATGTTCAGCTTCCCCAGTCCAGTGCCATGGTGACACACCAGCACAAGGAACATCCACTGCACAAGAACAAAGAAATGTGCACTTTGCATTTCAGAGAAAGTGCTCTTCACATGGCAGAACATCTGTCCAAAGCTATAAAACAGGAAGTTTGCTGTCTTTTAAGGCAGTCCTGACACAATGCCTACAAGTCACTCTCCTTGGAAAAGGGGAGGTGTTATTTTTTCTGCTGAAGTCTGTATCCATTCAACCAAACCCCTGTACAGGCCATGCATTGAAGAGTCAGATTTGAGGATCCTTGTGGGCCCCTTCCAACTCAAACTATTCTGTGATTCTGTAACAGATCCCCTCCACCTGTCCCTGCTGAATTCACACATTCACTTCCAATATCTGATTGGGATTGTCTCTCTGTCTCACATTCACTTCCAGTCTCTCTCTGGGGTTGTCTTGTCACTGGGGTCCAGCACAGGGGAGTTCTGACCCATGCCTGGGATATCCTGGTGCTACCGACACATAAATAAACCATGAAGTTTCTTCCTCTAATCCACCAAAACTTGTGTGATCACCTCAGATCTTTGCATCAAAGCCATACCCCCTGTGACAGCTGGAAGCACACAACACACACCACCAGCTCCAGCAGCTCTCACCAGTCCCACCAGTGGCCACCTCCACGGGATCTAGAGTAAGGAGCCCCACTGTTTTCTACCTCTAGCTGCTTCCTTGAGATAGAGCAGCAAATCTTTCTTTTCCTGACCTAGGTGGTAGTGCCTTAGAGAGCACCAGTGACAGCTGGGTGAAAGAGAACAAAGACTGGCCTTGTGATCCATCAGAAAGTGACTGCTGTCCAACACAGACATGTGAGACCTGGAGGTTAGCAACAAACAAGCAAAAGCCAAGCCTGCAGCTTTGCTTTCCTCTGTGCAAATTCGACTTCACTGAGAAAGGTCACATACAAGTGAAACTCCTCTTTGAAATACACTGAAATACACAGAACAGAACCTCTTCCAAGGGGTTTGCTAAGAAAACAAAGCAGAAAAGACATGGTCACCTTTTGAGTATTGTGCTGTTGGGCTGCAAGGCTAGCTCCAATAAATAAAAAGGCTGTACAGGCCTTTTTATTTCCAAAATTTACTGCCAGCTTTTCAAAAACAGAACAACATATGATCTTGTTAAGGTGCTGATCCATCCCAAGGTGATGAATACTTCTTAAAGAGCAGGGAGCTTCATCTCTTACCTAACATTTCCTGTAATAAATCCTTCTGGCTAGACTTTGACATGGGAAATTTCAATCCAAATAATTAGGTTGAGTTACCTGGAGTTGATGCATCCTTATACCTGTTTTGAGAAGTCTTGTATCACCATCCTCACTACAGAGGACATTAAAATTGCTCACTAGGCCAGGAGCAGGGGTAAGTAGGTCTGGGGCTACCCCAACAAGAAACAGAGAGCTGGAGATCTTACATGATCAGGTGTTTTTGACAACAGATGAAATTTTGGGGAGAATGAACAATTTTGCTCATTCTGTAAGCCTTTTCTATACTGAGACTTATTTTTAGCATTGGCAAGACCTAGCTCATTAACATGCATGGAAGGTTTTACAGTAAATTAGTATCACCATTTGTTACAATGTGTGGAATTTTGCAACCTTCCAGAAGTAGGTTTAATTTTACCTGTTTCAAGGTTGCTACTGACCCTTCACATGTACAGCTAGAGGGAGATGACAGATCCTACGCCGTGGGGGGAATAAGGAAGAAGCTGAATGCCCAAAGGTTGCTGCTGCACTTCTCTTTTCCATTGTCTTTTCTCCAGTGGGAACTGTTTAGAGAGGGGATGAAATGACTGTGGGAAACAAAAAAGCATGAAAAAGGGAAACTGAAAAAAGTAGCAATGAGAGGTCATTAGAAATCTCTTGAACAGTAAGATTATTTCAGGTGTGTAGAGAAGCAGAGCTATTCATCTCTGTGCCACATGCAAAGTTGCTGAACTACACTATTTTCCCTCAGCTAAACAGCAGTTTAATCATACAGATTTGAATCATGTAAGCAATTAAAAATAATTGTTTTCCCTCAGTTGGGTTATTTTTCTCCACAAAGTACTGACAAAAATGGCACATATTTCTCCTCTTATTTGAATTTACTTTATTTGTGCCAAAATTAATTTCTGACCTCTAATACATCTCCAAAAAATGGTGACTGAAATAGTGAGACTTTCCCTCTGATTAAATGTTTATGGTCACACAAGACCCACTGCCTAGTGCTTTTCTGCAATTCCTTCTCAGCCTTTAGAAATTCCTCATCGACAAGGAATACATCTGGGAAACCCAACCACAGCATTTCAGGGAAAAGAAACAAAAAGGAGAAGGATTTCAGAAGCGACAGTGGCGTAAGAAACAAATACAGAGAAAAAAAGTTGGAAGGCCAGCCTAGCACTTACCCACAGATCCCAGCAGTAGTTCCAGGCAGGATTTATTCTAATAATAAAAATACCTGGGGGATACAGGTATCCTAACAGAGCACAAGTGGCAGTACTGGTAGAGCTGAGTTATAGAAACACAGGATCACCTTCTACATGCCTGCCTGGATCTCTCTGGCTAAGGAGCAGGTTCTGTGGGATCACAAATGGGCAATTTTGTTAGCAAAAGACTTGGGAGCAGATGAAAGCTTGGGTCCACCATCCCCCAACATACTTGCCAGAGAAGCTGAGCTGGTACAGGGTGGGGAAATTAACTGTGCTAGATAAAGGAGTGGTTTTAAAATCTCCTTTTGCCTGGAGCAGTAAGGAAACCAAGAGAAGGAATAGCAACTCTGGAAGGGATACAGCTGCATGCCACTCCTTTTTGAGGGTGAGCTGTGATACTCCGCTCTTGCCCCTTGAATTCTTCCCTAGGGAATTAGAAGCTAGAGGAAAATTAGGGGGTTTTATTTGTTCTTTTTCACCAACTCATTGTGGAGCATTCTTTATCTCTGATCTAATAACTCTTTTAGCATTCGTAACTTCTGTGATTTCAAGCAGAGGAAAAATGCGATAGGATTTTGCATGACTCACGGGTCTTGTGAAATGCTCTAAAACAGCTCATCTTTCAAGCTTTTTACCCCAATTGAAACAGAGTAAAAACCCAAATTATGTAAAATGGTCTGGACACCAAGTTTCTGTAAAGCATGTTGATTTTTAAAGGTGATTTTCTTCTGAATATACAAACTATTCTGGAAAATTTGGCAAATATCTACCTGATTAAGCCCACAAAGGTATGTTTCTACATTCTTGGGTACATTCTTACATACCTGCCCAGAGCTTCAGGCTTTTATCTTTTTTTTCTTCTCTCCCCTTCTTTAAAATCAAGGCCAAATTTTCAATTGGCAAAGCAGATCTGCAGATTGGGGTTTGCTAAGCCAATGGGAACTGTTACCTGAAGTTCACAGAGTTACCCTGCTCTCAGCTCTGCTGCCACTCTGGGTTTCTGGGGCCAGACTCTCAGTGGTGTGAATCCACACAGGGCCACCAGAAATCCATTTGTCAGAGATCACTCAGCTTTGTTTTTAATGAGCAACTGCCATATGGATTTCCCTTTCCACTGAGCTCTGATCTGCCTGCATCGCTTCTCCTGCTCCCTTGCCTCATTAGAGCTTATGACAGAAAGGCAAGTCACTGCCTGGAGCTCCTTGAGAAGCAAAGCACAGCTGCAAGCTCCTCGTGCCTTTCCATCTGCATTTCTGTGGCACAGCAGCAATGTTCTGTGCATCGCAGGCACTGAGCCTGCTGGCTGCTCACTTCCAAAACCCACTGCACCCTCCCAAGTTGTGTGTCCTCTTCTTTGATCTTCCCATCCACCCCGCCTTGGTCACGAGAACACGAATTTTGAGCTTTCTAGTTTTCAAATGCCTGCATTGTTCACTTTGACCTGTTCATTGCCAACCTCAGCCAAGGGCTCAGCTGCTTCCCTGGGGACAGAGAGGCACTGTGGGGAGGGGACGGACTCAGGAGGCAGCAAGAGAGAGCAGAGGCGTGTCCCTGAGAGTTGTCCTTCAGTGCAGCTTTGAAAAAGGAAAGCTGTGACCAACACACAGAGTGACAGGCTGCAAATCTGAAAACCCTGACCTTTCCCACGGTGGGAAGAGTTGTTGTGCTGCTGTTCCAAGAAACTCCTCTTACAAGGCTTACTAATAACAACAATTAGGAGTAGTAATAATGATGGGTTATGGAACAAATTCGGGGTTCTGACTACCATTCAGCAGGGAGTGAAACATATCACAACTGCATCTTTTAAAAGTGCTGAGAAAACTTGTTATAGTTAAGGATTACAGTACTAGGCAGATGTGACATTTAATATCTGAACTGCCATCAGACAGGAAATTGCACTTTAAGTTATCCGAGTGAATAATAAGAATAAGAATAATAATTAAAGAAAAAAAATAAGACAGATCTAACAGTAAGCACAGTGTGCTGTAGCCCCTGACACCCAAGGGTGGTCCCTGTGCCACAGCATCCCTTTGGAGCCAGCCCTGTGGCTGGGGATGTGAGCGGGCTTCACATGGGCCTCCTGTACAACTGCATTAAACTGCAAGTTTCCAGGCCACACCATAAACTAAAGAAAAACTAAGACACTTTCCAAAACAAATGAAAGTCATCTCTTCTTTTATGTCCCCTAAATGACTCTCAAATGTCTCACTGCCTTTGCCTCAGCCTTCAGCTGGAAAGGCTGTGGCACAACAGTAGCAGGCTGTGTGGACTGAGTTCTAGCAGAGCTGGATGGGGCAGGAAGGAAGTTAGAGGGGAAAATTTTCACATTTCAGTAGTTGGAGACAAGTATTTCCTATAGTAAGGAAACAGGATTTGACAGAATTTTTTGTGTTTTAAGCTTTTTATGCCTCTCTTAATAAAAAGTAAGCTCCTTTTCTCCTGCCACAGTGTATCATGCCTCAGATAAAATCCTTTTGAAGAACAACATGCGCACACGGTATAATCTGACATTATTCCAGTGCTACAGGGAACATCTTGAACATAACTGCACCACATGGAAGTTGACTTGCTATGAGAAAAACACACAAAAAAGCTTTCAAAACAAATCTGTAAACACATTCATGCTCCCAATAGCCATGATAAATCCAATTAAACAGCCAGGATTTGTGTTACAAACTGTCACTAAAGGAGTTAATGCAATTTCTGTGGCAGGCAGTGTACCATCTCTAAGCAAGAAATCCCATGTCCAAACTAACTGAGGTTCATGATTTCGTAGTCAAGCTTCATTTGAGAGGACCAATAGCCAAACCAAGACTTTTTAGGCCCAGCTAACTCATATCCCATCCATGGTGGCACTGCATTGCCTGACCCTCACTCTGCCTAGTCCTGGCATCGCCTTCTCTCTGTGCCATTCAGGATCTCTACTTCCCTCTAAAACAAAAAAGGTCCCACAGATCCACATGCCATGCCCCACACAATACCAGTCTGATGTTCTGATGTTCTGCTGCCAATACACTGAAAACAGCTGGGGAGGAATTATTTCGGCCTGAAACACAAGAATTTCTTTCCTGCAAATGCCAGTAGTGAACCAAGGAGGAATACTGCCTTGGGAAGGGCATGGTGTTTTGCAGGATCAGGGAACAAGAGACCCTGACCGAAGAACATCTTCTTCTGAGGAATATAAAACAATCCACAGGGAGGTTTGCACTGGCTACCTGTTAGCCATGCTGGAAATATAAATCCTCCTAAATCAGTAACAGCACAGTGTCTGTAATACCATTGCTTTGCATCAAAACAATTTAAGTCTCATCAATATTTCTCATGAGGGAGCGAATTCTGTTTATGAATGCTCAGAACAAGAGCAGCAGCAGCTGGTCTGGTTCCTCGCTGAACGCTGGTCCCAGCTGCAGCTCAGCAGTGGAAACCCAGAGGAGTGTGGAACATCTCAGCACTAGGCCCCATTGCTGGGCACCCTAACCACACATTAGCCACGTGGGTAGGGCTTCAAAGCTCAACAGCTAATTATCCTTCAAATAAAGGGAGTCAAGGAACCCAATCGTGTTCCACCTTTCTGCTGGAAAGGGCTGAGGAACACCCCAGCCACTGCTCCCCCACAGTCTCCCTGTTCCTGTTTCCCCCTATTTTTAAGGTCTGTGTACACAATGGGTAACCCCTCCATGACCTTCCCCTTTTTCTTCTTCAAAGGTTTGAAGTCTTCATTTTCAGTGGATGTAGCAATGATCTCTCTCAGGGCTGTGGTGCTATGACTCACAGCAAAAGAAACTATTATAGCACCTGGTTTGGATGCAGAGCTTGGAAGCAAAACCAACAACAGGGAACATTTGCAGAGCAATATATGCCTACAGAATATTGGACAACGATTTTGGGCACTGCAGGTTTCAGTAGCTTAGAGATGTTTTAAAAGTTTCTTAATTCTCAGCAAGTGGCAGGACTCTGTCTTTCTCTAAAATTAACATTCTTCTAAAGGTATCTTGTGGCCACACAAGATCTTAGCAAACATGGCTGTTTTGGGCTGGAAGATGCTGTTGCTGATGACAGGCAGCGTGGATGGGAAGGGCAGAAGCAGAGCTGTGCCACGGGCAGTGCCCACCTGCCTGTGGAGTTGGATGTTTCTCCCCTGGCCCGATGCCCGCAGGCACTGCTTTTTCCCGCTGTCTTTGGACACAACCATGGATATTTTTATCCCTGTCCTTTCTACATGTGGATACCTGGAAAAGCCAGCATCTTATCTCCCTGCAAGGACTATAGAGACTTAGATAACAACAAATTAAGAAAGAGACAAGCCTTAGCTGCATGATTCCAGCCTGCTGAGGTTTTTTGGGCATACAAGCTGCTGAAGCCACACCTGCCTGGCTCAGACACGATCTGAATGTTCGCAGAGCTCCTGGACACCTTGAGCAATAATGAGGAGGCTCAAGGGCTTTATGAGTGTTTCCAGGTGTGTCTAAGTTTTTTTTCTGACCTCCTCAGACTGCAGCCTGTTTGGCTTATGGAGCTGGCAGGATCCCCTGGTGTGTTTGGTATTGTAACTCCTTTGAAGCAGGGAACAGTGTTTGCAAGCTCACCAGTTCTGTGGCGTGTCTCCATGCTGAGGAAGCTTGCTTGGATCTGGGAAGTGCCAAAGATCCAAGTCAGCTGGCAAATAACACCTGCCTAGCAATGCTTTCCTTTGGACATACAGTTCTGGGAACAGGCTTAAAGTTTAATGACACAGAAGAAAAGCTCTTGTTTCTAGACCATGCTGTTTTTGAAATTAACAGCTTAAAAAGGTTTCCTTTTCAGGAGTGAAAGAAAAAATCCAAGCCAGAAGCTCAGTCTCCAGTTAACTTCAACCTTTTGACATAATGGACAGACAGACATATTTTGTATCTGTTTGCATTCATTTCCATATTAGATAACTGGAAGTGCCAGAGGAATGCAGTTAAAAAAGCTGGCAGTGCACAGAAGAGGAGTTTTGACTTTCAGCCTGGAGTCACTCTTGTGCCTGTATCTCTTGTGCATTTTCAGGATTATATCCATACATAATCCAGCATCCTAATCCTGAGCCAGGCTCCTCCAGGCACCTGTGCCTCAGAGGAGCCTGGTACTGATGCCACAACCTCTGGCAGAGTTATAACAACGCTGAATGTGGCTCCTCATCCAGAGGAAATTGGAGCGTGAGACAAGGTGGGCCATGAGTAGATGGTAGGAACCACAGGGACCAGCCCAGCATCACCCCTCACTTTCAGAAGGTAGTCTCAGTCCACGAGTCACTGTGGTAGACTGGACAGTAGATAAACCAGGCTGTCCCCCTGCTCAGCAGATGTGTCCTTCCCCAGTCTCAGACAGCCAAGAAGTTACAGCTCTCACTGAAGCCTTGCCCTGCTAATGGTATGAACTGGGCTCTCCCGCTCTTTCACACCCTTGGACATGTGCCCTGAAGTCAGGAGAAGCTGGATTTTCACACAGGCTCAGCATCAGAGGAATCCCATGGAGTCCAACAGAATCAGAGCAGCAGGACACAGAGAGAGAGGTGCAAAGCTGCAAAGCCCCTGAACAAGTCCTAGTGCAAGGACATTTGGCAAGTACCTTTGTTGCACTTGGCACCAGACCAGAAAACTAAACCCTGCTAGTACTTTGAAGAGAAAGCCCCTCTCCTCACCTTACCACAGTATTTCTTTAGGTTATCCTTTCTTATCCTGTCAGAATAAATGCCAGAGCTGGAAGAGGTATTTTGTGAAGAGGATGAAGCAGGGAAAAGTGCTTGTTTTCTTCTTTGACTTTCTTGAAGATTCTCTGGCCACTGTCAGAGGCAGGAGCCCAGGCTTGTTCAACCTTTCCTCTGAGTCAGCACAGCAAGTCTTTACCTTCACTTGCTGGCTGGTATGAAAGGAGAAGGAAAGCATTTGTACTCTGCTGCAGTCACCGTCACAAAAAAGCTGTTGTTGTCAGCAAGAGCTAATACGGATGTCAGGAGAGGCTGAAATGACTCCATCGGGGAATGTTTGGAAAGATCTATTTGGGGCACATCCTGCATTCCTCACGTACCTGCAGGAATGGCTGTGACTAGCAGGGGCAAAATGACTGTACATCCTGTCCTGGCTCTCCTTGCCTAGACGTCCATACATGCACCAAGTATCGCTTGCTTATCGGCATTTTACAAAAACATAGCCCTTTAAGCAAATTACCCTGTTTTAGAGAAAGACACTGCAAGGCTGCCTGTGACTAATGTACAATGTAAATCCATTAATCAGGCAAAGTCACTGGTATATCTCTACCTAATCATTCCGTAGAACTTATTTCTTAGTCTCTCCCATGTTTATATTTAAATAGAACAAATGCAGCAGTCAGAAAATTCTGAGTTGGTGAGGAACAAAAAAAGTCATTAAACAGTCTGTTCAGAAAATGTATAATAACAGAGGACTGTGTCTAAAAGCAGGAGAAGTAGGAATTTAAAAAGGCCAGGCATGCTGGGAAGGGAGGGGATGCACGCCAAGCTGGCGTGCTCTGCCGGCAGCAGGAATTGCGCACTGGTGGATTCCATGTGAGTACAGGTGTACAGAGGTGCATCCATCAGGAACAGCAAGCTGTGAAAAGAAACCATCAACAACCCTGACCAGACAGGCTCTGAGAGATCAAGGAGATATTTTAGGCACTTTGGAAGTGCCTGGTTATGGGGGTGAGCTGGACCTGGCAGAGCACGCACATCGAAGAAAATAGGAAGCCACAAGACACTCAAAAACTTAATGGGTCAAAGAGCAGCAGAGAGCCACAGGTTGCCTTTGTGTTGTACCCAAGAGCTAGAAAACATCATCAGAGTCTTCTTAATACAAAACAGCTTCCTTTGATGTAAAAGAGCCTTGACAGCCTCCTTTGACAATACAGAGATTAATCCTGAAGCTAGTTGGGAACACTGGGGCTAAAATTTAATTTCAAGGAATGCTGGAAAGAGAATTGTTTACCACTGCTAGGAATTCATTCTTCCAAGAGTGCTTCATCAAATCCCAGGACAATTACTAAAGGCTACTGTATAAATGCAGAAACAAGAAACAACAGTCAGTATAATGATAAATCTGAAGGCACAAGACATGCACTTATCCACAAATAAAATATTGCTCCCATGGCCTCCTTACAAAACCATACCACCTTCTGTGGTTTCTCATAGCAAACACAGGGGGTTGACTTCTTCTGTTAGTTCTCTTTCCCTCCCAGGCTCTCAAGGTTTGTTTCTAAATGAAATACAGAATGATGTTTTGAAGTTCATGACGGTGAGCAAGCCCCCTTTCTCCACAGGAGGGATGCAGCAATAAAACTGGTCCTGCCAGGTGCTGACCTGCCTGTCTGTATGGGGTGAGGGCTGTGCAGCTGTCGTGAAGCCCTGGTGTCTGAGACTCAGTCAGGATGTCAACATCAGTGGTACGATCACCAATGTACTTACCACAAACCCTCTGGAGTCAAAAGGAAACAACAGATTTAGGTAACTACTAAGCTAAGCCATGCATCAACCAGTGGCCCAAGAGCCAAAAGTGCTGATTTCCGAGTCAGCACATACAACTGCATGCTCTCTTCTGGCATCTCCATCCAGCCTTGTTTACCCCTCATGTTGCTTTCCAGAAGGAATGTCCTTCCCTACCACACTGACACAGATAGATAGAGACTCACTTGCAGCAGCACCCCCATCCCACATCCAGCAAAGCCTCCCATGGCAGAATATATTCTCTTCTGGGGTTTTATGGGTAAGAAATGACCCACCATTAGTGTGTTTTCTCTTGGGACCTTTCCCCATGGATAAATCCATGTAAGGTATTAGTGCCTGCACAGCAGTGCAGGGCAGTCTCACAGCTGCTCTTAGGCTGCATCAATGCTCCTTTACAGAGGCAAGAAGATCCCTTATGCTTGTAAGCAGGGGTTTAGAGGCTCTAGAAATGAAGCCTGTAACATACTGATCAGAAGAAATTCAACATAATAAATAAGAGCTTGTGGTCCAAAAATCCCAACTGCTTCTCTATTGCAGATCCAAAGCGAAGAAGGAATCCAGTCAGATTTGTATCACTGCTTCCTTGCTCTATTAATAGCTGCAACTGCCATTCTAAAAATAAACCAGATAAATATTTAAGGTCCACTGCTACTTAACTTACTGTTGTGCTTACATACTGCTTACTGTTGTGTAAATCAGGAAAAATATCAATGAGATCCATAAATTTACACCACAATGCTTTGCTGAAGTCAGGGGGAAAGGCTGTGTTTCCAGGGATTACACACAAGTCCTCCTGTGAACACTTCACCATCAGCTTTCCTTCCTCCTGACCTACAGATCCCTTTGACAGCCATGGGAAAACAAGCATGGGGAAAATGCCAAGAAAGCTGCTACAGTCCTTTTGCCTAATCCATAAAATGGATAAATAATTTCTTAAAATGGTATCTCTGTCCTATTTAGTCTTTAATCTTAGCCTGCAAAGGACTGCAAAAGATACCTGCTCCCTAGAGCAGTTTAGGAGAAAGTACTCTCCTGGAATTTTTCTATCTAGCTCGGTATCTATACTTGTCAAATAAAACAGTGATTACCATAAAACTACTGTAAAAATAAGCAGCTATACTTTTCTTTTGCAGATAATTTGTCTCCCCCCAAAATAACTCAGTATTTTGCCTGTGAAATACTTCAGACTAATGCACTTCTGAAAAAACAGCTGGAGATGAACAAAATAGTCTCAAATGGCTCTTCTGTCTAATTTTAACTCAAAGACACCATTTTACATCAAATAAAAAGACAACATAATGAACCTGATAATAAATCGCATTATTTGCGAGGGCACTTGCAGAACACAAATTATTTGTATTACTGGAATAAACATTCAACAGAATCCACCAAAACATGTGAAACTATTTAAAGGAAAATACCGTAGTTCTCCATCCTGAATAAACCAAGAGGAAAAAAACAACCCAACCCAACAAAACCAAAACCAACCCAAACTGTGCTTGAGCACGCATCGGTATTGTGTTATTCTGACTACATGGGAAAACTAAAGACACAAAAGCTGCCTGTTTTGCTATTTTTCATTGCTTTTCCAGGAAACCAAATATTAAGTACCTGGCTTACAAACCTCCAGGAGTTGATCCCACTTCCTTTGACGTTCACCTCCTACGAATGACACAATCCAACACCCACATACCAGCTCTAAGAAATCAAGAGTGCTGTTGCTTCAACAAACCCCCATGCACTTGGGGCCAGCCAAAGAAAGATAAAACACCCTGGAACTCTGCGAACAAATTATACCCACTGCTGACGTAAGGAGGGGGAAGGGAGGGCAAAGAGGAAAAAAGAAAAATTAAATAAACCAGAGGAAGCATCCTTAGTCACCCAGAGCATGTGCTGAGATTTTTACAGCACACCTGGAAACTGAAAGCCTCTATTAGCTCCAGCTAGAAAGTAAAGAGCAGGCTGCAAGTAGGCAATGAGCATCATCTTGAGGGGTGGGAATGGGACTCGAGTGCCTTCTCTTCAGCCTGGCCTTACAGGTGCTGCAGGGGAGAGGGGCAGCCTCCAACAGCAGGAGAACCCTAGGCAGGCAGGGCTTTCAGGCAGGGCTTTCAGGCAGGGCTTTGGGGGGACACAGAGGAGCTCCCTCCCCATCAGTGCCTGGCACAGCTGTGGCCAATTCCTGCCGTACAGGCCAAATAAATCATCAGTGGTGAGCACCTGGGGCCTCTGTGGAAAAACATGGATTCAGCAGCACCGAGGGGATTTGGTACCCCATCTAACACTGCAGCCAGCTTTTAAACAGCCAGAGGAGGGCATTGTGGATGATGTTGGGTGTTTCACGGGTCAGAGTGTATGGGGTGGCATAACCCAGGGCTTCAAAAGCCTGGGAGGCAAACACATGCTGGGGACATGGCTCTGCACTCCTCCTCTGCCTCCTTCCCCATTACTGAAGTGGAAATTTGTCATGCATGGAGCTTGAGAGCTCTGCATGCTGCATCCCAGGAATGTCACCCATTGCTGGTACCACCAGCACTGCTGCCTGCCACAGCCAAGTCTTCCCTTGAGTTCTCACAGCCAAAAGCTGTTCTCATTCAATTTTTCACAGCTGAAAAGACCTGAGAAGGACAGAGCTTCCACGAGCTGACCTGCATCTATAAGTGACCTCCCCCTTCTGCCCCTGTTTTGAATTATATTTGTGAGCAAGCAGGTAAAAATGCCACCTTTAAGCTCAGAACCCCAGCTTTGGCCTAGGCACCACCACCATTTAGGAAATCAGACAAACAAACAGGAAGCAAGGAAAATGCTGCATAATTACTCAGAGACGCCCTGAAAGAAGGGCTGTTACCAAAATCACTGAGTCTCTTTTATTGAGGATTTCTTACTGCAGTAGAAAACTGCCTAATAGCTGCTATATCCTGCTTGAACGAGTATATTCTCCTTGGAAATCAAGCAAAGGTTTCTAATAGTTTTTGACACAGTGTGGTCCCCTAAAGCTACATTTTCTGTCTGATTCATGCTGACTAACTGTAACCCTTCGACAGTTATTGAAAGTTAATTAGCGGTGAAGTGCTAAGAGCTCTAAAAATGAAAATACAAGCGAGAAATGAATGCAGAGTGTCTCCCTTCCAAAATAAAAATAGTGTCAAGAAGGTTAACATAACCAAAAAAACATTGCAAGTTGAAAATGTGTGAGGGATTTCTCTAATAACTTGGCTGTGATGGTCCCTTGTTGTGTAGACACACAGCTGAGAGGTAACACATTTCTAAGGGTATATCAGGGAACAGGGGAACAAACCCCAGTATTTCTTTATTCATTTAATTTTCTAGAGGAAGTGCCTGGAAAGTTACATAGAGGCAACACCCAAGTTACATAAAGACAAAGATATAAATCAATTGCTGCTTCCTTTGGGGACTCAAGTTTGTCAGATGTTGCACACGCTATCAAATCCCAACTATTTTTGCCCTTATCCTTCACTTCCTCAGTATTTGCAAGGAAAAATCCACAGTTAGATGCGAGCCCAGCCAGCACCAAGCGGGCGTAGGAGGTGAGGCGAGGAGAGCCACAGCCCTGCACCACCCACTCCCTGCAGATGTAAGCGCCGAGACAAGGTGCGAGGCAGTGGGCAGCACCCCTCAGGTGTTAAAAGAGCTCATCCTGGCACCCCCAGAAGTTGGATACAGCCCTAAACAATAAAAAAAACCAACAAAAAACAAAAAACAAAAACAAAAAAAAACAAAAACAAAAACAAAAAAACAAAAAACCAAAAAACCAAAAAAAAAACCCAAAAAAAACAAACCCAAAAACCTAAAAGCAACCTTCATGCTGAGAAGTGGCATTGTTTTAAGAACAAGGAAGGGAATGTATTGAAGCAAAGCAAGTAGGTTGGAAAAGCCAAATGTAGGGCTCGGTATAAAAATAGACAACAGTGATGCCAGAATGCCTTGGCAAAATTGTGTTTATTGATTTTCATAGAATAGGGAAAAAAGCTCCAGCCCTTTCCACCCCTGACTGCTGACTGTGACTCACAAGTGATCTAAAATGACTGCAGTGAGCAAGCCGGGACTGAGCTGAGTTGGACCTCGCTCATGTCTTCACAGGGTTGACAGGGGAACGGAGTCCTGCTCCAGGCTCTCTTTGTGGCTACCCAGGAAATAAGAATAGCTGCAGATGTTCACCTCCGTCACAGCATCTAACAACACTCGGTTCAGGACAGAGGGTCTGATTAACGTGTAGTTCAGTGTTTGCCTCAGCCACCGCTGGTTGCCGGCACCTTGCTGACCTGACTCGGCCTTTCCCTCGGGCTGGGAACTGGGTGTGTAAGGAGGACAACACCCTCTGTGTCCCGTTCAGCTGGGTGGTTGCCTTGGTTGAGGTCTGCAAGTGTCACAAGCTGTCCACGTTTGGTTTGGAATCACTTTACACCTTTACCGGGCAACCAATGCTCTCGCTCTGCCAGGATCGCAATCCAGGCACCCGCTCTTGCTGAGCTGTCACGGTCGATGGTTTTCCTCCTCCTTTAGAAGCGAACCCTCTCAAGCCCAGGGAAGGCGTAAGAGAAGCCGAGGGCAGGAGTCGCACTCCAGACGGGGCCCTCAGCCCCCGCACGAGCTGCTCCCGCCTGCTCCCGCACAAGGGTTGGGTGCCGCGGGTGGAGCCCCGGCCCCGGGCGGGTCGCGGCCCTGCGTGGGGAGCGGACAGCGGGGCCGCAC
>VZTN01018157.1:133228-175848 GCA_013400515.1 Erpornis zantholeuca
CCCGAGGCTCTTTGCCGTGTCCCGCTGTTGTCCCGCCGCAGTTCGGTTCCCACAAGACGGCCCGGTGCCGTCCCCGGTGGGGCAGGGCCGCGGGGAGCCGGCCCGGGAGGGCCCGCACGGACAAAGGGCCCGCGGTACTCAGAGGGCGGCGCGTCCCTCCCGCTTCGGCGGCGGGGCCGGGAGCTGCCTCTTTGTGTGCGACTCCTCTGGCTTTCTCAGGAGCTCGGGTCAGGGGAATCGGTTGCAGAACAGATTTTTATTAACATATTTGTGGGCAGGCAAACCCCTAAAGGCTGTGCTCAGTTGTAGTAGCAATATGGAACTCGAGAACCATCTGCCTCTTTGCATTGACGTTCTCGAGTCTTGGGCATCCTCCGGGTTCTGCAGCAGATGCTAATGGCTTATAATTTCAAATTTCTTTGCTTGGAGTCTCAGAATGTGTGAGGTGCTCTACCTGTGTGTCCTCCCAGTAGCTAATCTCCCCTACCACCTCAGAGTTACCTGTTCAGAAGCATCTCTCCTTTTGGAACGTCGTTGTTTCACTCTATGGAGCTAATGCAACATTTCAAGCAGATGAGTTTTCCCAAGAAAAATGCCTTAAAACTATGGGTAGTAAGAAAACACTTGCTAACCTTGCCTGTGGATGACACTGCCTCTGACATGGATGGATAGTTTATCCATAGTGGCAGGAAATCTAAGATGCCCTTTAGGGTAGGTGTGGACACTCCGAGCTGTGTTTTGGCTGTGCTAGCAGGGTACAATTTCCTGTTCCTGGATTATCTTGGTCTTAGGCATGGGTCGTGCCCAGCCTCACCTCCTTGCTGCATCAGTCAGCAGCACTTCAGTGACAAATAATCCTTTTGCAGTGTCATCCGATGGCTTGTGAAAGTGCCTGTCTAAAGGTACAGCCAGTGCTCGGCTGAGTAGTTGTGCTCCATCCCATTGGATTTGCCATGGATGAAAATTAATCAGATGGTTAATTTTTCCACAAGAACAATGCCCAAATTTTAAAGTTAAACCAATTTAGTAGGATCATGTATGGACAATAATTCTGTAATGCTATAATAAATGTAAGTAAGAACATCCATACAGTATTTTTCACTGGATTAACTAAATTGGTTAAAATACAATTTAGCCTAATTTCAGCTTCCTTATAGAGACACAGCAGGTTTTTACCTGCAAACAGCATCTTCCTGTATGGGTTGAGACTGCATATACCCATTTTTCTGCTCTGAGCGCATGACAATGTGTTAGGAGTTATTACTGAGCTTGGCTGAGACCTACATTTTCTATTCAGTAAGCCAGATGAGTCCCTCTGTTCAGATGTGTAATTATTTCCTTTATTCTTCTCTTTAATTATGTTCTTGAAACACTGTGGTAATGCACTGTGCAGTATATTTTATGCATGTATATAGATCAGAATGTATGTTATTCAAACTTTGATCCATTAATCTTTTAGGTCAATTTCTGTTCAAAAGTGCAGTCTTACTTCTAAAGATCATAGGTGCTCACTAACGTTTTAGAACAATTCACATCCCTAATTCAATCATTTGTGGTGAGCTGTCAGTGCAGCTCCCTTATAACGTGCCATGGCTGGACTGTGACAGGAGAAAAAATATTCTAAAAAGAAGAGTTGTGTTATTTAACATTAGAAACTTTTCTGAGGGAGAGGAGTATGACTTCTGTGATCAGCAGCTGTGTCATGTGCTAAATGACTGTGTTAATATGTATGTCTGTTTACCTGCTCAGACTCCCACAGTTGCATTCACCACTGGTACAGGGAACTCTGGTGGAGTTACACCCACTCGTGCCAGCAGTGAATTTGGCCCAGAGGCCCTATTCCAGTGCCATCAAAACACTGATGCTGAAGCCAAGCTTTTCTGGATGACATTTTTTAAAAATACCACCCTGTTTTTTTGGTTTTTTTTTCCAAAGGTGTTGCAGTTTACTTTGGAGCCTAAATGACTTGAAGTCCAATTTAAATTTTCATCTAAATAATATTGAACGTGTTTCAGCATTTGCAACAATGAAATGGACTAAAATTAGACATTTGTATTTGACTCATGCTTAAAATTAACTTTTTTGCTGCCCCCCTCCAGGTAAAAACTGCAGCTTGTTGCAGGAAATGGATGTCATCCAGAAGCAGGATGAAAACTGTTACTGCTATGTGCAAAACAGAACCATTCACTTACAGTACCTGTGGTCGACTCTCCAGGTAAGCAGCTGTTCTGCGCATCAGTCAGAACATTTCATGGGAGCTTTTCCCAGCAAACCACATGGCCACTCAGCAAGGTCAGGGCAGCATCTCTATGGAATTAGTAGTTTGAGTGGTGTATAGTTGGAACCATGATAAAAATGCAGCATTATAAGCCTCCAGCTGGCATGCAGTGAGGTTTGGTCTTTACTGTAAGAATCTCAGCCAGGCATAGAGTATGATGGTGCCACAAAAACATTAACTTAGGACCCTGTGTTATTTTCTTGTACTCATTTTCTGTTGATGAACCACTGTTAATCTCTGCAACAAATGATTTTGTTATTCACCAAATGCCTTTATGGAACTTCTAAATTTGAAGACTAAATGCAGTTCTATGGCTCTCTCACCATAGCACACCGAAGTGTAGGAACCAAAGGGTTGTTAGAGTGTAACTAACAAACAGCAGCAGCAGTGTGTTTGTTTTCCTGACTAACAGAGGGTCATTTTACAAGAAACACATTTAGAGATTAGTTTGAAGCAAATAAAAATCTCTTCAAGAGTGGAAGCAGTAACAGCTAAAGGAATGAGCTAACTATCTCCATAGTTCATTTTCTTTCCTGGGAGGTATGTCTCCAGACAAAGGAAGGACACAGTTCCATTTTGACTCTGTTGGAGGACTTTGCTCTCAGATATAAGAAACAGCTCTTTGTTCCCAGGACTGTTTTCCTCGGGAACACATTACAGGTGTTTTTATGAATGGTGGCAGGCTTCAGGTGGTAAAACCCTCCATCAGTCACACAAATTTTTCTGAGTCAATGTTTAAAGGCAGGAAGTTCAGATTTTTCCCACAACAAATTGCTTCCTGACACATTGTCTCCTCTCCCAGTACAAAGCTGGTTTATTATCCATTGCATCACTTTTTTGCAGATGGGTCTTTGTTGTCTAGTGGGCCCCAATGAAGAGCTCACAGTGTATCAGAGTCTTCAGGAAAATCATCCCAACTTAGAAGATGGACCAGATTTCCCACCAGTTTGGTGGGGGAGGCACTGGGAACCAGCAAAAAGCCCCCAAAATACCCAACAGGAATGTGCTTCTATTTCAATTTCTGGTTATGCTATCTTTCATTTTCCTTATCCCTTTTGTGTCCCCAACATGAAGATTGCATGATAAAGAAAAGCAATCTCTTATGGATCTGTTCAGGAGGGGGAGGAGGAGGGGTATGAACACTCACAAAAGAAACTCTGGTCAGTCAGAATATCTGACTGTTTTCATTAAAAATTTGTCAGCAGGTGTCACAGTAAAACCAAACCCACTGTGCTTTTGGATGGATTGAGTTCTCTCCACTGAACTTTGCTGCTGCTTAGTTCTCTGAATTACCTTGTAAAGGTGATTAATTGTAAACATTAATCTTTGCATAATATAAATAACCAAGTCTAAACAATTAAGATTGATTTTCATTACCATTACCATTCATGCATGGCTTATATGCGATATAGTTCACAAAACCCCACAGTGATTCTGAGCTGCTTCTCTGTGTATTCTGTTCTTGGTTTCTAGATAAAAGTTAACAGCAGAGAAAAGTTCCGGTTTGAGCCTATTTCACAAAAAAACAACTGTCGGAATTCAGAAACTGTTTTTGAGTTTGCTGCATGTGCTGTTCAAATCCTCTGGAAGCCAGAGACATGTACAGAAACTTTTCTGAGCATAAAACAATATGGAGAGGATGTTTGTTTCAAAATAGAACCCTTCAAAATTGAACCATACACTGTGAGGGTGAAGAGAGAAAGTAAGTACCAAATCCTTGAGTTTAGATTATAGATAGTGTGGTATTGCCAGTGCTACTGAATGTACCATCTCTTCTGTAAGAAGCTTGGGACTTTTCTGTTGGTTTTTTATATAATCAGCATTTCAGATTGAATTAGTCTAAAGTCAATTTCTATTTCTTTCCCCTTTTTTTAGTGCTAGATGGAAAGCTCTTGTTTTTGTTTGTAGCTGGAATTTTTCTGTTCCATTTTGCAAACAGCCTGAGCAGGTGAGTACTAGCTGCTTTTCACCTTCTTTCCCAAAGCCTGTGCATCTTTGGTCTGTTTGCTAAGCTAAAGAGGCAGTTCTTTGGGAAAGTAAAATAAGGAACTGAATATATATTTAAAACTTCCTCATACCATTTGGGTTTGGACAGATTGTGACGTACCTTGGAGTGCCTAACTCTGTTTATCCATTAGCTGTATTAGGGTTTTTGTATCCAAGCTTCCTGCACTGGGGAACCCCAAGACAATCCTCAGTGAGCAAGTGTGTGGATCAGAACAGTCCTTTCTCCCTTGTGTGCACCACTGAGGATAGCCGAATGCTAAATAATGCTGATTATCAATGTTGCCTTCCTTGGGGGGAAATATTTAGGATGAAGTCATCTGGGGCCTCTTCTGCCTCCGCCTTTGTGCCAGCCTTCCTTCTGATGCACGTTTTGCATAGCATTTAAGGGAGGATGCCCAGTTGTTATAGCAAAATATGTGGCCCATAACTTCAAAGCAAAGTGAGTCACAAAATAATTGTCAGGAGGCACCTCTAAAACAAGCAGAGCAGTAATAGGTTTTATAGCATTAACTCTGAATTAGTAAGTTGGAATTTATAAATGCATATGCTTAGGAAAAAAACCTTGTGGGTTTGTGGAGGGTTTTCTGCATTTTAAATTAAAATAAAACTTCTCTTGCACTACAGAACCATATTGGTTATTTCATTTCCTTCTGTGTATTAGAGACTAGAAGGTCAATGCAATCAGAAGTAGCATGAGTTTTAAAAAACCTCAGCACGGCCTCCAAACCTGTAACAACTCCAGTGACCTTAAGTATCTGTTGGGAATTTTTCCTCACACAGATTTAATACTTGAACTGGGCCTGTAAGTCATATAACTACAACTCTAATTTACACCTGAGTTAAGTTCTTACTGAAGATCACTGCTGTTTTTACAAATGTTGGCATCTTAACCAATTACAAATTATACTTCTCACCATATTCTCTCTTGTTCTCTTTACAGGAGTGCCAAGTTCTTTTACCTTTCTGGAGTAATACTGGGTGCTCTTGCTCTGCTAGTCTTTGTCCTGTTGACACTTAAAAGGTTTATTCTAAGGGTAAATCTACATTTATAAAACAAAATAATAGTAATCATCATAATACAAGAAGTGAGAGTACAGAGCCAGATTCTGACCTTGTTCTGGTTTTGTGGCCAGGTCACTGCACTGAAATGACTGCAGGATTGCTTGCATCAAGTAAATACGGTTAGGTCAGAGTCAAGTTCTATTTAGCTTCCTCCTGAGTTTAAACTGAACAGGAGATTGGTGATGTACAAGAAGAGTTCCTTCTGAAACATAAATTATTTTCATTGAACTGGAGCTAAGCTTACCTTTCAATAAGTGAATCAATCTAAATAAAAATATAGTGGCAACAGACAGATTCTCTTCCATTCACCAAAGATAATCCATTGTAAGGCAAATGCAAATTTTTCATTTCCTTTTGTAAAGGCTGTGCATTCCCATAACATTGCTGAGATATGTTAATTGGGAGCACAGTGCAGTAGGGTTATACTGTAACACTGGGACATGATACACAAATACATAGATGCAGTTGCTCTGCTTGGAATTGATACTGTTTTGTTGTAGCATACAGAGGATTGTGCAATAGAAGTCTCAATGCAGATCATAAACTCTGTAGGTCTAAAGAATTTCACATCTTTTTTTGCCTGTGAGTTCCTTTGGAAACCATAGTCTGNTCTGGATCTTAATGAGTGGCTCCTGGATGGCCTCTCTCTATTTTATTTACTGCTTCAAAGAGAATATGCAGTGGTTGTGGTCTGAACACAGACACTACCTGTTGGGTAAGTAAATTACCAAGAAATGTGCTGCAGATTTTTGTTTAATTTAGTGGTCAGATGAATGAATACCTGCCAATAAAAAAAGAAAATCAAGTGACTCATTTATGGAGTTCTATTTTCTCCTAAGCCACAGATGTTGAAATACTCTAAAGGGTCCTAATCCACTCAGATGGGTGTTTACTCACATTGTATCACGAAAGAGTTTGATGTAGAGGACTAGTTTTAAGAGCAGATTTTGCCTGCATTATTAGTTCATTGATTTGCTGTTACATACTTTCCCTGTAAGAGCAAAAGGGCAGCTCCTCTGGTTTGCACTTTGCTGGATGTGGGAAATGGATGCACACATGGCTAACGGGATGTGGCAGCAGGGGCCCACAAACCTATTGGTCTGGCACCTGCCTTGACATGGTCACACAAGGAGAATGAATTCATGTGCAGCCCACAGCATTGGCTAAAAGCTGTTCAGAGATAACCTTGTGAACTCTTTGCACACTTTGGAAATACAAAGCACATAAAACATCATGCAGTTATTTGTAAGACAACACAAGAATCAGCAGGCTACACTTCACAGCAGCTGCAAGCTTTGTGAAGCAAGTAGAAGTTTATAGGTGTAGTTTGCTGCTTTTTCTCCATGTCCTTTTCTGTCCCTACAGGGTACTTTCTGGCTGTTGGGATTACCAGCTTTGCCATTTGCTATCAGCATGGGCCACTGACCACGGAGCTCAGTATAACCTTGTTCACATGGATGCTCCAATTAACAGCCTTTGTCCTGATCTACTGTGGTGTCACCATCCCTCAGGTTGCATATGCAGTCATAGCAGTCAGCCTCTGCTCCAAAGGCCTGTGTTACCCCATGGGTGCTGCCTGTCACATTGCCAGGTCTGTGTCTATTTGTGAATGTCCTGGGAGCACCAGGAAATACTGGAAGCTGATAATGAAAAAAATACCGTACATTTCAATAATGATTTAGGAATTTCTAGTACCAGTTCATCATTTTGCCAAATGTAAAACTGCAGTAGGAAAGGTTTAAGGTCCTAAGACACAGGAATTATTTTCCATTTGGAAGTTTTAAGCATGAGTTTTGTTCTGTGGATAATAGAGAAATGTGACTGTGTTCTTAAGGACAAATGTAGCACCTTCTAGTGCATGGCATATGGTAACCAGAACATTTCTGTTTGATTGGTTAGACTGCAGCAATACTGCCTTGGTTTGATGCGTAGTGAGAGAAGCTGCAGGAAACTCGTATGGAATCTTAGGGATAAAACAGTGTACCACCACCAAGGAAGCAGCTGTTCAAAAGGGACAGTCCTTGGAGGCTGAATAGAGTTCAGAGACTATAGTCACATGTGCACAAAAACAGTGTTCTCCATTGATTTTAGTTTTCCAAGGTTGTTACTTCCCTGTACCTTCCCTGTGATTCATGGAAGCAATCTAATAGAACTATGGAGATATTCCTCTATATTCCTAGAGGCCCATTTACATTGTGGATTTGGAATGGGAACTGCTTGCAGTAGATAGACCTTAACTTACTAAGTGTTTTCAAGAGCAATACAGGAACAACGTGTTTGCTCATCCTTGAATTTGAAGCGTGTTTTAGCACAAGCACAACACTAAAATGAAGATGCTAAAAAGCTGTGCCAGTTTACATCTGTTTCTTACCCTCAGTGATGGATGGCATCCAGGTTCAGTCTTTAGCACAGACTGTTCTGTGGCTGTGGACTTTGCTGAAGCACAGAGAATTAGGAAGAGGCGAAGGCTAGAACTGGCATAACCAAAATAATAAAACCAAACAATGGGGTTTGGTGTTTTTTTTTTTACACAGTTTAGTTTTGTTCTTGTCTTGTCTTTTTACATGCTGAAGTGTGGACTGAGTTGAAGCTTTTTTATTTTAGGTAGAATCTATCATTTGTTGTAGACCCATTTTTGCATGCAGCTGAGGAGCACTAGCTGTTTCAAAAGCAACATATAAAATGAGCACCTGTTGTGAGCAGGTTCCAGAGAACACTCTGGAATCAGTATGATGTGGCCACAAGTTCACAGAACACCCTTTTTTTACTCTGAAACACTAGTTTATTCTTCACGTGGTTCTTTTTTTTTTGTTTTCATGAACTGATGCTTCTATAAAGAAATACAGCTCTACAAATCTCTCTTAAGAGAATGATAAGGGCTTTTTTCTCTTTGTGTTTCAAAGTCCTTATGCCGCAGCACCAAAGTGGGAGGCCATGATGCCAGATACACAGTTCAGAGCAGCAAATATATCAAAATAATTTAGAATCTTGGGGTATTTCTTGTTAAGAACAGTGGATCTCACTGAGCCAGCAAGACCTTCACCGTTAAACCTAAACAACAACTACAGTTCTCTGCTTTAAAGGAATATAAAGAGGAAAGCTTAATGCTGCTGATGTTGGAGCAGGTGTTTTTATACAGAGCTGAAAGTTTTATGGGCATCCAGCCCTTGCTTATCTTAACTCATCACAACATTTAAATTGAAAGCAGTCGACAGAAGGGAACAGAACATGGCACACTTTCTAATTTATATCTAATTATATTATACATCGCTACGCAGCAGCTAAAAAACCATCAGATTGTAAACATTTTGGCCTCAAGACTACTCAGTTTTGTAATTCAGAGTAAGATTTAAGAGAAGCAATGTAGTAAACAACATGAACAACTCACAACAGGCTTAGAGCATTGCTTATCTTTGAAGTAACATATGCAGACTGGGTTTTGATTCAGCCCATGTCTCTGCACAGACATGTTTTGCATTTTGCACCTAAAAATGGCTGAGCAAGCAGCCATCTCTTTAATTCTGTGAGGTTTTAGTCCATGCATACACAATAAGGATCTGATCAAAAGCTTATCTGAAGCTCATTAAATATCATGTGAAATTCTACAGCTTCGGTTAAGACCTAGGGTAAACAGGCTAGCAAACATTTCATACCTTGTCCTCGAATGTAAGAATGCAGCTTGTTCTCTTAAAAGGATAGAGGTGATTAATGCATGTTAATAGCAAGTATAGAGAAAAAGGACAGATAATAATTATGTGCCAGAAGACTTTAGAAACACTGATTATTTTAATTTCATTTCATTCTAGAAAAATGAAACATCACTTTAAATCAAAAAAATTGGTGTTTAAATACCTTACTGAAGAGGAGTATCGAGAACAAGGTGAAAGTGAAACTATCAGAGCTCTGGAGGAGCTGCGCTCATTCTGCAGGAGCCCTGACTTCCCATCCTGGATTGCTGTGTCCAAACTCCAGGCTCCACGCAGGTAAGAAAACCTGGCTCCTCTAAAAGGGGGAACACATTGTACAGACACTGGCACACAGCAGACCTAAATGCCACTTCAGGCACTGTTCCAGGTATGTTTATCTTGTATATCCCACTCAGAACCACAGCCACACCTCTCAGGGGTATTACTCGCTGGTGGCATTAAACTTGTGTTTGTTCCTCCCTGACCACAAATTACTCTTGGGAGGTTGTAGACCTTCACAGCTAATTCACGGTCATAGAACTTAAAAGGCTTCTGTAAGCTCTTGCAGCGTGGCTCTCTAACCAGTGAAATTGCCCTCCTTCAGGTTTTAGAGTAGTGCCCTTTTCTGTGGTGTAGAATTGGGGCAGGTTGAAGATACATACTCAAATATTACCTATATTGAGCTTTCCAACTGCAAACCTGCGCAGTCAGGGAATCCTGTTACTGAAGTATCACTATCCAAGACTAAGAATACAGAGAAAGAAATCAATACTTGAAACTAGAACAGGTAGAAGAGTGGTGCCATGTACAGCTTAAGAGATAAACTTAAGACAAATATAGGCCAGGAAGGAGCAAGCAGACAGAAAACCCTGCAGAATATAAAATTAATCATAACAGTGTATTCCCATCAAAACAAAAACTTGAAGATATCAGAAGCAGAGTTTCATCTATTAGCCAGCCACAAAGACTTAGTCCTTGTCACAGAACTAAGAGTCACGAATTTAAAGGAGCTCCAGTCAGCTTGGAATTTAATCAATAACAAGTTAAACCCAGTTTCAGAACCTTCATCTTCCTTGGATTGGCACACAGACAGCCTCGCTGCCAGGTTTTATAGATTTACCGTTAAACAGTCTTACTTTCTAAGCTGCTTGCCTTCTTTAGCATGATGGACAGATAAAAAAGTGAAAGCTTACTCTTGTATTGTACAAATAAATAGCACCAAATGTACAAAACAACTGAGACACACATATTTTCTAGCTGTCATTTCATTAATAGAGTTGTTATAAACTGTTCTCTAATTGAGAATAGGGAAATAAAAAGGAGAACCAACAGCAATCAGATTTGGAGAGCCCTTCCCAGCTCCCATTAAGCATCAGACAGACGGTGGTTCATCCCAAGGCAAACCTGTTCCCCATTTAGACTAACAGAGCTTCCAAGAACAGGGAGGTGACGACATTCATCTCACAGAAATGTTGTCTGAAATGTAAATTATTGATCAGTTTACCAGAACTCCAGAATGTAGCTGCATTTCCTTGTTCATACATTTCTCTGATGCTGTCGACACTTACCCAGGTGTCAGAACTGCCGTCTGTTCCCACACGCTTGCCGGAAACCTCCGGCTCTGTTCTCTCTCCTCAGTGGAGTTGCCCACTGAAAGTAAGAATTGTGGCAAGTTGCAGTGTAGGGACAGTGGCTGAGTTCATGCTTTGTTCTGCCACATCTCCAGTTCAGCATTTACTTGGAGCAGCTGCAGAATTCCCAGTCTGCAGCTCCAGGTTCACCAGAGAGCAGGGAATTCTTTGGTAAGACTTGAGCTCAGCTTGCCCACAGTGTGCACACAGCACCAGCAGCAAGGTGACTGCACAGCAACATAGGAGTGCAGGATTCTTGCCAATTTTTCCTTTCATTAGCTGTATCAACGTACCTGAATTCTGACAGCCTTTGTCTCACATGTGCTACAGCTTTAATTTATTTTTAGAATCTAGAGTACCAACTACCCCACTGTACAAATGCTTACTCTGGATTATCCCGCAAGTACTGACAAGATGTGAAAACCAAATTAGATCTTCTTGCTTAGTCACAAGACCTTGCAGATGGTCTCCAGAAGAGCAAAAGTTACTTCTACAGGAAAATACTGAAAAGATGAGCTGGGAAAACCAGTCTTTGGGGTTGTTGCCATCCATTACTGGAACTTCCCCTCATCTCCACTGCCTGTGGGGATGTTCTTACAACTCTCCTGCTGAAATAGCAATAGCCCTAGCATTTACAGTATTTCTTCTTTTATTTTCTCAGCTGATCATTTCTCCCTTTAAAAATTTGGCAGGTTTGCAGCTTTTGTTCTGGGATCTCCGCACATCTCACCTGCAGAAACAAAGGCGCACGATGAGCAATATGGCATTGGGAGCTCCTTCCTGGAAGAGCAGCTGTTTGAGACAAGCACACGGTCTGAGCGAGATGAGCCAGCCAATTCCATCCATGAAGATGTGGAGAATGGAAATGAAATGCATACACAAACTCCATTTCCATATGCAACTGAGCTGCTCTGAGCTTTGAGAAATAACAAAAAAATTTAAAAAGACAGTAAACACACTTGTCCTAGAAAGGGAAGATACAGAATGAGAACTCACACTTGGCCTTTTCTTGTGGTTGCTGGTGGACAAAGAAGGATTTTTGAAAAAACCACTGATGTCACCTGATTAGAGCAAGAGAAGGAAACCACAGGGGCTGTTCAAGTGAAGAGGAGTCTCGTGCTATTGGTATTTTCCCTGGGGAAAACAAACATTGTGTATTCCCAAGGCAAGTACTGGAGGCAGCCTGTCCACCAGGATGCCTTGTTTTACCAAGGGTACTACCTCTAGAAAACAGAGAATCTGTTTTGGCCCTTTCCATCATCAAGACCTCTGTGCTTAGCACTAGAGGGAGGAAAAGCCATTTTTAATACTCTCCTTTTACTAAATACCGTCTGTGTCAACACTTCTGATAATGCTGTTAGAGTGTTGATAAACTGTGTTCATTGTTTGTGAGACTTTGCCTAGAGAGTTAACGCAGCTGAACGAGGTTTGTTTCCTCTTCTGGCTGGACTTGCTGTCTGTTAGCTTCATCCTGCCTCTGCTTCTGGTTTTAAGCTCCCTTTACCCCTCAGAATGCTGCCTGCTTTTTTACCGTCTGCTCATGTTATTCTGTTCTTGATCTCTGCTGTAGCTATACTGCATTTTGTTCTTTCCATGTGTTTATTTATTTACATACTTTTTTCCCTCTTGTACAAATCCGTCTGCTAAACCTTTTTCTAGGCCTCTGCTTCTCCCCCTCTGACAATGCAGATGGCTTAGGAGAGGATTTCCATCCCCAAATATTTTTGCTATTGCCTTCAGTTTCAGTGTCAGCTTACCTCAGGTGGGTGCTGCTGTCCATTGCAGGCCTCTGAAGAGCCCAGAAAAGACCACAAAAGCTGAGGCTGTTTCAGCTACTTGGAGAAACTGCTATCAGCAGGGCCAGAGTGCTCCTGTGGCCCTGGAATTGGGAATGCAGGTAACCGACACACAGCTCCACTGGCCTCAGGATACTCAGTAGTTTGCTCACTGATTAAGGTGAAGAAAGTCATTCCTGGCAAAACAATGAGGGAGGATACCTTGCTTTTACCTTCCCTTTCTCAGCTGTCTGTGGACTTTTCACAGGAGGTATGTGGAGAGGAAAAATAGACCAGGGAGAGAAATTTAGGCAGTCATGTGTCTGTCAGCTTATGTATTATACAATCCTAGGCTAGGGAGTAGAGAGTGCACTTGAGTTCATCCACCTGCAGATGGTCATTTCCTTTTTTTGTTCTTTGGACTATCCCTCCCTATATTCTTCTGTTCTCACTTTGCTGTTTCCCTTTACTGTCTTACAAACTGCAGAAAACAAAGGACCATTAATTCTGTCATTGATCGTACAAGCCCACCAGGAACTGTGAGCGATGGGGAACAGCTGGTGCTCAAGAAGGGCATATCAGACTGGGATCTATCTGCTTTAAAAGGGGTGTCTGTAACATGCCTGGTGCTGCAGTGCGACTGCTGCAGTGCGACTGCAGCAGTGCAGGTGCTGTCCTGGGTTCTCCTTGTCCCTCGCTGCACCAGGGACAAAACCCATTACCTCCAACGGTGCTAGGAAGTGTGGCCATACCATAATCCAAGAGCTTATAACAAAGGACTCCGAGTTGGTGCTTGAAAGTCCTAAAGCCTTACTTATGTGGTGTTTCCTCCTTTATATAGCTTCAGCCTTGCTTCAGTTGAAAAGGAACACTTCCATTTTACAGTAAAGAGACACTTAACACCCTTTAGTGCCATGAAATTATAAGTACCTATGCAGAATCTATAGCATGTTTAGCAGAGAAAAGCCCTGTCAAGCAGGTGATCCAAAATGCACTCACTGTTAAGTCCACAACATTCAAAAAAAGAGCAAGAGTTCTGTCTAGGAAGGCCACTAGCAGCAATACTCACACCTAAGAGAGGCTGCTGCCACCAAATCCACAGCTAAATTACCACCCACACTCTGGAAGTCAAGCTTGGCTTGGGAGGCTCTGGCACTAGCAACAAGCAGTTGTGAAAAAAGAGGAAAGCCTCATTATCTTGGATGGTTTGGGAGAAGGGTGGAAACCCCCCCCAAACAACTACCATAGACCAAATTAAGATTAATTTAATCTTCACCTGTGTCACCATCATGAAAATTGAGTATTTAAAATCATTACAGATTAGGCAAAGGATACTCAAAGAGATGTCTTAATGGTTTTTGCATGTTTTTAAAGTACACAGGTTTTTTTCAGTGTACTTCTTAGTTAAGAACTCCCATCCAAACAATATGAGGCCAAGGACAAGAATCAGATTTGTCTGAGCTTAAACACACAGTTTTTCTGAATGTCCTCTCTTTAGTGAGGTAGCAATGATTAACCTTCCATAGTATGCAAGTACATAAGTACATACATGTACTATATAAGTACATGATATGTATTTATATACAGTAGCCCAGGTTATACATTAAGGTAGTATTTTACCTAAGCAATATGTTAAATGGAAAAGCACCCCCCGGCCCCGTTAAGGTAAATATGCGTTTTAGAAGAATAGCAGGTAACATACTTCAACAAGGAAAAAAAGTTAAAAAGCAATAAAAATTAAAAAGAAATAAAAATCAACCCACGGTGTATGTAGTTGTGAGATCCATCATTTGGCAGGGATGGGTAAGTACTATCCAAAGGTAGTGCAAGAAACTACTAAATGCATGCAAACAGAATGGCTGCAACATGAGACACTTGATGGCTACCTTAGTGGGTAGCTAATAGTGACCTTAAAGATCCTCCCAAGCCTGTTCCAACACTGGAAGGGTTTCATAAACAAAAGCCACCAAAACTAGCTGCTGTCACTGGAGCCGTGTTCACTTGCACAGTGCTCCTGTGATACGTGGAGATGACACAGCCTTACTGAAACAATTGTTGCGTACTGTCCACTGTTCAGCTACAAAATCTTCCAACAGAATCTAGACATTAATCCATTTCCCCGTTGTAAAAGCCCTTCTCCCTTAACAAAGGATGTTCCATTTTTCTCTGTTCTCTGCACTGTTTACAGTGATGCCCTGCACTCTGCCATATCGACCAGTTTACAACGCACATTGGTTTGTGTCCCTTACATTCCCTGCACATGACAGAAGGGAACTGGTGCCTACAGTCAGATTTTATTATCAAATACTGTTTTAATACAGTGCAAGAGTAGTTCCCAGGCTCTTGGTTCAGCAACCTCCAGTGACTTTAGTAAAAGGTCATTATCACTGAACTGTTTTCACTTCAGGTGGTTATGTTCACTGCTGACACTGTAATATGAGCAAATGAAATAAAAGTTCATGTTGATACTATTAAATATGTTATGGATATTTTATATTTCTTACCACAGTTTTTACAGTTTCACAAATATCAAAATCCAGGTGTACATGTCCATTTTGCAACATAGAATGACTATACAA
The DNA here is from genome assembly GCA_013400515.1 of Erpornis zantholeuca. NCBI lineage: Eukaryota > Metazoa > Chordata > Aves > Passeriformes > Timaliidae > Erpornis > Erpornis zantholeuca. Next base: position 148,247 of record VZTN01018157.1, read on the forward strand.
TTCCAAAAAGAGCAGGCATTTCAAATACACAATTCTGAAGTGTAAACACAGTGTACAAGCTCTTCACTTCACAATCCAGGTGCTATGCAGTAGCAGCTGAGGTAACACCGTACAGCATAAACTCAACAAATGGTTGGTTAGCCTCAAGATGATTTTTAGCATCCTTCTGTCCTGTCACCTGTTCAGTCTTTAGTTCTCTCCCAAGTTATACAAACATACAATAAATACATTTCTGATTTTAAAGGACACTTAGACAAGTCATGAGGATTTATGTGAGTACAGTACATTTAAGTTTAAGTGCAAAAAAAGTAACTAGTGGCTAGTCATTGATGTTTCTTTTTATTGTCTATGGTGTTGGTCCCAGGCACTGCCAGAACGTGGGTTGTTCTAAAAGCACAGCTAAAGCACAGCTACGGGACACCCCTTCAGTCAAGCCAACAGATGCCAAAGCGGGCAAACCTGTGCAGCCCCTTCCCTGCTCAGCTGCTGCCACCTTCCTCTCCCTGACTCCGGGCTCCTGTTGGCCTTGCCTCGGGCTCACCGCAGTCCCACAGCGGCGCCTTGCCCGCAGAAGGCCCCGTACCTCACACGCATCTCACTTCCAGGAGGGCAGCTGAGCAGTGCTCCCTCAGTCCCAGGGGAGCTCAGTGCTCAGGATCTCCTGGGAGCAAGCTGTTCATCTAAGAAAATAGGCCAAAACACTATCTTGACTAAACCCTCCCGACTCTTCCCTGAGCCCGAGGATTTCCCTCCAGCAGCAATTTTCACTACGCACCAGCACGAGCTGGCTGCAGACAGTATTAAGAAGCTTAACAAAACATAATCCAAAGTCCTCCAGTGTCTTGACATTGGGCAAAGTAACTTCCCAAACATACTGCAGTTGAGTTACATTTGCTTCCTCCTGAGAATCTCTCACTCTACTTGATTTCTGCATCTACTACTTTGCCCCTATAATCCTAAACACTAAGATTTTTGGGTGATTCCTCCCAACCCCCCCCCACCTTCTTCCCTAGGCACTTAAAGCTTACTGTTTTCTTAATAAATAACCATAGTAACTACGCTGCATTAAATAAACCCTTGTATAGATGATGAAATAAAAAACCCAAAAAGACCATTGATCAATCTCAGGCTGTGCAATCTTGATCAAAGATTCTTGTCTCAAGACAACATCAAACCTAAAATTACCCAAATGCACATAACCTTATGCCCAGCTGCAGGGCTGCAAGCACAGAGGGTAACTTCTTCAGAAGCCTTCCTCCAGCTTTTGTGTTGCACTAAAATGCCAGTTCAAAACCTTTGCTTTGCAGAACTAAACCTTTATCTCAAACAAGAGAACATTAGCTTCAAAAACATATTCTTTGAATATGTGTGTGGTTTACTTAATCTATCACCATAATATTAAGATACACTTCCTTTGACTTCCTTTGATGCCTGAGATTAAAACCTAAGGCATCACCTTAAGCTACTCTGTTTCTGAGAAATCTTTCCAGAGACAGTTTCATGACATTCCAAGAATTACTGGATCTGGTATTTTCTAACAGACTATTCATGGAAACTCAATGTCTCTCATAAAAAGTCTTTTAATTTTGATTTGGGAATAAATTTAAAGAAAAAAAATATCCAATCAAGTCAGACACTGTGTCTCAACAAATGAGGAGTGAACTCCTTTTTCCACAGATTGCAAAGAAATCTCACAGCACTTGACTCAGCTTTAGCAAAGCAGCCAAGAATTCTTCCTACCATCATATCTGGCCACATCACTTCCCTCAAGAATCCGAACTTTGGCTTCCCTGCTCATGTTGCTCTGTGTAGTCATATGAATATTCTTTATATAGTTAAAAGCTTGCACTGCATCACATTATGATTGTTAAGATGAAGGAAGTCCTACTTTTGAGCTCCTACTCCAGCGTTTCCCAGGTGAGAAGCAGAATTCCATGCACTGGATTTGGTAAGATGAGCGCATCTCAGGGCCCTGCAGCAGCAGGCTGAGCATCATGATCCGACACAACACGGCTGCCATCTGCTTGGGAATCTGATGTTGCTGTAGGTGTTGGTGCCGAACAATTTCTGGACTGCTCAGAATCTGTCGGATTTTGGGGTTGTCTTGCTGAGCTGGCTGATGAAGCACTGCAATTCTCATTGGTTTTCTAGAAAGAGGGGAAAGGATTGCATGCCAAAAGTCAACATGAACCACTCAGGACACTCCCCACTGGCACACCCCCAGATGCATTCAGGCACTGCTGGAAAGTCACGAAGCACTTGCTTTGAATGCCCGCAACATAACAAGTCAAACTTAAAGCAGCAAAGCAAAAGTAGTACATTTAAATCCAGATGACACTAATAGCAAGCAGACAGCAGCTTACCTTCCATCTCTTTTCCTAACTGCACTTTCCCAAGAAGCATGCAAAAAACAAACTTGTTGTGTTTCAAGGGGAAAAAAACAATTAACTGGACTTCAAAGTGTTTAGACAAGATAATTTTTTTAACTAAGCAAGTCTATAACTTTTTTTTCCACGCTTCTTAAATACAGGTATTCTCAGTTGATCCCTCCCTCCCCAAGATATTGCTCAGACTTTCTGACTGGCAGGATTTTTGCTGTACTGATGTACAAATCCATCCAGTCTTCTCAAACAAGCCTTTCCAGGGAACATAAGAGCACATGTAAACACCAGATAAACCTCCACACTAACACATTTCATTAGAAGGTGAGGCACTGCCTATGATTATTTGTTTTGCATTGAAGCACAGAGAATAAGGCAAGTAAGAGAGCTGGACAACCTTTTCCTAGTTTCAGTATTTTAATATCATCAGCCTAAAACAAGTGACTGATCACAAAACCTGAAACAAGGAACAAGTTTGTCATCTTGGAGCACTGAAACAGGGATGAGAAATTTTGGAGAATACATGTGATGAAGAAAATGATAGAATGAGGTGCACCGAATTTTGGCACATCAACAAGAAGTACTTTTATACAGGCACTGTATTTTTACAGGAATAAAGGCATAATGAAGACACCATGTGCTATAGAGAACAGGCATAAAAGCCCTTCTGGCCACTTCACAGTACTCAGGGAAGCAGCTGGGTTGTGTCCAGCAGTGTTGGACAAGTCACTCTCAGACACCACACACCTGAAAAACATTATGTTCTCACCACATTCATTGCCTAAGTTCTGTGTAGCTTCTTTTATCTGATTTAACAGAGGGCAGTTTACACTAACCAAGACCCTGAGGACATTTGCAATGGGAAACTGAGCAGTTTGTTTGGATGCATTACTTTGATGTCAGACCTTGTCTGATACCTTGTCAGATATCTTCAGCTCACATTCTTTGTCTCTGGAAAGGTCAAAACCATCAAAAACCCCAACCAACCTAAAGCAGGCCTGTAACACACTTCCAAGAATAAAGTCAAGTACAAAAGGGAGGAGACCACTGACCAGGTAAAATTCCTACACACTGCTCTGCTGATTCACACTCATATCCCAAATTACCCATTGCTAAAGACAGCACTTGAGGAAAAAGCATTTCTGTGTTTACGCCTACTGGGTGCAAGAAGGAACCTCACCCACTCCTTCCACCCAGGTAAACAGAGTGTTGAGAGTGACCACGCTGTTCTAAACCCTGACTGACAGCACTTCCCTACTGGGCTTAGCAGTGTGCTCCAGCTCCAGTCTGAAAGGCATGGCCAGAGCATTTCAAGTTCAGGATCCAAGCCCATCCAACCACTGAGGAAGCTATTACAAGCTGTTCCGGGGACAAAAAGGGAACAGTGTAAAGCAAGCACCAGCCACCAGATATGTTAAGTCCCAGGATGGCTCTTATCTGGTGTAACTCTAGGTAAAAAAGAGACGAACTTTTTTCAAAAAGAAGGCTCTGTATCCCATCAGTAGCTGTCTGGCACAAAGCAACCATGTAGATGTCTGACAGCATCATCTCAGGAAGCAAAACTAAATAAAAATAATTTTACAGTCTGTTAAGCAGCTGTGCATCTTCATGTTCAATCATCACCTTGTAAATTTTGCAGAATGCATAACCTGCACATTCCAACTAATAGGAAAAGAAATGTAAACAAATATATCCAAATCCATAAAATAGAGTCCCTTTCTACGTCTCTTCTTCTACCATCTTTGGGAAGACACTACTTGCAAAACTAGTTATTCCTGCTGCATTATACATAGAAACAACTCTTATTTCATCCAGTATTTCAACTACTGGGTCACAAGTCCAGCTTTATTATAAGCTGACAGAAAATACCTGCCAGGTACTAACAGATTTACAGAGCTACAAAGGTTTTCAAGCAGCTAAAATTACATAAGAACTTCTGAACATTAGAAGATTACCTGTAAAGGCTGATTCTCAGGAGCTGGATTGGTTTTGGATAGTTTAACCATCTCCTTTATCTGGTAGACAGCATAAGCTAAGGTGACCCAAGGAGAAGAGCTGATGCCCCAGGCAGGCTTGTTCACATCCTCTTGCTCTTCTTGGTGTTTAGTTTTCTTTGGAGGGAGTCTGGGCTCAGTCCGAGGCATGATATCTTCCGACTGCTGTTGTACAAGGTCAATAGTTGCTATGGGAACAGGACTGGAAGGCACTGGAATCCTTTCCGCCAGCATTGTCTTTTCTGAAGTTTAAAACATAATAATCACTGGCAAAGCCAACAAGCTTAAAAAAAACAAACCCTGAAGCAGACAATGAGTGTGAAGTGTTTCTTGCTTTCACACTATGGTTATCACTGCCACGAACACTGGCACGAACAGCCAGGAGCCAGACACAGCACAGCACAGTCTGGTTAGGGAAATGTGGCTGCTGCCTGACAAGCACGGCTGCTGTGCCACTGCACGAGGGCTGAGGAGTATGAAAAACTCCAGTTGTTCCCAATAAATAGTTACTACAGAGTTCTGCGGCTAGTGAGACAAGAATTAAGGCTAGTGACACATTGGAAGACACAAAGTATCTGTCAAAGAGTTTCGGGTAAAGGAAGAAATCCTCCCATGAGACCTTTACATCTAAGGTCTTCCAATAAAGTGTAATTGTTTTTATAGCTATCTTGAAATGTCATCCATAAAATGACTGCCATGACCCAACCTAATGAGCCTAACAATCCTGAAGAGCCAGAGTATTTATACCAAAAAAATTGAACAGATTTTTAGTACCTGTGGGATATTTTCAGTAATAGCTACGTGCTCTCAGTAAAAAACACATTCTGTAAGCTTTTAAAAAGATATTTTTTCCAAAGAAAATATTTTACAGATTAAAAATATTTTTTTTTTCAAAATTATAAAATCACATTTGGTTTACAAACTCCTAGATAGTAATGGGTATTTTAAGCAAGGGCTGGATGTTCTCTAGGAGCAGAGAAATGAAGAGACTACTCCTGCACACACTTGACCACATGCTTCATTTTACTCATCCAACTGATCTGCTTGAAAGCAGCCTAATTATTGTCATGCTTAAAATTAACATATACACTGTTAAAATGGGCGGTGTGTATGAAATGAAAACCAAAGACAGAAACAAAGAGAATAAGACCACTACGAACAAACAGGCCTTTTGTAGATTCACATGTAATTAACCTGATGCTAATGGGAAACTGCAGAAGCAAATATCCATTTTCATCTCTCCATTTTTGCCATTATCCTTTGAACACAAGAAAATACTAGCACAAATACATATTTGAGCACTTCAGTACAGGCAGCTTGATAACTACTTAATTTCATATTCCAGCTAAAGAAAACTAATTTTCATTTCATACTCAAAGCTCATATTGGAAAGTATTTGGGTAAAAAGCAGCTCAAAAATTCATGACTTTTCACAGTTTGCCAGAGTTTTATTGTCTTTGTAAGAATTAGATTTATGGTAAACCCCTAAGTTTGTTCCAAGTATTTAATTTCTGGTTAGCCTTTATATTGATAAAGGTAGAGATTAAAAAGTTCAAGTTCCACCAGAGGGGAGATTTCTCAAGTTTCAAAAACATCTATAAAATTTTGTGTCCTCTGAAGCCATCTCTATAATTTCTAGCAGGTGGCTTTGACTGGTAGAACATGGGAGCACGAAGTGGGATCAAGGTGACCTTAAAGAATTGATGCAACTGACTCACTACAGCTCTTAAGACTAACCTAACGGATTCTCAGAACTGAGAGGACATAGAGGCAGCAAAATATATCATGCTTTCCTTCTATGGACATTCAAGAACTCAATGCTGCCCTTCTTACAGCAGCAGCACACCACTTAAATGTCTTCATTGCTCAGGACAAAAACTTCCCTCCTGAAAACAAACTGCTTTGTCAAAATCCAAGTTAAGACACCACACATACAAAATTAAAGCTGCCAGAGCAGCTACAGAGAGAGCTTTTTTCACTACTTCTAATTCTGTAGTGTCTCTGTGAGACGAACATTCACCTTCTTCTTCATCAGGAACCAGCATCCACTGGATCAGTGCAAACAGAAGCAGAATCACTAAACAAGCCATCCCGATTCCTCTGAATGTGGCAGCAGGACCTGTAATGAGATTTTTTTTCTAAATTGAGAACCTACTTACTTAATAAAATGAGTCAGCATTATGTGCTTCTTGGATATATATTGCCCAAGTAGACTCTTATTAGCTTGTTTCATTACATTTTCCTCCCCCATCACTTCTTCAACAGGCTTTGCAAAGGATTTTTAAGCAAGTAATTAGATTCTCATTTGTTCATCGAGAGGCTTTATAGTATCAACCTATTCTCTCATAAAGTATTCATTCATCTTACTTACAGATCAGGTTGGGTATTCAACACAATACTGAAAATATCTAGGTGTAACATATTTAATCAATCTGGAACACTGACAGAACAAAGCCATGAGCAATTTCGTCTGAATGCAGTGCTGACCTTGCTTTGATCAGGGGCCTGGACTGGAGATCTCAGTGTCCCCTCCAGCCCAAGCAATTCTATGATTCTGTGATCCATACAAAGTGTATTAGTCTTTAACGTATAACAATACCTACAGCAAAAGTAAATTTAAAGCCGACAGTTCAGTAAAACCAGAATAAATAAAATTTAAAATTTCAATATGATTTTTCCTTACCGAAGTAATTGACCAAAACCCCTCCGACCATGGCTCCGCATCCCCTGCCCAGCCCCAAGTGGAGACCTTGCAGTATTCCCTGTGCCGACGTTCTCAGCTCCGGAGGCACTGCCGCGCTGAGGTATGAGATGCAGGCTGCCCAGATAGCTGCATGTGTGACACCTGGAGAAATGAAACATCGTCAGGAGCACCAGGGCCACAGGGTGCCAACACAACACCTGAGCAACTGCACTCACCAGTGGAGCACATGGAGAAAAAAACAACAAAATCCCTTCAGTGACAAATGTCTGTGGAGTACAAATCAGCTTTTGGTAATGTGATACTGGCAACCAAGCCACAGGGAGACAGGACAGCTCCTTCTACAGAGGCTGTCAAAAGGTCTTTCTCCCTCTATGACCTCACTTCTCTAGACAAGAGAGTCCCTAGGGAGACAAGTCTCTCTGCCAGATTCCGTGTGCCTTCAGAAGTGACCCAGGGCCTTTGGAATACAGTCCCAATTTCACAAGCTGCAGGCAATTAAAGCATTGATGCCTCTCAGCAGTCTCCTTACTGCCACAGTGAAGGCAGCAGAAGGTCATAAAATCACACTATCAGAGATATCCATGCCATTTCAGAGGCAAGAATTCATCCCCTCCTGCCCTTCTCATTCCCCCCAAAAACCCACCACCTCCCAGCAAACTCTTTCTAAACTCAACACAAACACACTCTGCATTGGGCATGGCATGGTTCATCTGGGGAACAGCACACAAGATCCTCAGGGAAAGCCAAAGATGTCGCTTTCCATGCCTGCTGTTGAGAGGCAGAGTCAGTGCGCCTGCCTCCTGCTGTGGCAGCATCCTGCCCTGGGCTGGCTGCGCCTGCATCCTGCTTGGATACTGCCACTGCTTCACCCACTCCTGCAGAAGCTGTCCTCACTGCCATCAACCCTGGTCCCATGGCAGCCCCAGTCCTCACTGTCATCAACCCTGGTCCCACTGCAGCCCCAGTCCTCACTGCCATCAACCCTGGCCCCATGGCAGCCCCAGTGCTCACTGCCATCAACCACAGCCCCACAGCAGCCCCAGTCCTCACTGCCATCAACCCTGGCCCCATGGCAGCCCCAGAGCTCACTGNAGTGCTCACTGCCATCAACCCTGGCCCCACAGCAGCCCCAGTGCTCACTGCCATCAACCCCAGCCCCACGGCAGCCCCAGTGCTCACTGTCATCAACCCCAGCCCCACAGCACCCAGTCCTCACTGTCATCAACCACAGCCCCACAGCAGCCCCAGAGCTCACTGTCATCAACCCCAGCCCCATGGCAGCCCCAGACCCCAGCAGAGATCTTGCACGCGTCTATCTGGCACATGCCCAGCAGATTCAGGGCTGGGAATGCTTCTTCCTCCCCCAGGAGAGCTGAGGGATGGCCAGTGCATGACCCTCAGCGTGGGAGACTGGCTGCAGGTGGAGCCCTCGCCTTGGAGCACCTGCCTGGGGGTTTGTGTGCAGTGGGGAAGAACAGGACAGGAAAAGGCAGGGTTGTGGAGAAGTTAGAAAAACAAAACAGTTTTGTAGTTCATCACATAAGCCTGAATTATTTTCCCACCCTCAGATTGAGTGGGAATATTTTTTCCTTATTTCAGAGGTATTAAAAATAGTCATCACAGTTTACCAATGCCTGAGCTCTACTGCCTCAGTTTTAAACAAATATTGGCACAACTAATGATTCAGTCAACATGTTTCTGTCCTCTACACTTGACTTAGTAATGAACAGTTGGACAATCAATAATTACTTAGGCATTTAAAGACTCCTAAGAGCAAGAAAACATATTTTCATGACATACAGAATAATTTGGATTTTGCTTAGGTAAAATGACAAATAGTACTATATGAAATTGATATAGTGCAGATACACACATGTTAGATGTCCACCAGACTGTAAAGGTCAAATTCATTCCAAATCAACCTCAAAATTCCTCAAACTCTGGGTATTTTACATGTGTATGTGTCTATATCTCTGTAAGTTTTGGTAATAGTACATCACTGTGTTGAAAAACAAAATGCTTGCATTAAAATGAGTCTGTATTACCTTACCATTTATATTTTAACTTTCAAACTCACAGGTTTTCTATAGAAAAAGCGTAAGAGTTTTAAAACTCATTGAGTGTCTACTCTTTTTGATGTAGATCCATGGATGCATTGCAAATAGCAACCAAGAACTGTCCCAGTAATAAAGCAGAGCTAATTTAAAATAGGTGAAGTGGTTTTGGTTTAGAAAGTACATCAATTAACATAAAACATGCAATTTTATCAGCAATTAGGAGCAAGTCAAATTTTAAAGCCAGGCAAATAAAAAACACTTCAGAAATTATTTGAACCATGAAGCACAATACCACTGAGTTTGTTTGAACACAAAAGGCCAGGACTTAACCAACTGGTTCTTGGATGTTTTCATCTTTACCAGTGAAAGTCCCATGAGAACACATTGTTCCTGTTTCTCTGAAAACAAATCCATACCTTTAAATCAGCTCACTACACTTGCATTTAAAGGCACAGCCTTTTTATTTTAGTATGCATACATTATTAATGTGATTTTTTTATAATTATTTATACAACAGTGACTATTTGGAACAGTTTTTACCACAACTTTCATAAGAAGTCTGGTCTGGATTACTGTTACTGCTAACCACAATTCTTTTTAAAAGAAGTTGCTCCCTATATATATTGTGACATTATCTGCTAAAACCACTGATCACCATTTCATAATCTGCACTAGAGTGCAGCAACCCTAGAGTGATGCTTGTAATTTTAGTGAATTTAGGATAACTTGTATGTAAACCATGAGCTAAATATTTGGGAATCCAAATTTATTTCAAGAGAAATATGTATCGTAATTATTGTCAGCTAAAGGCCAAACTCTTTGCTCTCTAGACATAACTGTGTTGCTGGAACATCAGTAGGAGTCACTTCTTAGAATAGTACTTGTTTTGGAGTTTGCTGAGTAACTGCCAAGTGAAAACAGCTCATTTTCAGGTTAACAATATAGTTTTGTAATTTAGAAAAAAATCCTGTCATGCAAATTGGTGAGCTAGCATAGCTGTTACCAGAGAATCTGGACCATTGCCCTGGAACAATAAATTGCAGCTAACTAGCATAGCAAAACTTCATCTGCTAAGTGCCAAATGAACAAGATTGCTTGTGTGCTCACAGACTGATGACACAGATATATATACTTTACAAGGATGCCTTGAAATCTTCAGTTATTACAGATTCAGCCTGAGCTCTTAGTTTCATACAGTGCCTGTGCAAGTCAATACAGCATAGTAGTTGAAAACTTTAAATGGAGAAGCAAGTTTAAATCTCCTCATTTACTCCTTTGAGAGTGCAATGCCATGCGAGTTGTCCTCATCCCAGCTACAAACAGCAGCTGGAACACAGCATGGTTCTTATTACAATCAATGCAGACTGCAGAGTCATCTTCCAGAAATGTCTCCATGCCCTTCAGCAGAGCACATGGGGATAATCCTGCCTGTATTGGGCAAACATACTAAACTGAAAAATAAACTTTTGTAAAAAGTCAACTGAAACTTTTGTTAGCCTTAAAACCCCTCGAGCTGATGGAACTGGAGTTTACATAGAATTTGACAGCTTCCTGGAAAAGAGTTATGTACAATTAGAGCAAGGACTTCACCGAGGGGGTTTCAAAGACCCATCAACTTGATGGCCCACATGGTGCCCACATGTTCTACATAATCTACTCTTTTTTTGGTTTGCAATACTTCTAATCCTTACACAGGAAAACAGCTACAACTCTAGCTTCCCTCTGTCAACAAGCTCACTTAAAAACAAGAGCTGCCACCTCACCAAATTTCATTAAGGTGTCACTTCTTACGGCCACTGACAATTCAGTGGTTATGTAGGAGAGACAGCAGAGCCCAAAGAAACAGGACTTGGAACTGCTGCAGAAAAAATAACAACTCGAGAAGAGATGAAAACTGGTAAGAGCAGGAAGGGAAATTAATAAAGGAGAGGGGGGGAAGGCAACAGTGCTTCTAAGAAGATAACTTTGATCCCCCATCTGGCAACATGTAATGAGATGACTGGAATCCTACAAATGCAGTGGCAGTGGTTAGACACACATGGGGCCCCCATGGACTTCAGGGACTAACAAGTGATGTCTGATGCCAGCTGAAGAGAGGACACAGAACACAGAGACCTGAGGACTGGGCAGGGGGAGTTGTGCGTGGGTTTGGTTGGGTTTTAGCTTTCTCATTTGCTGACTATAAATAACTGCAAACAGCCAGATTAACCAAGGAGCCCATGATTCAGAAGTGGCTAAATATGGTAATATCTGGCAGACACATTGATGAAAAAGTATTATTTTGAAGGTCCTTAACTTTTTCTTCAGATCTCAATTACTCAGGATTGTGCCACACAAAAACCCCCACCAAAACCACTCCCTCACAGCCTTGCTGTATGTAAAGGCAAACCTATGTATTGTGCAACTCATATTGAAATTTCAGCAATATAAAAACCACATTCAAAGTGCAAGAAACTTCTTTTTCAGCCATGACTTATAGGATGCTTCCAGGCACAAACTTATGGCTGCATCAGTGAAACCATAAGGTTTTTTTCCTATATTTTGATACGGGATATCTTTAAAACAGTATTACCTAAAAGGCAACATCCAAAACTTTGTATTCATCATTTATTTTACCTAGATGTTTAAGCAGGCGAGAGTGTAACACATACTCATTCTTCAGGTTCTTTCTAACATTTTCTTATTTTTACACATGGTATACACAACAGTATCAAATCAATAGCTGTGTTTGGGGGCTAGTAGTAACAAAATTCAGAAGCTTGCTGTTGTGGCAGTTTTAATATGATAAACTGTTTTTGTTAGCTGGGAGGGTAAGGAGCCAGGACACAATTGGATCTCTCTCTGTCTGTATGCAGAGATCCACACAGTGCTCTCTAATGGCATTTTGTAACTCAAAGTCTAGATTACAAAGACTTCTGTAAATATAGTAGAAAAAGTTAATTTAAATTCATGTTATGCTGCACATAGAAGAGTAAAACTTCTAAGTATAATCTGTGGAAAAAATTCTAAATATTATAGTATAAAACCAAAATATTGGCTTTAAAAAGATGGTCAAAAATTGTATCCTTCAAATACTGAAGAAATAGAAAGTAAAATAGTTTCATTTTTTCATGGTTTTGAGAAGTAGCACCCACCACAAAGACACAAAAAAAGGTCATAAAAACTAAGAACAATGTATTCTTTAGCATTGCAATGAAGGTCTCACAGACTTCTATAACAGGATTTGAAAACAGGACTCAAGTTGCTTGTCAACAGACCACACCTCTGTCTTTGTAAGTAAGTTTGTGAAAGGGCATGTATCTTAAAGAAGTTCTATTAGCACTGAGAAAGCTATTGAGAGAAACTCCACTCTATCTATTAAAACAAAAATTCTATAATCTAAGAAAGTATTGATTGAACTGAAGAACTGAAATATTTTAACAGAAGATAGAATGACCCAGACTGTGTTCAGAGTTTTTTTGCAGCATCCCTTCCAGGACTGCAACCTCTTGTATTTAATGAAGTTCACATTTATCACCAAACAGGATTTGCAGTAGGTGTGTACCCAGCTCGTGCTTCTGTCTCTTTGTTTATTTAATGGGTGTGTTGGTCTCACACAGTTCTGTTTGAATAAACAGAGAACTGTGCACAATCAAATGCACACCCACCCTTTTGACGTCAAATATTTCCCAGCATAAACAGTAATGGTTTATATGTTTTATGAACCTGCATCTTCTGGGGTATTTGTGGTCAAAAAACTAGAGAAATACCAGATTTTTTTACTTAAGCATAGCTCACTTGAAAGCAAGATAAATGGAAGCAGCTGACCTTATGCTGGAAGGTCATTATTGCTGTCTTACCTTGGAGCACCTCCATTGGAAGAACAGTCCAGGCATTTTCCAGATACGAGATGTAAATGTATCGTGCTGTATTACAGGCAAGACCAATATAAAGCACTCTAAAGGAAATAAAAAAGAAGTCAGGATAGTTTGCACTTTCCCTTTCTGGCATGTTATAATATAGCTTACTGATTTACAAGTTATTTGCATGTCAGTCTAAAGCATTTTCTCAACAGAAAATATATCCTTTATGTCCTACACCCAAACATAAAATCTCCCCTTGCCCATTCTACACATTCAAAATCCTAATAGAAAAAAAATAAATCAAAGAGACAGCAAACCCACTGGATTTCTAACTAAGCTCTGTAGTTCTATGCTACACTCTACACGGGATTGTTTCAAAGAGATAATTTCTAAGTGCATTCAACATCCTCTCCAAACAACCTTCTTTTCTAATCATCCAGAGATCCATTCTACCATTTCAGTGAAAGCCTGGAGCAGGTTTGTATTAAAGGAATTAATTTTAACCCAATTAATATAAGTTTATAGTCCCAGTATCTGCAAACTGCTCAGAACTACTCTAAAACACATCCCACAGAAGCAATATGGTTTATAACAACATGCCTCAGGATAAAACTTAGCCATCCTGTTGAAAAGCAGCAGATGCTGCATCTCAGAATTTAGAGGAAAAAAAGCTCTTACGACAGTTTTTAAACAACGAAATACAAAGTGAATACAATGAAATATGAAATATTTGTGAAGTGTATTTCCCATTACACATTTAACCTGATGACTCTTCCCTTCCAGTTTTTAGATTTAGCACAGCTTCCCTCTGCAGTGCTCATTCATCCAGCTCTCTTTCTCTTATTTTTAGATGGGTCTTAGGAAACAAAGGCTTAATTGAAAACATGTTTACAGCTTGAGAAAGGGCACTACTGCAACCTTTAAAGATTTTTTTCAGGGGCAAGGATAATTTATTGTCCAAATAGGGCTTGTTGGTTGAACCCTGGTTTGGCATAAAAGAAATAAATGCAATTGATAATTAAGGTGAAGCACCGACCCTGTGAAAGGGCTTGTTATTCTTTGTGCTGCTTTTTCAGTTAGTTTTTCTACAAATGCACATCAAGATTTAATTAAATGGTACAGAACCACTGGAAAATCTAGAGTGAAACACCATCATAAAAAAGGAGCATCTTGTTAACATTTGCTGTCTCCAAATACACATGCTGACAGTGAAAAATCCAGTGCCATCATTTTCATCGTGTCAGTGATACCAAAAAAAAGGCCTGTGCATTTCACAACAACATGAATTTACTTTCAACAAGTAGGGTAAGCTGGCAGGAAGTCATCCCCCCTCAGTCATACATCAAACCAAGCTTCCAGATACATGTGAGGTCCATGAATAGCTGGTTTAAGCTGCCTTTAGGCAACACAAGCCCAAGCATTCATGGAATAAAACATGGGAAGCCATGAAAAAGTTCACTGTTATACAATAATGAGAACAAACTTGTTCTTTGTGCTGTGAATCATGAATTTAATCTCATCCTTTAATTAATGCCTTCTGTTCCAAACAAATAACTTGGTTCCTTCCATAGCCAAAACTTAATGTAGTTCTCATGTACTGCCACATTTCTGAAATGTATTAGGACACACTGGTCACAAAAGGTAACCAAACTCACAAGGTCTGGAGGCTCCTGTCTTCATTCCCCTACTAGAAAGACCCAGGGTGATGCACTCTTGTGAATACAAAGCAATTGCCTCACCACGTACACTTTGTCAGCAGCAGTACAAATGCACCTCTCTGTTCAGGATGACTTCTAGACAATTTCACTTTTGTCTAGCAAAAATTTTGTCTGTTCACCAAAAACTTTCTTCCCATCTCAGCTGTTCCCTAGCACAGCAAGACCAGAGACGTGACTTCTCCTGCTTCAGAGTTTTTCCATCATCACTAACTACTCACCTACCTGTGTTTTTCCAATGTTACATTTGCAGAAAGATTTGGATCCAAACTTTAAGAGCAGCAATTTAGTCAGGTTCTACCTCTTAATTTGTTATAATATATATACAGAATTTTAGGTAAATTACAGTTTATGAAAATCTCTATAAATATGGTCTTGGAGGGGCATGTCATGCAAAAACGTTTTTGTATTTACAGAGTCTTTTCAAAAATGCATTTATAATAATCACTTAGGCTCTTTATCACACCTGAATGGAAAATGTAAACAGATGTTCCTTTTGAACCCTATACTGAACCACAGAGACACCACATTCAATTCACAGGTTAAACATTTAAAGCATTGAATCTATATTTGTGTCAAGGAGTCCAAGCTGTTTACAGCCATGACTACCAGTCTCTGCTTCCCATAAAAACTCACATGCTGGAACTGTGGTCAGACAAATGCATTCAAGCTTAACCTCAAGCAGGAAGTTATTTTCAGATCTTGACATCATCTTCTTAAGCTGCTGGCAGTTTTGAGTGCTTCCATACCAGGTGCCATTCAACAATGGGGTCTAAACATTTCATAACCAGTTTTGTACACTTTTTTGTCACAGTATCATAGAATGGTTTGGGTTGGAAGGGATCTTCAAGATCAAGTAGCTCCAACCCCTCTACCATAGACAGGGACACCACTTACTAGACCAGGTTGTTCAATGCCCCATCCAGCCTGAACACTTCCAGGGATGGGGCAACCATAGCTGCTCTGGACAACCTGTGCCAGGGCCTCACCACCCTCACAGTAAAGAATTTCTTCCCAATATTCTCTCAAATATTCTCAAATATTCTCTCAAAGAAACACTAGAAGCATGTACAACATATGCACACATGCAGTGCCCAACTGGAAGAACAGCAGAGCTAATGAAATCAGAAATGGAGCACTTTAATCAGCACATATTTAACACAATCATGCTTGAAATGCTTGGAGAATAATTTGAGTATTAGTTTAAAAAATTGTGAAAACAGAATAGGTTCAAACTGTTGTAAAGGTTTTATATACCACATAAAATGGTAGAACGTTTTTTAAGACTTGAAAAGGCAAACTGAGCTTCTGTCTGGTAAGCTGTAAAGCCTGTTTTCTTGTAGTTCTACAAAGGACATTCAGTAGCATTTTTTCCTGCTACTGTGACAATGCATGCAATTCTGGTACTCATGCCTGTCTTCAAACACTCAGCACAGGAAAGAAAGACTGAAAGATAAATGCTCAAATACTGCAGAAAGAATGTCTACATCTAGAAGTCCAACAACCCAGGAGAAAAGAATTATGAGCTATTAAAAAAGAGAAAATATCAATGCCAAATGCTTCTGGCTGAGATGCTTTTAAGGATATGGAGTTGGAGGCTATTGGCTCTTATTAACAGGAAAATTAATATCTGCACTAGAAGGCAGCAGACAACACATATACAGAACCATCAAAGAAGATGAGTTATGAACTCAATTTTTCTTTGAAAAAAAAGAATAAGCTTGCC
Source organism: Erpornis zantholeuca (assembly GCA_013400515.1). Classification (NCBI taxonomy): domain Eukaryota; kingdom Metazoa; phylum Chordata; class Aves; order Passeriformes; family Timaliidae; genus Erpornis; species Erpornis zantholeuca. The sequence continues at coordinate 164,666 of VZTN01018157.1, forward strand.
TCCTCTCAAACACACTGCATTATACAAAGTTCAGAAAGTGCAAGGCAGCAGGCAACCAGGAGGAGTCATCTCCAACTGTGATGACTAAATACAAGTAAGCATTAGATAACATTAAAATATGACTACTGTGCATTTCCCAGGTGTAGATATGCAGAATGCTGTTTCATAGCAAACAGGGACTGGTGTTTAAACAATTGAATAATCTTGATCCAATCTTGGCTTCACAGACTTAGCAGTGCCAAGAAAAAAAAAATTAGTTAATCCCATACATCATCGTTCTTTTTGCTGGCCAATGGTCCCATTCCTTCTATTTCATCTTTTTCACAATCCTACCACTCTTGATTTTCATTCTTCCTTCAGTTGAAGTCTAAGCCTGCATTTTGTACTATAATATACATTGAAAGAGCATACCCAAGCTATCTTTAGCTATCAAGACTGTGATCTGTTCTCACCACTCCTCCATCATCATATCCTTCCTCCAGGCTTTGCATGCAAGGTGTCATTTTCTCTTACTAATTATTGTCAAATTCAGAGATTAAGACCGACTCTGTAAAGAGATCCTCCTCAGTTTAAAGTAAAAAAGAACACCATCTCTTAAGTAATCTCTCAAATTATTGTGCTAACCATCTCAAACATTTTCAGAAGTCAAATGAATAAAAATATTCATCCCAGTAAAAGCAAAACAAAAAGCAAAACCTCAGAACAGAATACACAAAAAGAACAGTGCAAACAGTTTAAAAACACTTACATCTCAATGACTCTATGATTATAAACTGGGCATTTGGAAAGGATATGATGCTCACAACACACAGCTCTGTGCTGAGATGCACAGAATACCTTGAGTAAACAGAAAAAACCCCACCTTTGCGGCTTCATTAACTCAGGTCTTCCCTTATCTTTCCTCCCTTGTGCTTTTAAAGAGTAGTGAAGGGATTTAGAATATGTGGAAATTAAGTCCATTTAGTGAGTTTACTGGAAACCAATGTTCAGTAACAGGCTGGAAGCAGTCACTTTCACTTACACAAGGCAAAAACAACAGGACAAGCCCTGCAGCCATCTCACTTCATAGCTGACACACACTGCTGCAACTAAAGGAGAGCAAGCCCTGAACTGGTAAGTGACACTGCCAGGCTGCAACCTCATTCTGCCAACACCCAGAGTCTGATTACGAGGCCTTGTGCACAGGAGGTGCTCACCTCGTTTCCTCAGCTCATCTTCTCCCCTCTCAGCCTGCAGCTGACACCCTTAGAGGCTAGGCTACTGTGGGGGCAACAAACTGCCCTGCAAGGGGAACCAGGCTAAAGCAGGAGATTTGCAGAATGCTGCTACTCGCAGGAAAAAAATTGAAAAACTAATGGTATTTGTTTGTCAAAACAGACAACCCTTGAGTGGGTGGCAATTTGTAAAGATCTCCAAGAGAGTGATGCATCACGGAACAAGGACGTCTTCTGGAACCATCTGCAAAAGGTTATGGTGCCAGGCATAAAGCACGTACTAACACACAACTCAAATGCAAAGCCAGCACTTCAGAGCATTTTCAACTCTTGAAATAACAAAAAACTCCATCATGTGAGCCACATAACTGAGCAGGACTTGGAATTTAAAAAAAAAAAAAAAAAAAAAANAAAGGATTAGCTTGAATTTTACTCTGTAGAACAAGGTTGAGCTGAAGAGTCAACATATTTTTGTACAGCTATTTAGTGATTGCTGCCATCTTACCTGATGTGACCAACCAATTCAATGAGTTTGTGGCTGAAGAAGTAGGCAGTCAGCTCAGACACATGACTGAGAACAGAACAAACTCCAAAGAGAGTGGTGGTGCCATTCAGGTCTTCCAAGTGCCAGTACAGAAAAGTGAACACAAAGCCATATCCAAATCCCATGAACCAGGCCACGAAGAGCACGGAGCCATACTGGATACTGCACAGCAGTTTAATTAGGTCCCAAAAACTGAAAGACTGTGACTGGCTCATACTGGTAGGAGTGTTATCTGAAGATTCATTGGATGCATTTCTGTCCACCTGTGAGATCTCTACCTCTTTTCTCTTTTCATCTTGCTTGAAGTGCGTGTAATGAAATCGAAACTGGGTGGCCACAATTAACGCCATTGTCATCAGGACACCAAAAACAATGAAAACGATCCTGTAGTTCTTGTACTCTGGAGCTTTACATCCTTGACCTTCAATGGCAACTTCTGTGTGAGTATAGTCAATGCCAATTCCCACAGAGAGCATGGCCAGCCCCCAGCCCAGAGACCCCCACATACGCTGCAATCCATACCGGTCCCTGTGTTTGCCGAGGTACTGCAGGGTTATGGTGTCCACAATGGTAACAGAGGAAGCACTGAAAAATTCTCCTATTATGACAACCAGCAGAATGAGTAGAAAGATGGCCTCTACTTCTTGTTGATCATAAACAAGCACAGCTTGGTCAGAAGGCATCGGCTTCGTGCTGATGGAAGCTGGGGTGGTACTTGGAGTTGCATTCCCTGGTGAGGCTGGGCTAGTGGTGGTGTTTTTCAAAATCAAATGGGTACTGTTTTCCAAGACAAAATCCACATCGTTGCTCTGCGTCGGTACCAGGAATGTTATTTCAGGATTAGGTGTCCCTGTTGTTTCCAAACTGACTGGAATGGAAGTGACCACATCTCTCCTTCCACGAACTTTTGGGGATGCAGCAGTCACTGTGGTCAGCGGAGAAGACATCGAGGCGTTCTGTGGAATTGTTGTTAAAAGGCTGCTTGCGTTGGTGGGATGTGCTGGGGGAAGGCCTTTAGGTACACACCTTAAGGTGGCTGGTCTCACAAATCCGATGCCCAAGTTAAACAAAACCCAGCATAAAAGCGAGAACAGGAGGACAATCTTGCCTTTCTTGAAGCGATCTGCCACCACTCCCCAGAAGGGAGCACTGCAAAACTCAATAAAGTACCTGATGCCCACCAGGAGTCCGCTCTGGCTGGGTGACATACCCAGCTGCTTGTAGTACACAGGCAGCAAGGGGTAGAGTGAGCCATAGGCAGAATAAAAGAAAAAATAAAAGACCTTTGAGATCAGAAGATCGTTGTTTATTTTGACACAGTGCTTTTCTAACCAATCCAGCTCTTCATCTGGGACAGTGGTTGTCTCTGTAGAAGGGGACTCATTATTGGGTGGCAAGTCTTGATCCTTGGAAATGCCATTGAAAGGATCAGCAAGCACATACTTTCTCTTCTGCTCTTCTTCATCGTCAGTTAGAATGGCCACTTTATCATCAGCTGCCATGGTTTACCACAAGCATCCAATATCTGGTGGACTCTCAAGGAACTAGGGCTACCCTGTGAACAAATAAAACACAAGGTGGTTAAGGTACCACAGGGGAACATACCTGCAATGCCAGCCATCAAGGACAAAACCAGCTTCTTTCTTATAAGAAACATTCCTGAGCAATAAATGCAGTATTCAGCGTGGGGAGGGCCCTTTGTCTAGACTAGTGGTACATGGTAGCATCAATAAAAATGTTTTATGACCAATTCCGTGAAGTTCTCCCAACAGCAGCTTTTATATTGTGTATTAAAACATCTTTCATGTTTTGGACAGAGAATAATTTACATATTCAGAGTTACTGTAGCAATTAAGTGCTAGCATTTGCAAGTCTTGTTTCAACTTGCCCTTTCTCCCTCAAGGCTAACTGCGTTACTTCCAGTATTCCCTTCTGTACCAAAGGATAGCCATGATTTTGTAATTAAGTAATGCAGCCACGTACATCTGGGTTATTTTGATCATCAAAACAAATTACTATCCAAGCTCTCACAATGGCCTTCAAAAGGTTCATCAGTCTCCTCTAGAAACACATTTTTCTAAGCATTCCACAGCTACAGCAGAAATGGATGGGAGGCTCGAGCTTCTAACCTGAATGGGAAGAGAGGTGGGAATTAGAATAGGGCTTTAGGATCAAAATTAGGATAACAATCTCAAAGACATCAAAGACCTGGAAGCAAAGAAACACAGGGACAGGCCCTATAAAGGTATCTTCAAGTCAAATTCTGAAATCGAAAAAAGGTGGACTGGGAGATAACAGCACTGCAGCTGCCTGCGCTTATCTTCTGCAGAAGAGCCTGCAAAATTGATAAGCAACACTAAAAACTAAATTAACCACTCCTTAGACCCTGAGTGATCAACCAGTTTTCACATTTAAAAACAACAACCCATTCCAGTAAGATAGGCAACCTAAGAAAAACTTCCTTTTCAAAAAATAAAACCCAGCTCTGCCACAAGGCTATCAGCTCAAAATCATTATTAGAAAATTATTTTTGTTCTATTCGTATCTGTAAAATTAACCTAGTAAGATTAACTCATGTTCATTGCGAGAAAGTTAAACATTTAATATATTTTGGTTTTGTTATCCCTTTGCTGTTTGTGTTACAATAGTATTACTATCACAAAGGAACTTTTTCAAGGACCAATATTTGAAAGGAGAACCAGAAGAACCTGAAATTTCTCTAAGAGCACTCCATTTATGATCTGGACCTGCTCTAGGAATTTGAAGCTGGACAGGATGATCACAGGGAGTTCTTTCCAACTCAGGCTATAATATCAGTCTATGATAAGTATTTTTTTGCAGGGCTGCATTTTATTCCAAGTAGAAGAGGACAATGAAATCAGTCTTTTCATTACTCATCTGAAAGCACAATATCATCCCCTTAAAATTAGTCATGCAACAATATATTCAGCGCCTTTAAATTAATTAATTATAGTTCATCATTATTTAATACTGACAATGGATTTGCAAACTGAAACAAGGCTAAGAGAAAAGACACTACCATTCACTAGTATGTTAAATTAATTGTTTCCTATTGATTCAACATTTATGTAACAGCTGACAACAAGCCATGGATATTTCTAAAAACAACAGTTCATGAAAATACTGTAAACCTTACACAGTTCAGTGATAGACAAGTCTAAAAATACAATCATTAAACTCCCAAATACTCATAAGGTTTGTGTATGTTTTCCACTTTTAAATGCCATTTCTATGGGATACTATCTATGAGGATCTCTGGTTTCAATTAGGGAGAAAAGGCTACATACAAATCTTGGAAACTTAAATATTCATGAATTCAAGGTCAGAAGTAAATGAAAACCATGACAGCACATAGACAGAGACTTGAGTTTTTGTCTCCAGTTTCTTCAGAGACAATCTGATTAAATTTTAAAAAAAGTACTTCAACTGTCAAAAGATTAGACAGTCCTAATTAAGTTGTTAGAACAGTCAAATGTGAAAGCACATTTTCTTGCTCTTACCTGTTACCATCAAAAGCCACATGAACCAAAAACCTGCAGCTGTCTAGTGAGCTCCTGCAATTTTCGGTTCAGCCAGCCACATCCACCTGACAGGTGGAAGAACTGTGAGGTTTTTGCTCATTTCAATATCCATAAAACATCCTTTCTAATAAGTAAATTAGATCAGTCATCATCTCTGCTCTTGTTTTCTTTATGCCTCGCCTTTAACAACAAAGACTCCAGAACTTGTGCAGGGCCCCACTTATGTCAAAGGGACATAACTGAGCTTCCAGGATATGCTCATCTGTTTACAGCAACTTGCTAACTTGCTGCATCAGAGCTTTACAGCATTTACTTTTGAAGCATAGATTTCTGGTTCCCTAGACATGACAAGAAAGAACTCACATTTTAACCATTTGGATATTTTAGGACAACTTCTTTGTAAGTATGGCTTGAAATTATCCTGATTTAAACAAGCTTATTCCTACGTATGAGCTCTGAACCATCTGGTTTCATATAAATTACATTGAAGGCTTTTAGAGCAATTACTACTCAATCTTTTTAGATTTAGTTTCCCTTTTCCATTGAAGTGGAATTTCAATTTCATATGTTGTATGAATAGTGAGTACATAACAAATTATGGTACTGTTAATCTTTAAACACTTCAGTTGCTGCATATTCTTCCCCCCTCCATAATTTATATCAACCTCAGCATCCATCTTCTTCTAACACATTGCATGCAAGGTTTAATCCAAAAGATCCACTCCTGCTATACTGGCTAGAACATCCTGGGTTAGTATGCTATGAAAAGTATATTTCATAATAATTTCAGTAAATATTTTCCCACACTAAGAGCTTCATTGAATGTTATTAATAATACAGAATATACTCTTCAGAAATATAACAGCGTCAAGACTGGTAGGAGCCATATGGCATTCTTTATTGTTTTGATCACTGGTTTGTTTAGGAGTCAGGTTTTTGAAATTCACATATAGCAATGTTTTAAATTCTAAAAATAAATGACTGAACATGAGAAAATTAACAAAGTTGTATTGTTACTGAAAAAAATCTACAAAAACCCTGAACGTCTGGAGCTTTCCTTCTACTGACAAAAACCCTGTGCCAGTCTGGGATTGAATGCACAGCAAACCAGACAGATGGAAAACCAATATACTTCTCAGTGATAAGAGACTAGTTATCTGCTGGTTATTTTAACCGTTGCCTTCAAATACTTTATCTTCACTTTGCAAAAATTTTTCTAACCCACAAGAAAACAGGAGGACAGAGACAAGCACAACTGGCAAGTTTAAAATGAACAATGGAGAACAGGAGTAAGGAAGAAGGGTTCGGAGAGTAACAGATTTTAGAGTGAATACAAATTTTAACTCATTTGAAGAGAACACATTTTGGTAGAGGCCTGTTGAATCAGCTCTCCTAGGACAAGTGAGAGCAGAGAGGTTGCAGAGTGGTACCGTCACTCTAAAAACAGGAGTAACAGTTTGGAGCTATTTTCCCCAAACTTAGGCAAGTTCAGAAATACACAAGAAAGGCCTAAGATGCGAATTGGAAAGAACTTCTGCAAGGATCCTGAGAAAGCCCTGCAAAGGGAAAGGGAAGAGGCGTAGCAAGGGCACAGCACAGCAGCACGTGTGTGTCACAAGAAAGCACTTCGGTCCTCCAGCTGACAAACGAGCTTTTATCTTGACAGAGATTTACATTTCCAAACCACTACAGAACTCAGAACTGGGAACCAAGCCCTTGTTTCCTCACCATCCCATCACCCCTGACAAAGCTACAATGGAAAAAGACCTCATTGAAACCTGAAGCGCCGATTTCCCCCCAGCCCGTGATCCCACCGTACCGGCCTGGGAGCGCACATCCCTCACTCGCAGCTGCACGGGAAACGCAGCAGACCCGGCTCTCTCAGACTGGCCATTATTCTCAGAGATCACGCGTACTCTGAACCTCCTTATGCACAAGAGCATGTGCTTCTCCTCGGATATAAAGAATGGACTTGTTAACCACAAGGCTCTTCTCCCTTCAAGATTTGCACAGATAAGATTTTTTTTTTTAAATGTAAGTAGAGGCCATAATTTTTTCTAAGTTTCCTGATACAGATTGCTGTCCCCTGCTTTCGTATCTATTCCTCCAGCAAGTCAAAATCCACTTTTGAACCCTTACATCTAGAACATGTGTTTTATCCAGTCATCTCCTGCAAACAGCTGCAACAACTTCCCTGCAGACTTGCACCTTTGAGCAGCTATCTTGGGAATGGAGGAAGAAGCATTTGTCCCAAGAAATTCAGTGATGACAATGCAGTGGTCATTTTAGCAACTGCAATGAGCCTCTTTGGCAGGTAGGTAGAAAGAGGGTATTCTACATTTAGTTAAGTATCTTCTTGGCATTCTTGCGTTTTATTTCTTAAATTGATCCTCATTTAGTCTGTCTCTCCTAATAATTAATAGGATTTCAAGATCAGAAAGGATAAAAAGCTAATCTACTCAAGACAACCTGACATTACAAGAAGTTCTTTATAAAACAAAGAAAAAAAAATATAGTATATTAAAAACTCAGCTCTCCCCTTGGAGTCACTCTTCCCTAAACTTTGGAGAAAAAAAAAAACTGCTTTGAACTGTATCTCAAATTAGAAATTAAAAAAAAAAAATCAATCAAGAGATTGGACTGGGGTAGCAAATCCCTAAATCTCTCAGGGAAAATACCGTGGTACTTACAGCACCAGGCACTGAAACTTCATTTGCAGACAAACAGAAAGTTAGATTTGAGGTGAAAGAGTACTGTTGTTCTAAAATAAAGTTTAATTCAGCATAAGTTTTCCATTCACTAGGCTTTGAGAATTAAAGTGCAATTAAGACTCACAAAGCAGAGCTTCAAATCTGGGTTTGGATATATGTGAATGTTAAAAGACAAACCACCAAAAAAAACCCCTGACAGTTCATCGGACAACAGTGCAAATGATCAAGAGAGGCTTAACCCATTAAACACCTAACAGAATGACTCACTGCAGAAGATTTATATTTACACAGTCTCAGAAAACATACTCAAAACAGGAATGATCAATTAATCTCTCAAACAACATGCAGCTGTAAGAACAGAGCAGGCCAGCTTGCTGTTTGCATTGTGCAGATAAATCAAAGCCAGCCAGAACAGCATCACATTTTAGTTGACCCCTTCCAGCCTTTCACTGACTAGAAAGCTCACTTGGTAGCAAATACATTAAAGTCCACATGAAATTTTTATATCAACATTTTTAAATCTGATAATAGAAAACATGTTTCTTCAAAAAACTTTTTTTAGTCACTCATTATTGGTTGATCAAGAACAGGTCTGCTAGAGAAGGAGACTTGAAAACTATACGAAGGCTCACCTCACTCATCCCCCAGCTGGTGAAACTGCCAAGAGTGCACCCATCTCTCAGCTCATGCACACTGCCTCCTCCTCCTCAGCCTCCCCTGTCCCATCGATCCAAGCTACAAAACCTTCGGGTCAAAGGTGCCTTTGTACCTTTCTGCTACAGTATCTGTGCAGCACCTCCAGAATGAAGCCCCGCATCCAGCAGGCCTACAAGGCATCGCTGCAATAGCCATAAATAATAGACCACGTTTTCCATTTTCAAGCAAGTTTCATCCCTAAGGAGCAGCCTGGCGCTGTCGCCTGCATCCATGCCAAAAAGGAGGAGAATGTTATGCAAACAACTTACATCATGACAGAGAAGTGCCTAGACTTCATTTACTCTTGCATCACATTCCAAAGCCTCTCCCAGTAAAGCCAACCTCCAGGCGGAGCCCTTGGATGGGCTGTTCCCTGCCAAGCCATACAGAACAACTCGATGGGCTGACCCACCTGCCCCACATCATCCTCCTGTGAGGCCCCAGCATGAACTGGGGCTGAATTTATAAAATCAGAAATAAATCACATCAGAAATCAATTCACATAGAATGAATTAACTTGGTGCGGGAAACTGTACTAGTTTCAACTGTGAAGCAAGACACAAGTGTTGTAACATTAACCAACATAATTAGGGTTTCCATGAAAGTGAAACCACCTTGCTCTAAAGCACTTAACACTTAAAATCGCTTTTTTTTGTGTTGCTGATATGCACTTACTTAATGTGTTGGGCTATAGGTTTTTCTTCCTCTTCAATGTGGATATAAAAACGCTACACACTGACACACAGTCAATTAGACTGAGAGACAACAGTATCTCGAAACATGTCAAGATCAGGTTTAATGCACTTTAAGATAGGTCTGAAGTTGCTACAATAGTGCTAGTATTAACATTAAAGAAAAGAACACTATGAATCCTCATCTATTAAAGAAAAACCATTAAACTCAGATCCTAGGACTCCTTTCCAATCTTGTTTTCCATTTAATATTTATGGAATGTCCATTTATTTAAATGTCCAACATTTATGATGTCCAAGTAGACTCTATTTGTTAAACAGTTTGGTATCAGTTGGTATCAGCCTCCAGTTTTTTTAACCGGTTTTCAATTTGTTGCAGCACCTCCAGCACCTGCAGCACTACCTTTGATTTATTTATGATGATGATTTACAAGTGTGCTTTCAGCTAGAAACCAGGCATGTGCCCAGAGCTGAAGGACTCCAGGAGCACACTGCTCCCAGCACTGGGGAGGGACACAGGCACCCAGGTGCCCCGCTAAGCCTGGCAGCAGCGGCAGTACCAGTCTGCTGCCAGACAGCAAGGCCTTCCTGGTCATTCCAGCCTCTGGGACCAACTGCCACGACTGCATATGGATCATGTCACCAGTTCACAATTTCCCACATTGCTGTAAAAACTCAGGCCCATTGTACTGAAGATCAAGATGAATTTTAGGCTGCATTCAAGATGTGCCCTAGTACCAGCTATGTTAGTGATAAACCACAGCTTCCTCCCATTAGCTCCTCCTCTCGTATTCTCACTCCACCTGTTTGATTTTTTTATTAAGTCTTATGATTTTTACTGGATTTATGACTGCTATCACAAATACCACCCTTAAAGGAATGATAGTTTTCTCCTATTCCTTGGTGGGTCTTCAGAGAATAGCAACAATAAAGTACATGTCACCTTTGTCCACTATTTCTATCCAGTGAAACAAAAACACACACACAAAATAAACCAAGCTAGAAACCAGCATTTTGTAATCTCTTTCCTTGGACATTACTAACTAGTGGGCAACAGGACCCAATGTATCTTAGTAACATTATAATGTTTGGGGCAAGTTTTTACTGAAATACTTCAATGCTATGTTTATTCAGCTGTTCTCCTCTCCCCACGTTTATCATTCCAAGTTTATCACTCTTCAACACTGCACTTCTCATTAACACAACATTTTAAAAGAGCCTGCTGTTAAAACTTTAAAACTGTTGAACAGACATGGGTTTTAAATTCCATCTAACTTAGAACACTGCAGGCATCCGTAGCAGCTATGGCACCTTCAGCACTGACTTCCTAAATAAGTATCTGTTCCTACGCTTGTTCCAAATAAACAGAGGAGCAACCGACAACCCGCTTCCTAAAACCCGTGGTATTTTAAGGATGTAAGGGCTCTGGATCCGAGTGACAGCCACACGTAACGCCACGCCTGGATGCTGGCGGCAAGAAGTGCGGGGATGCCTGTGCAGGAGCTCCCGGGGGACACGGCCCGGCCAGCGGCCACCTCCGGGACTAGACCCTGTCAACGGAGAGGGCAGGAGGCATGACATGGTTCGGCCGCAGCACGCTTCAACCTGGATGCTGAGCTTCAGGAGAAGTGGGCCGGCACCCCACCGAGGTGGGCACCCACCACAGGGGCCGTCAGCGCTGACACAACCGCCCGGCTCCGCGGAGGCGCAGCTGACCGGCCCCGGCGCGGCAGAAAACGCCTTCGGGGAAAAGCTGGGGCGCGGGCCCACCGGCAGCATCCCGG
>VZTN01018163.1:0-34221 GCA_013400515.1 Erpornis zantholeuca
TGTTTAGCACAGAAAAGAGAAAGCTCAAAACAGGTATTAGCAATATAGAAATACATGAAGGGAGAGTGTAAAGAAAACTGAGCCTGGGATTTTCCATTGACAGGAATGCAGCAGCTGACAGCGTGCTGTGTGCTCTCTGTCAGAACCAGAGTGGTTACCCTGGTGATCCTTCTGCCTTGTCATGGTTTAACCCCAGCTGCCAACAAAGCCCAGCAAAGCTGCTCACTCACTTCCCACCAGTGAGATGAGGGAGAGAATCAGGAGGGTAAAAGTGAGAGAACTCATGAACTCAGATAAAAACAGTTCAGTAGGTAAAGAAAGAGCTGTGCACACAAGCAAAGCCAAACAATGCTTTCATCCACCACTTCCTGTGGGCTGGCAGGTGTTCAGCCATCTCCAGGACAGCAGGGCTCTGTGTGTAATGGTGACCTGGGAATGCAAACAGTGATACTCTAAACAAACCTCCTTCATCCCCCAAGTTTGCATGCTGAGCATGACACCATATGGTCTGGAGATATCCCTGTTGTCAGCTGGGGACAGCTGTCGTGGCTGTGTCCCCTTCTAACTCTTTGTGCACCTCCCTTCTCCTCACTGCTGGTACATATGAGGAGCAGAAAATTTTGCTCTGTGTGAGTACTGCTCAGCAATAACAAAAGCATCCTGGAATTACCAACACTGTTTCCAGCACAAATCCAGAATATAGCCCTGTACTCCCTACCATGAAGAAAACTAAGTCTATGCCAGCCTGAACCAGCACGTCCCTTAATCAGTGAAAAAATACATTTATTTATTTGAATATGCAAATAGTTCAGTGTGGTATATATGATCTTTGATTTTTCAAGACCATTTTATTTCCAGACCAAGTCTTGATGTATGTATTCCTAATGGCTACCCTTAGATACAGCCAGAGGCAGTTTCATTGTTTTCAGCTGTACTGTAGGCAATGCATGTGGGAGTCAGAGTTAGGAGGGATGAACCATGGGAGGCATGAGCTTGTCTCTCCCAAATCCTTTTCCTCTATGAAACAGCAGTTCTAAATCTTCACCCCCATTAGTTTGCATGTCAGCAAAGATGACTCACTGGAGTGGCAGCAGGCCAGGAAGCATAGTTTTGCTCTCCTTTGCTGAAAATTCAAAATAGCAAAATTTTGTGCCTGATTAATATTACATAAATATGCAAATTTTTCTAGCATAAAAGATGAGAGGTATAAAATCAGTGTGCATGTAATGTAAAAGGAAGACTGTAATTTATAAGAAAACTTCCCCCACGCAGGAAGGTGAATACCCAAGACAGACTTCCAGAGATGTCACTTCCGAAGCACTGGTGTGCTGCTGTGCTGCTGCTTTGCACAAGTGCCATTTAATTTTGCATAAAGGTGCTAATAAAGAATTCAGAATATATCAAATGCTGTTGTTTGAAGGATGTTTAACAGCGGGGCTAAGACAAAAGAAACTGGCAATTAGGTATATATTTAGCAGTCTTTCTTGCAGGCATCTGGAGTTCATTTCAGCAATAATTCAAAAACCCCAGGATACTTTCTGCCTCCTGCTGCTAAGTGGATGTAGGAGTAAAGCTGCTATTTTCACTGACAAGACATTTTGCTTGTGAAATTCTCCCACTTGCACATAATCACTGTTCTAGCAAATTACAACATAGAACACAACTCTCCGTGAGTCAGGGGGAACATGATGCCTGCCCAGGTGATACAGGATTGAGAAAAGGAAAGCAATCTCAAACCAAAAAATTAATATAAATTATGCAAGGCCTTAGCTAGTCTAATCAGGCTGGGTAAAGCAGTTGCCTCAAGCTCTCAGGGAAGTTGGGCTTATATTTACCAGGTTAAGTCACCAAGACAGGTAAATTCAGGTTCTTTCAAATTGCTCTGACTGGTTACCAGAATGCAGTTTTCCTGAGTTTTTCACCTCTTTGGATAACTTTTGTAATGAGTTATATTGTCTGGGAGGTTAAAAACTATGTTTCAGGGAAATGTTGCTGACAAGCACTGCTGTCAAAAGGCGAGGACACAGCCTTGGCATTCGTGTGACTTGTGAGGTCTCAGCATGTACATATTACATACATGCACTGGGAAATGTAAAGTAGTGCCTTAACGGTGCAGATTTAAATGAAAGCCTGATTTAAGCAGATTATAAAGAGCAGTGGTCATGTTCTGCATATTCTGTCCCCTAAATTCTCATCTAGGCAAATTTGGTATAATCCAGGTAGTCCGTATTATGCTGTTCTGTTCTTGATCTCTTTGTATACTGTCAGTGTCTTGAGTATTGTATCACATTAAAAGCTGTGTGGATGGACAGTCAACTACTTTGATTAGTTAATACAGTCTTGTTTGATGTCAGTAGGTACATCTTAACTGGATCTTCTGTTTGTGAGTCTGCTTGGAAATATTCTGGGGAAAAAAATGGAAAAAATAATTCTCACTGTTAAAATTCAAAGCTGTTTTGGGTGTATGTCTCCTCATCAACTGCAGTGAATGGCTGCTAAATGAGATTTTAGTGCCAATGTACCTTATATAAATATGGGTCAGCCAATCCTCAGAAAAACAACTTTGTTCCTTGCTTTCTTTCATTTCAACCCTAGTCACTTATTAGCAGACTTGCAGTCATGTCTGCATGGCCAAATAGCTCCTCCTGAGTTCCAGCATTGGTTGAGCACTGGTGTGAGACATAGCCATGTTGTACACCAAATAATGACACAGTTTTGCCACTTGGCACTGTTCTTTCCTTTCTTTTATCCTGGAATCAGCTTCTCTCTGAGCAAATTGGGCAGTGCAGAGCCCCCATGAGTAGCAGCTGCTGCAAAGATTTGCTGACCCTCGCTTTTTCCTAGCTTTGTTCTTTAGCTGATATTGACTCGGTTTGTGCAGCTCTTAACAAGCAGTGAAGTTGAATTGTTGTCCTTCACACTGGTTTTCTTTCCTGGCACGTTTTCTCCTGATTGGCCCTTGGAGCATGTGTATTGTGTGGGAAGGCAGCATGTGGACCCCAGCAGAGTCACCCTGCTTCACTTCTGTGAACATGCTGGTAAAACAGAAAGCTCCGACCTACCCTTAAAAGCACCTTACTGTGTCAAAGCAATACACAGGCAGTAGTTAAAGCAAGAGTCCTGCTCAGTTACTTGACATAGTAAGAATTCAAGTAGCCAGATGAATGCCATCTGTCCGGACCTTGTCTGTACGCTGAATGAACTCAATTGTTTTGGATGGTTTTAGTTATACTCTTGTTGGATTGTAAACCATTCTAGCCTAGCTAGTATAAGAAAATAACTTTTTTTATTAAGATAATCTCTTCTGACACTGTCTGAAGCTCATTTTGCTCGGAATATTGTCTAAACCAGAGCACAATCCAGTTGCTTGTGGGTAGCAGATACTGAAGGAATAAATTATGATTTTGATACTTGATTCCTGATGCTATTCAGGCTGTCACTGAGTGGATGCTGTAGAACTAGCAAAAATTATCTGATGTGCTTACATTTCAGTCTGTTTTTAGTTTCAGCAGGCAACTTATAATCAATCAGTTTATCAAGAGCATTTAATAACAAGGTTTTGGCAAACTAACAACATTATATTCAAAGAACTCATAGAGTTCAATTTATGGATTTAAAATGAGGTTTAATTAACTGAGTATAAATTTACTCACGACTCTTGTCTTAGATTTTTAGCAGAGCATATATAATGTCATCTTAACTGCTTCTGACGAAACATTATCAGATGTTATACTTTCTAATGCCTAGTCATTTTATTTCCTCAAATTGTTTACAGCATTTGTGAACTCAGGCCTCTGGAGTTTTACAAGAAACAAAGATGAAATCTTCGGAGTACCAGGTTAATACTGATCCAGCTATTTACAGGGAAGCTATAAGAAATTGAAAGGTTAGAGGTGTCATTGACCATTGTGGGCTTGCAATGTAAATAACAAAAAGTGGCATTTGCTCAGTGTTTCTGTTTTTAAAATTTTCTTGTGATCACAGCAGGAAAAAATTATATGAAAAAAGATTTCATCAGACTTCCAAACCTGATTCTTACCCTCATTTTTAGTTTCTACAGACTGTACTCTGCAGCTATAATAATGCTTTCTGTTGTCAAAGATAGCCTTGATATTCAATTGGCATTCTCACTTCTCCTTTTATTAAGAAAAATGTTCTATCTAAAACCTGTGCTCCAATTGGTAACAGGACAAATACCTGTGCAGTGGCACTTCTCTTGCTCAGAATTATTCTGCCAAGTGTAAATGTGTCAAGGCAAGGGAAGCAGCATGGGCATTTTTCTTGTGGCCAGACATCTTAGCCACTTTTAAATCAACTCAGGTAGGTAGTTGGAACTTGTGCAAACGTTCTGCCTCAGCCCCTTTTCTCTTAGAGGTATCTTTAGCACCAGGGTTTGCTGTTAGTGGCACATATTTTGTGGTGCTACAGAGTCACTACAAAAGCAGAACAATGCTTCTGATTCACTGCAAGCTTCTGACGTATGTGGGATGTAAAAATCATAGCTCTACAAAAGCAGGGTAAGGTAAGTTAACTTACCATCTTGAAATAGTAAATGACTTTTGAACACCATGATCAACAGCCACGGTGGAGCTGGCATCTCTTTGGTGTTCAGCTAGGAGGAGGTCATTGTGGCTGAACACCTTGGGAGAAGCTCAGCCCCCATGTCAGTAAGCATATTCTATAGGTTTCATCAGTGTTGCACAGTGGCAGTTTGACCCATAATATCTCTGAAACTATAGATAATTATTAAGAAAATTAGATTAAACTGAAAACTGTTAAGGGATGATTTCACAGACATTGATGTGGCATATAGTTAAACACAACTGTACTTATTTTTAGTCAACAGAAAGGGTCATGAGGAAGGCTTTTTTATACTCTGATATTCTGTTTTGCAAAGATTGGAAACTACAGTTTACAACAAATGCTTTTCCTCTTTGGAGAATAACATGAACTCCAGGCAAATGGATCTTGATATGTGTTCTCTGTTGCTCATATAAAAGTTTTATGTGTGCCTGAAGATTTTCAGATTTGAAAGTGTCGTTCTTAGCATAACATAGTTCCTCAGTACCTGTGAGTTATTATCATGGGCCTTTACACAAGTATTTTGCCATAACACATTACTGATACAACATCTTGCTGAGTATAATTACATTCTAGGAAATTTGAGTTGTCTCCACATCCTGACATCTATTGGCAGTAACTGCTGATGAGAAGGAATTGAATGAAAAGCACAGCCCAAACCAGGACAGTGAGAGCTTGATCAGAATGGTCCCTTCTACAGTACATCAAACATGAATAATTTCCTGTCTGCTCCATCATTTTAGTTAAGTAATTGGGAATCCTATTGATCTGCATAGGGCTTAAAATGTCAGTCTCGGTGGCAGGACTGTAATTTCTGCAAACACATATTGTTCTGGATTAGTGTTAGGACAGGAGCCACCCATCTCCACAGCAGCTGAGTATGTATTAGTACCATGTCAGGAAATCCTCTGGTGCAGGGCTGCTGTGGGTGAGGAGAATGCCACGTGATGGTGACCTCACTTATAAAATTGAAGTGTGTGGATTTAATGTTGCTCTGAATACTGACTCACTAGTTTATGTTCTTTCTGTCACTGCATTTTGCAGAGATCTTTCATCAGCTGTCTAAAAGAAGGAGGGTAATGAGCATCACCAACCAAACAATCTGATGAATCAGTCTGAGATGCTGTTGAAAGATCATCTCTCTCTCTCTTTCTCTCAGTCCTTCTTTCCCTGCTTCATTGCTTCTGTGTGGGTGACTGGTTCATCTGACTCTTCTCTGTTCACAGTGGGTCTTTGCTACTCCTCTTGTATTGCCATGCACTGATACTCTGGAGGGCTGAAAATGTAAGAGACAGCAGGATCTGAAAAGGGAAACAAGCTTGTTCTCCCACTCAGCAAGAACCAAGAAGTAGAACAGTGATATAGACACAGCAGCTGGCCAAGCTGAAACTCAGATGAAAAACCTGGCAGTATAGCCCTTTATGTACTGGATTTGCTGTAATTAAATATTTAGCTGCACTGCAGCTTGAGGCCTCCAATACATGGAGTGCTATAGACCAAAATTTCCTCAATTTGCTGTCTGTTTTGTATATCATTCCATATATCCATATGGAATGATATACATTCCATATATCATACACTTCTCAGGTAAAAGGTTGTGTAACTCATTCGAAGTCTCATGCAGAAACATCCGTGTGTAAGGTCTGTTGTGTAGCACTGTCATTAAAAGTAACTAGGACAGCCTGGGATATGAAGTCTTGTTAGATTTCAATCAAGCTCCAAATCCCAGAGATAAATCTTGACTACTGATGAAATGTATCTGATTTATCATCCTGTGGCTGATCAACATGTGCACATACATGTGCTCTCACACTCCACTGCTCTTCATTTATCTGTGAATCTCAGTGATATTTTTTTCTACCTGTCAGTTTTAAGGCATCTGTTAAGGAAGTAGTCCACAGTGTTTTAGAAACAAGCTAATTCTTACAGCATCTTTATGTGGCCAACAATAAGGTGTGCCAATACTTTTTGTTCATCTCTAACAAAAAATGAACTGCGTAGAGAAATTTGAAAATTTCTTAGATCACTTAAGTTAATATAATAGCTAAATCCACAATTTAGAACTCCTGACTCCTTGTTCTCTGGTCATAGTCACTTTTTACCACATATAATGAAGAATAAACTCCTATGTTTTGGGGGCAGAAGTAAGTGCAATTGTTTGGGTTTTTAAAGGAAAAATTACAAAAATGGCAGAAATTTTTAAGCATTGCTGGTAGGAGTATTGTTGAGTTACTTGCACTAAATGAGATAATTAATGTAACTACACATAATTACATAATTACATAAATGTAATTACCTATTCTCTTGGTAATGTATGCAATACTGAAAGACAGCCCAATACAGGTGGTTATGGTGCAATATAGAATACTGTTGTCTAATACACACTTAAAGGAGATAAAGACATTCATGCTGACTTATTTAGACAAGCTGGTATCATATTGTGCTGTCCTCGGTCATATTTTGAGACTTCTGTCTAATGTGCTGTGTTAAGGAAGTGACTTTAATTCAGCATGTTGTTGGTCACTGGACAGTGCTGCAGGAGGTAAGGCAACTTGCAGTAGCACTGATTTCAGCTGCACAGTTTCTGCTCCCATTGGATGTGAAAATAGTGCCCATCGTCCTGCTGTGATCATTCTGCAGAGTTTATCACTAATTTCTTGTTTGTCTGGAAGAATACATACTCCTTCCACATGATCCTCCTTTTCACCTCTTTTCATTCTTCTCAGGACCCTTTCAGAAGCAAACACAGCACATTTTTGTCAGTTCTCAGACAAATATAAATAAGCATTTTACTCTTCCACCCATTCCTCTCTTTCTTTATCTCTCTTCCTTCATCTCCAGGTTTTCCTTTCATCCTTGGTACAAGACAAGGGATCAACTAGCCAAGAATTAGTAGCTGATACACAAGAGCCTGGACTTGGGCCCACTAAGTTGTGGGATGGGAGCGTAGTCTTAATGAGTCAGAATGTGGGTCTGTTATCTCTAGTCTTCCAAGTACTGCTTCACTGGCTAGATAAAGACTTAGAGATTAAAGGAGAAACCTGTGTTACTGTTGATGTGTTCAGTAGTTGTTGAAAATGTGTTCTTTTTATTCTGAGCATTTAATTAGAGTGGTCGTACAGTGAGTACAGGATTATCTCTCCCAGTGGCTCAGATATTGTGGCAGCGTTCCTGAAAAAATACTACAGATTTCTGTAAGAGTAGATTGTATCTTAAGTGTTGAATTTATTTTTATTTGCTTTCATCAGCCATACTGCTTAATTCAAGATTCTAAACTGAATGCTTCACACAGCCAGGTGCACAATCCTCCTTGAGATGCATTTAACAAGGGAAGAATACCTTCCATGAGATTGTGTTGTGTTCTCCAGCTATCAAAATCTTCCAGGGGCTCAGAAAAAAAGCAGTGCAGAAATGATTTTCAAAAGCAGAAGCTAACATTTAGTTTCAAATTGCAAAGATCTGAGAAATGCTGACAAAAGTTTTCAGAAAAGCAGAGCACTTGTAGCTAAAGTCATTTTCCCATGAGATCAAGTCCAGTTGCTTCAAGTCAGATACCCAAGAATCAAAGTTTTCACCATTCATTATAAAAAGCTGGGATTCAACTACTGGAGAGCTTTGAAAAGTTGCAGCAAGCATGTTTACAGATTGCAGTGCTTTTCTGAGTATTTGAATCTATTTATATATACATCTTACAGGCACTTTCTCCTCCATGTAATCCATTCTCATGCTGCTTTTTGCAGTCCCTGTTATTTGAGTGGTTTATTAAAATGTTTTCATTGAATACTTTTAGCAGTGAAAATGATGGAAAGTGGTCTAACCTATCTTACCTCCCCTCCTTCAGTCTCTACAAGCAGAATTTCTCTGTGTATTCTGACTAATAAACTTAGGCATTTTCTCCCCATTTCAGACTTTTAATATGAAATAATTTATTTATTTGAGAGTTTATTTGTCTACCTCCATTTTCTCTGCAGTTTTCTGTATTTTCCACTCATCTTCTGCTCTGTAGGTGCTTAGACATGGCCTTGCTCCATGTGCACACCTAGCCTGCACATCAGACCAGTAAACCCTCTTAGCATTGCTGAGCAATTAATGAGATCCTTTATGCAGATTTAATGGAGAATTCCAGTCCTGTCTTTAGTTTGCCAGACATGAGCAGATTAGAAAGAAGTCTGCTTTTTCATTTAGGCTTATTTCCCCATCTAATACACAGTATAGAGTCATTTGCTCATGGAACTGCTTTCGGTACCAAAACCACTCTTTTTGGCCTAGATGTCTTCCTGACTTCTGCAGGAATGGGCCAACTGCATTTCTAATGCTGCTTTTTTTTTATTTGACTTCTGTGGAAGTCCCCAGAGATTATTTTGGTCCAGTTAATAAAAATACAAACAGAAACCTGCAGAAGCTTCATTTACAATTCTCTAGCATATGAAATTTTAGACATAAAGACAGTTGAGTATAAACAATGGTAACTTCATATACAGGAGTTCTTGATTTCAAGTTTGAATTTGGTACAATGGTTAGAACTGCAGTAAGCACTGGTGAAGTAGAACAGTGCTGACTCCACCTCTGTTTTGATATGATGAGAGTGTCCCCTAGAACTGTAAAGTGGGGTGTTGCTGTGACACACATTGCTACCAATGGCAGAACAAATTGCACAAAGCTGAGACTGAAGAGTTCTACCTGGAAAAAGCAATAATATGATCGGGTTTCTGCAAACTGGAAAACATTTTTCGGTGTTCATACCATAAACAGACAGTGTAAAAACATAGGAAGGTTATAAAACATCAACATCTCAATAAATTTTCAAGCATATGTGCAGTTCAGTGTAAGAAGGCAAAAATAAAAAGGTAGAAGTACTATGAAATACCCCTACAGTATTACGGGCAGTGTATTAGAAATCATTGGTTGATTTTTGACCAACGGCGTTACATAAATCATTACCACTAAATGTTGTGGTCTGGATTTGTTGTCTATACATATTTCATGTTAGTGCCACTCGAACTGGTTTTATGTTGCTGGAAAGGATTGTGGCAAATGTGATTGTTTATTAAAACTATGAGGCCAGTATCCATAACTTTTCGGCTGAGCTCCGTGCTGCTCTGGAGCCCGTGCAGGTCCCGGTGCCATCTGCTTCCCGGGACGCGGCTGGTGCCCCGAGCCCGCGGTGTTGGCCGGGCTGAACGCGCCATCTAGTGACTAGCGGCCAGGGTTTATTTAAATCAAGGAGAAGAACAGAAAGCCAGTGGAGTTTCTAATGAATATCTGCATCAGCAGGGAAAATGGATGAAGGTTGACAAACCCTTATATTGCCTTATTTTTCTCCCCTTAATTAACAGCCATTTCTAGATCATTATTTGTTTTTTAAAATGCCATTGTTTCTATTGTGTGTTCTCCACTCTGCTCTCAGGCTGTTAGCTAAGACACAGATTGGAATCATCTGCCGTGGCAGAGTATTTGGGCAGAAAGTTAGTGCTGTATTCACAAAGCTTCAGAAGTCATTATAACATCAGTTTACTGCCCGCATCTGAAGCACTGATTCACAAAAATTTGGTTCAAATGTCTAGAATTCCTTGAATTTCTTAGAATCAGAGAATGATTTGGGTTGCAGAGGATCTTTAAATGTCATCTAGCCCACACCGCCTGCAATGAGCAGGAACATCTTCATCTAGATCAGGTTGCTCCAACCTGACCTTGAATGTTTCCAGGGATGGGGAGTCTACATCCTCTCTGAGCAATCTAGTCCAGTGTTTAACCACCCTCATTCTAAAAATCCTCTTCTATCTAGTCTAAATCTACCCTCTTTTAGCTTAAAACCATTAGCCATTGTTTTATCTCAACAGGCCCTACCAAAAAGTTTGTCCCCATGTTTTTTATAAGCCCCCTTTAGGTATCAAAAGGCTGCAGTAAGGTCTCCCATCCCTCACTGCCCCATTGTTCACCTGTCCTATATGTAGCTGTCCTATATGTAAGTCTCACTCTTGGCTGTGCTTAAGTGGCATGCAAATTGGATTTTGGCCAAAAAGTGCCTAATATGGGGGCACCAAACCCCTACTGGAGGCAGCTGAGATGGAATAACTTTATTTAAAAAACATGGAATACAGTCATTTTTCTTAACAGGGAAGGAGTTATTTGAGTCAACCAACACCTGCAAGCTGTATAGATGAAGAAAAGAAATGCACGCTGAGGATCTTTGTTTTCTATATGCAATGTTTACAAATTAAGTTAAATATTGAAAGCAACATTTTGATGTTTCTCTCTGGAGACACCTGTGTGATTCTAGACCAAGTCACTATTTCTTTGTAAACCAACTGTCCATGTGGATCCCATCAAGTACTTGTCATCTTGATTTAAGAATAACTTCTTTGAGATTGTTAAGGCTTAAGGAAAATGTTATTATTTTTCTGTCTCTTTCTTGTAGGATATTAAATACAACGTTGTTTGAACTATATGAAGCTCTGGGCAATTTTCCTGCCTTGTGGGTCTTCAATGTGCTGCTTATAGTTCTTCAAATTCTGCACTGTTTTTGGTCTTACCTAATCATAAAGGCAGCCTACAAAGCTATTTCAAAGGGCAAGGTAAGACAACACAGTCCTGTTTCATGATTATAAGTTTTTCAATATCAATAGAGGTCATTTTTTGTTTGGGTTTTTGGTTTTTTTTCTAATCCATACCACACTACTGAAGATACATCTTGTTTTAGGTAAACTCTTCTTTCCTTTCCTGGAAACTCTTTGACATTCCTAATAATTGTCAGATAAGTGAATACTCTGTATTATTGTATTTATATGTGCTTCCACACTTCTTTTTTTACAACGTGGTACACTGAACTAAACTACATTAGGGAAATCAGATTTAAAAACCCCAACAAGTAAACTGTTTTCTTGGGGCTGCCAGTTCTGTTTTTCTTCTTTATAGTAGTTGTTAGCAAAATGTTAATTTCACAGTTGGAAGTGATAGTAATAATAGTACAAAATTAAATTCTGCTGTGTTTGATAGTGGCAAAGTTACGTATCACAGCCTCTTCTGGGTTTTGGTATTATTGAGGTATTGCAAAGAGCTGTGTATTTTCTTTCTAGTATTCCCACAGCAAGACTGCTGCGGCTAAAATTTAATGTCGTGCTGTCACTGATACATTTTGGCAGGAAGATGTGACTCCCAGAAATGCCCACTTCGTTACAGTTGCTGTGCAGATGCAGTGCTCATGTGTAGATGGCAGAACTAATGCTTACAGATCATGTAAAGTCAGGGCACTTTGCCCTTAAAGAGCACAGCACATTGATGTGACTGACCCCAAAGTGAACGGGATTGTTCTCCAGAAAATTGCTTTCTATGAGTGTACTGAAGAGCTCAGCCACACACTGGCAGGGCCCAGAATCTGCCACTCACTCTGTGAAAGACACTGCATACAGAGCTGTATTTTGCCTGGAAGCCACGCTTTAGTCTCCTCTGCTTTTAGCAATTATTAGCCTCAGCTGTCCTGTCTGAATTATACCAGTGACTTCAAAGAGTGCTTCCTACTCTCTCTTACTCTACTTGTTTATCCTTTCCCTTGTGCTATGCTGGAAGGCTGGGAAGTGGAACCCTTTGCAGGTAAGTTTCTTGAAATTTACTATGCAAAAGATGTATTCTGACAACACTGGTGGTTTTGGTTTGGGTTGGCTTGGTTCTTTTAATTTGTAGTTTCTGCTTAGTATTTATCCATTGTTTGTATTTTTATACAGAAGAAAAGACTATCTTTAATGACCATTTTTACATCTTGGCTGTGCATCACCTAAAACCATTCAAACCCACTTCTATCTGTAGTATCTGGGTGCTATTTTGCTGCAACCTTTTTTACACACAAACATATGTATGTGTGTGTATATATATATATATACACACACATACATATATCAGGAGGATAAGGAGCTGCTCTGTCAGCATTCAGGACACACACTTGAGACTGTAAATCCTTCGCCTTGTAGTTCTAACAACAGAAACAGGAGAAAATTTAGATTGTACAGGAGCAGAGTTAGACACGTGCAGTAACATGGTGACCGGGTTAGAGAGGGATACCTATGACACATATACAGAGGATTCATCTTCCTTCAGATCTTAGCTGACTTCCCCACTTGCAATGCCATTCTTTCTATTTCTGCAATAAAAATAAGAACTATTTTCACAACACATTGCAGATATATTACAGAAGATCTTCATCCTTAACTGCTATTTTATTTTTGTAGTACTAGTATCCACTTTTGGAACAGTTCAGCTGATACAGCAATCAATTATCATTAAATTTGTAATGTAATCCTGGTCATCTATTTCTTACTCACTGCTGTGCTTAGGAGTTTTCTACACCTATATATATATTCTAGACCCCTTCTGTGGAAATTACTCTAGTGTGTTCTTTTGGGGATAAACCAAAGCAACTAAATACTGCAAGATGTGTTGCATTCATACATTCATGTCAGGTTTTAAGTGCAAAGATCCTGCTATGGTGCTTCATTTTAAAAATAAAGAGAGCAGATTACATGTGTAACAGAACTGGCTACAGCATAGAATCATCTTTTGATTTTTTGGCTTTGGGGCAAGACCCTAGCAGAAGAATTGGCAGTGAATCTATGAAGAGAATTTAAGATGATGCAGCATTTTTCAGTCATCTAGTCTGCCATCACATTGATCCCAGGTGCTTAATACCCTGTGCTGAGCCCATTCTCTTCTGTCTGATAAGAGTATAATTCTAAGTGTATTTCTGTACCCTCACCAGCTGTAATATAAAAGTCCCTGTATGTGAAAGATACTGGAGTAACCTATTAATTGAAGCTGTGTAAGTATGGAATCAAATTTCTGACCTCAGCTGAAGTCCAGTTTCACAGGTGTCAGAATTGTGGGCTTGCTAGACACTGACATTAAAAACTTTACTTATTGGGAGTTATATGGGAACTGGTTGGTTTTTTTTTCCACTGGTTCTGAGCAGAATAGTGTCACTGAGGTACTGTGATATTGCAAGGGCAGTACTGGGAGGCCCAAAGGCAAATGGCTCTTTCTAAGATGAGAGTGGAATTGTCATGAAGACTTTCCAGAGGAGAGGAGGATTACTGTAAGCAAAAAATTACACACAATGACTCTGTTCTTTAAGTGTTTTTAGTTCTTCGGGAAAAATACTTGCCATGGTTTTACCCCCTTTTATGTCCATTCACTGTAATAAAGTCAGCTGTAATTGCCCAGTTGTGGCAACCAGCACAGCATGGATGCTCAGCTGTACAAACAGGAGTAGAAGCAGGCATGAAAATGGCATCCTTAGAGCTCCATGCAGGTTAAACTTCAGATCTCTTTCTGTTGATGCTTTTTTGTACTACATTTGGTGGATTCTTGCTAGTTTTGGAGATTTTCAAGACTTTTCAAAGAAATAAGCTGAAAATCAGCAGAAAGGGGTTTTGGCAACCTTAGCAACTAAGGTCCATCTGCTTCTGAAACAACTTTCCAGTGACACAATGGGGCACACAATTGAACTGCAATTCCTGTGTTAGGGACTGAACTGGACTATGTCCACACTTTGCAAGCACCATTCTCACCTCTTGTTTGAAGTCAGAGACTGGAGTTAGCTGGTGTGGTGAGTTATGTTTCAAGCAGTACTCCTGTCTCCAGCTGTGAGCACATAGCAGTGTTCCTGGGAGCTATGTGGTCTCCAGTGAGTTGGGAGATAAGGGGTGGGAAGTTTTGTATTACGAGGTCAAAGAGCAGCACTCCAAATGAAGGACAGGAAATAAGGTTGCAGTTAGTAGGAGGGCCAAGGGACTGAGCCTAGGTTGAATTTGAGAACTTGGATTGTGGTTTACTTCAGTCTGTGCAAAACCCTTTGCCTTGTGCCCTTGGCCATGCTACCTTCAGTGCACCAGTGCTGAGTTCTCACCCTGCCTTTGCACATGGCATATGTATGCACAGACACCTGTGTTTGATGTGAGTGCAGGCAGGCAAAGGCAGAGAAGTGTGCCAGAGCTGAGATTGCCTTCAAAGCTCAAATTGAAAAAATGTGTGAATTCTCTGAATCTCTTGAACCAAAAAGCTGAGTTGTTTCCTTACAGTCACCTACTGCTTACTTCTTTTCCACATTCTACAGATAGCAAAGGATGCCCGAAGTGATGTTGAGTCAAGCTCAGATGAGGAAGAAACAGTACCTCGCTCAAAGGCCCCGCACAGCACTATCGCCACGAATGGGACAAGCGGTGCCAATGGGACAAATGGGTATCTTACTGGTGCCACTTGCTCAGAGGAGCATTAATCCTTCAGCTCAATCATGAGACACGAACAGAATGAACTGTTTGCTACTGGAAGTAAATTATAAGTTGTGAATGCGGTTTATTCATGTATTTCAGCATCAGAAAAAATTAGGAGTATCAAAGCATTCTGATAGCGCACTGCCATACTTCCTGTTTGTGAATGAAGACAGCACACCATTCTGTATACGTAGGCATGCTGTATGTGTATGTAACTGACACAATGGGAGCAGTATTTTCACTTGTACTGTCTGAAATATTATTTCTTTTTTATTCCTTTGGGAACTTCTGGACAAAAGGGAATATCCATTCTCAAACTTCATGTCTTGGATTCTTGGTGATGGAGAGCATCATGCTCAGATCTCTTCTGTCCATCCCTGTTGCTTTTGCTGAATCTGCTATAAGTAATAGTTGCTTGATTTGTTACTTACAGTAAGATAGAACATACCTTTATAGATTTTAGATCTGCTTCAGATATTTTTGCTATCTTTGTGTTTTAAAGTACTGGTTTTGAAATTGCCTATCAAATCACAGTTACTGTTCCTCCAACATAATTTGGAAAAAACATGGTAATTGTGGAATATTATTTTAGTGTAATTTAAAACTCAGTTGGTTGTTAACTGCCTTAGAAGTAGACTTGATTTGTTGTGCAAATACCCAAAAGCATTGTTGTCAGCACTTAGGATAAATTCATTCTTACCTTTTTTTTGGCCTTTCAATTTTTGACTTCTACAGATTTTAGCTTTTTGCAGAGATTCCATATAAAAAGGTGTTTCTTCAAATGCACCATTCTGAATCCAGACCTAACTCCTGAAATTGTTCTAGCATGTTCACCTGATTGAGAGCAGGGGTGTAATGGAAAAAAAAACAGATGAAAAGTTCATTGCTTCCCTGGACAAAACTCAGTCTAGGTATTGTTCTCAAAACTACTGCCTCTTCCCTTGGCAGGGTGAAGAGAAGGCAGAATGTCATACATTACTAGAATTAGTTTATTTTAAATGTGTGAGAACTTGAGCAAAATTTACTTAGTGTGATTCATAGCAACCTTTGAATGCTCAGCAGTATTTCATCACCTCTACAAATAAAATTAAGGGCATCTGTAAAAAAATTCTGTATTCCTTTCTCTTCCAAGATTTACAAATAGTGTCCAAAAGAAGACAAAGTAACACCCTAAGTAAACATTTTTTAAAACATTATATTCATACTTCTTCCAGTCTCTAGATCAAAGTTTGATGTAGGATGCTAGGGATCATACAGCTCTTGCAGGACACTCTTCTGTGATTTGTGATAGCAGTGCCAAAAGTAGGCGGGGTTCTTGGGTAACACTCTATGCAACCTACTGTTCAACAGTATTGTGTGTGCACACAGAACCAATGTGCTTATAGACCAAAGATTTACACACACATACACACACATATATACATATATATATATTAAACAGTTAAAAAAAAAAAAAAAAGGAAGGAACAAACCAGGGAAAAAGTGTGTCTTCTATATACAGAGGGTTTGGAGTGCTGTGTTCAGCTGGAAACCTGAGCCATGAAATAATTTCTGATTCCTTCCACCTATGCAAATAGTAAAATATAGATGGTTTCTGATACCATAAAACATGTTCAAAGACTGTTTTATACAGACTTCATTGAAGAAAGTTGTGTTGTCACTTCTTTCTTTTGAAAACTGAGATTTTGAAAACTGATTTTTTGAAAACTGGTCACTCTTGAAAACTTCTAAAACGTTTATTATCCATAGAAACTCCTGTGTGTTAGGAACAAGGTGTGTTTAAAGCAAGGTTGGAATGGTATGAATGGAAATAGTACCTCAACTTAGTAAACAATAAAGGTAAGAAAACTCAGAAATTGTAAACCACAAAAGATGTCAGTTCTACTACTCGCAGACCATCTTTTGCAAAAGCTAGATAACCTTATAATCCAGCAGCTGTATAGCTTATATGACCATGAGTATATCTGAGGGAGCCTTACTTAAAACTCCTGCTCCCCAGAAAGTTTCTCTGCCTCTAATTTTTTTGATCCGTCTCCTGTGCATTTGATTTCATACAGTTATCTGCAGTGCAGGTTATACATGTGAAAATATGCTGATTGCAATAGAAAGTATCCTCTCCATAGTGTTTCAAGTTGCAGCTGTGTAGTAATTACTGCAAAGATGATGCCAGGATTTTAAAATAAAACCATCCTGGGATATATGAAATTAAGATAATAAATTGTGAAATTTGACCTGCTAAAATGGTAATGGAGAGTATCAATTTAAACACACTTCTTTCATGGTGTTGATTACTACCTCCAATGAACCATTTCCCCTCTGTAAAGATGGTTACAAAAATGGCAATCTGGCAAAATACTTTGTCTTACATGAGAACAGAATGTTGCACTGAACTGTCAACATGCACAACATAGACAACATGCTGCAATGTTGGTGATATTAGGGTATAGAGCAGTCCCCAACAACAATCCCTGTGCCACAGGCCTTTAGTCCTTGTTGGTCCTCTTCAGCAGTGCTCTGTAATGTTGATTCAGATGTAGAGTCAAGGCTCCAACCCTGGAGATTATTTACCATCACTACATATGCTGTTAAGGTATCACAGAATCATGTAATGTTAAGCATTGGAAGGGACCTTGAAGATCATCTTGCCCAACCCCCCTGCATGAGCACTAGACCTCACACTAGACCAGGTTGCTCAAGACCTTATCCAACCTGGCTTTGAGCACTGCCAGGGTTAGGACATCCACAGCTTCCCTGGGCAAGTTGTTCAGTGTCTCACCACCCCTGAAGTGATTTCTTTCTAATTTCTAACCTAAACTTTTCTCCTCTTTGCTCCAATCCTCTTGTCAACTTTGTGGCCCTTCTCTGGACTTCCTCCAACAGTTCCATGTCCTTCTTATGTTGGGGACACCAGACCTGGCTGCAGTACTCTGGGTGGGGTCTCACGAGAACAGAGGGGCAGAATGCCCTCCCTTGCCCACACTCCTGTGGATGCAGCCCAGGATACATTTGGCTTTCTGGGCTGCGAGCGCACACTGATGGCTCACACTGAGTTTTTCATCAACCATCACCCCCAAGTCTCTCCACAAGGCTGCTCTCAACCCCTTCTCCATCCAGCCCATAGGAGTGCTTGGGATTGCCATAACCCAGGTGTAGGACCTTGCACTTGGCTTTCTTGAACTTCATGAGGTTTCCATTGGTTCCCCTCTCAAGCCTGCCAAGGTCTCGGTTCCCACTGTTAAGTCATGCATCTAGGATTGAAACCCCTCCTTTGAGGTTAAAATTCAGTTGCATCTGTGATATGCTAAAGCATGTACGCAGTTACCTTGGTTCAGCTAACACCCAATGACATACTTATCCCCTGTAATCCTGGCTTTTTCAAGTCTGTTCATAGCAACCTAGGATAAACTTCATACAGATATGTCTGGAAAGTAAGTGAGGTAAGATACTCAAATGACACATTCGGGGAAATGGGGTAAGAGGAAGCCTTGAGAACTTCACCCACTTTTGCTAAACAATGACCGATCTTTCAAGCTAGAGGTTTATCATAAAAATTACGAATTAACACTTTTCTTCTGTCTATAATGGGAAGAACCAAATGTTTTAGTGATCAGACATGGCAGTGTGCTTTAATTAATTGTTTTAACTAATGGGTGTGAAAACTTCGGCTTCACTTTCCACTCTGCAGAGAAAATGCCATGCAATTGTTTCATTTTTCATTTGAATTTGTTTGCTTTTTTGATAAAAAGCTTTGCAAGGCATATTTGGAGACCATCAAGTATTTAGAGGTTAATTGCACATATTTCAGAAAATTGACTGAAATTATTCGCATGGTTCGTGGTAAATGTGAGACCTTAAAAGGTTCTGTATATTCACACCTTTTGTAGAATTGTTATTTAGTAATTCTAGAAATGAGAGTTTGTACTCTATAACCTGTCTGTCTTTGAGTTCTATGCTCCTTTTTTATTGTACAGTACATGACACAGTGGTTGAGATGTCAAATTAGAAAAATGAGGAAATTAGAGTTTATTAGTAAATAGTAAGAATTTGTCTTCTCTCCTAGACAGCCCAGATTATAGTAAAATAAGATTCAGGTTAACCTTTGTTTACTGTTTCCCATATTGGCATATTTTGTATTGAAAGAAAAATATATGGTGGGTTGGTGGTTTTGTTTGGTTGTTTTTCATAAAGAACAACATTGCAGAAAACAGTAAAAATACCTGGTGAAACAACAAGGGTGGACATTGGAGTCTTTTGGGTCTAGATCAATGTTAAGTAGTGCTAGTTTTAAAATACCAAAGTGTCCCATGCTGTTTCCTTGTTGCCCTTTTGTAGTTTTTTCTATCTGTTATTTATTTAATGATTCCAGCAGAATTGGTACAGGTGTCCCAGCTTCATCTCTCCTGCCTCAGCCTGTGACCATTCTGTGACCGTGTGATTGCTAATGCCAAATGCATTTTCTGAGACCCAAGTACATGTACTAAAGCTTTGCTTACAGTGAAGTGATTCTTGTCTTAAATCTGTATCTGATTCAGGTGAAAATCACTTTCTGGTTCTGAACAGGACATGAGAGCGAAAGCCGTGACCCTGCAGCACATGTCACTGATGATCAATGCTGGTTGATTTACACATAGTGCTCCAGTAGGAAGCCTAATGCCCATTTCATTCATTTTCTCATTACCACAGCCTTCTGAATCTCAGAGAAAAATGGGCTACCATTGGTTTTATACAGTTGATGCTTTGGTATTTTTTTAATCTCTTTGCTACAACTCATTTTTGTATGTCTCCTATTGTCTACTTCCTGTGACATTTGTGGGAGAGAAGTATTGGATACTTTTTACCCTTCCTGTAGTGTAGAACCTCTTAGGCCTAACTTCAGTGTTCTGCAAACTACAGTTGCCTTTAAACCATGAAGCAAAACCAGTTTGTATTACTTTTTTTGACTGGTTTTGATTTGGAACAGAGACCTAATGGGAACTTCAGCAAGACAACGTTATTCTTTTTTCTCTTTTCTTTTAAAAAGCTCTAGTGGAAGTTAGGAAAGGTGGTGTACATGTATAGTCTTTAATTGTAAAGATTTCTGATTGTAGTTGCAATGAAAACACAGCGTTTGAGTGTGTCACTACAGAATTCTCAATCTTTGAAATTGCTTTCAATTAAAAAACTGGAGGAAATACCATGAAATGATGTTTTGGAGTTATGTCAGTGATCACATGTGTCAGACAAAAGGCAAAAATTATTGTCTTACACATGACTTAAAATTGGTGCAACAAAACACATTTTCTGGCTTCTGCTGAGCTTCAGCTTTTTGCTGTTCTGGGGTTTAACTTTACACATGCTGTCACACATGCTCTGCACATTGGCTGTTGCAAGTCAGGGTGAGGCAGATGACACATTTTCACCTGTGTTTTCATGACAATCCTGTGCTTGAGCAACTCTTTCAGAAATGAGGTGATGTGTAGGAACTCCACTGTCCTGGATACAGTGGTGCACTAGCTAGAAGTTCTTTCAAGTATAGCTACTGTGTGGAACTTTGGGAGTTATTTGGCTTTTATTTGACTGGGTTTGGGGTTTTTTCTAATATGGAGAATAATTATTCCTCATAAAATCTCTGGAACCAACCAATATTGTGGGCTATTTTAATTTGGAGACACTTTCATAATAAACATAAGTATTAGAAATGTAGTGTTGGTTTTCTTGTTTTTTCTATGAGATGTGTACAATGTTTTCCTTTGTTTTAGCTCAAAGATTGTTACCCACACATTAGACTCCAGCACTCTTTGGACAGATCCAAGTATGTCTTTGCTGTGTTCATCACTGCAGAATTTTTATTATTATTATTTCTTGTATGAAACTATTTGTAACAGGAAGTGTTGGAAGGACAAGTTCTCTCTATACAAATGAAAGTATTTTTATTATCAAAAAAGGATATTTTTCTAGGATTTCAGCATTAAAATTTTTGCATGGTAATGTCCATCCTGAATGTCCAGCTGGGCCCACTTTGGAAAAGCTGTCTTTTTTCAATCTAGGTGAGCAGAGTTTCTTAGAAATAGACATTCAGATGCTTTTGTTTAGGCAAAACTGTCACTCAGCTAAGCACCACCTACTAACCCTTTGTGGAAGTGAAAGAAGAGAGCCACTATTGCACAGTGGTTCTCCTAAGGAAAAGCTGCAGCTCACCAAAGCCCACAAAACACCATCATCAGGCAGGCTCTGGTGCAGCATTAAAAGATGAGGAAGTACTTAGAAATGGGATGCTTGAAAACATTCTGGTAACTTCAGCAAGCAATTGAGGCAACAGTTCTCATACCATAAGTATCAGTCATACAGGGATCTTCACATATAAGTTGAAGTTTTGCCACTGGAAGAGAAGTAAACCTGGGGATTTGTATTGTGTTTAAAGAACTGTAGTTCTTTAGAATTGTACTTGTTAATATGTCTCTGTGATAATAAATAGAGACTCTAGTGTTACATTTAATATAGCATTTCCATTCATCTTCATTGAAGGTATTTATGAAGAGGTTTACTTATGTGGAATACTGTTCAGTTGTATGTTTAATGTCTTTTGCTCCCTATGCCATGTATACTCCTCAACTTATATAGCACAAGGGAGAGTCAATGTGTACAGAACGTGATAAAGAGCAAGACTTCTTTATGTTCTGCTTGTAAGTCTGTAAAGGTCCCTTTGTACAGGAAACACAGTGGCTCTCAGATGACACCAGGAGGTCTGCGGCTTCAGAAGAGTTAGAAGTCAGTGACACAATTTCCTGTAGCTTTAGAAGGTGAGTGGAAGGAATCCAAATGTGTAACTGTGCCAGATGAGCAAATTTCTGCATGACTCAATAGCTCACGCTGTGATGGACAGAAGCTGGGAGCTTGTGTGGCGGGATGTTAGTCCCAGCTCTGCTAGTGGGGGTGGAGGGTTCTTGTTTCTGTAAGTTATGCTGTAAGTTATGTTTTTGGTCTTTTTGGTGATCCATTCTGCTGCAGCTAGTCCTGCCCCTGGACAGATTTTACACTGTCTGTTCTTGTCAGCCAATTACTTTCTTAAATGGCTTAAGCGGGTTTCACTTAACAGTGATGCCAATTTCTATTTTATACCCACCTTTTCCAGCCCCAAGTCTGCCAAACCAATTATAATTCTTGTAGACGGATTTCTTAAATACAGAGTTGTGTGCAACACTGACATGTTCCTGAGGTTCTGACTTTCAAAGGTAACTGTTTACATGTAACACACAACTGTTAGGTTTTAGTCACTGGAAAGTGCAAAAAATTAAGTATGAGAAGTATAGTATTGTGGGTTGTCTGTAAGAGCAGCATGACCTACTTGTAAGTGCTATAGGTCACTGATTAGATGAAAAGGTAACATACTTTTTTAAGCTACTGACTGGAAACATGTATTTACATTCCAAATTTAATGCTTTTTGATAGACATCTGAAAAACACTGTAGTGCGTGGGCTTTTTATACTTTTTAAACATTTCGAAGTGCAAGGTCCTCTTCCCTAAAAATACTGTGCAGGTTATTTCTCACTCTTTCCAGAACAACCAAGCAAACTCTCTGTATAACTGCCATATTTCTTGCACATTTACACAACTTTTTGCAATCTTCCCTCACAAAAAAAGTTCTGAAATCCAAAGATGAAATGTGATCCTTCTTTAATTAAACTTGCATCAGCTTTCTCACATTAATCTAACCAGCAATTTTATGTCCTGTTTCTGAGATTATGAAGATAACCTCACCTTTTAACTCCCAGTAATGGTAATTTTAATTCCTGTTGCTCTCCTAAGGTATCTTTAAAAGAGCTGCTTCCTACCAGAAAAGCTTGCTACTTCACAATTATTTTTGTTTAGTCTCTCATTTAAGCTTAATTTAAACTTAATTCATCCAAAGCATTTAGGTGTTCCTGGATCTCAATTTTATATGCGGCTTCTCACTAAACTATCTGCCAAATGAGATCACTGCCCACAGCTGTTACTATATGGGACAGTCTCTTCATATTTCAGGTCCAGAAAATGATTTGCATGTAAATAGTCTAGCTCACTTAAAGGTCCAATATTTGGTCCTTCAGCAAGGTCGAGGAAGCGATGACCCAAGCTGTGGTACCCCCTGGACTGGATGGATGTAAACAACAGCGAGGACTGCTGTCCAGACTAGAAGCAGCTGCCTTTTGTATTTTTTAACAACTGTTTCACTTTAATACCAATTTCCTACTAACTGAATCTTATTTTTTCGAAGACTTCTTGTCAAAGAGTGTGTGAACCATTGAGATTACATATAGTTAAGCTGTGACGCTCTGTGCTACTCTGCAACTTGTCCAAGCATGCAGCACAGAGCTGTTCTGCATGGGAGAATTCTCATAAAACTCCTCTGTAAGATTTGACAGGTAACTACTATAGACTGCTAACTGTATTATTTGGGAGAAGAAAAATGGGTTGCTAACAGCAAAGGGAAACAGCAGGAGCAGTTGGGAACAGTAAACCATCTCTCTTATGTAAATTGCATTCACATTGACTGTGAATTTCACATTTTGATTCATTGGGATGCTGTTAGGACATTTAATAAAGGTGATCCCTAGTGTAGAGTCCCATGCAGACTGTCAGAATTGTGGACTAACCTTAAGAGAAGGCTGGACCCTAAAATGACAGGTAATTGCCGCAGAGCTGCAGTTGACAGCATTGAGAATTGCATGTCAGAAGAGGATTTCCCTCTTTCCTTTAGAAATGAGTTTAACATATAGCTTGTCTACCCTTGCAATAAGTGTAGGAAAATACGGGCCAGTAAGTCATGCTGATACAACTAATACTAAAAAATACAATTACCAATTTGTTGCATTGTCTTTCCATATGAGGTTGTGTCATACGTGGAGTTAGACACGCAAATTTCTCTCATTAGCCTTGCATGGGAAGCTAAGGATTAGTTGTTTGCCTGTTTTTAACCTATGAGGTAGGCATTTACACTAATGCATTGTGCTGTAACTTAGCTAGTAAACCACCCATGAGGTCACCTAAAACTTTGACCTACTCCTCACTCAGCCAAAAAGTTAATATATGCAATCTTCTCTTAAAAGCCTGTATTCCTTTATGGTAANACGCTAATTGTATCTTCTTTCAATTAATCATTCCAGTGTCTAATTTGATATATATTTATATATATACATATAAAAGGTCATATGAAAAACCACCACACACTTGCATGACTAAACACTATTTCTAGCTTGTCGGTCTCCCTAACAATATTCAAAAGTGTTCCTCAATTAGTCCAAATCTGATAAGGAGATGGTGTTGCAGTTATCCCTGTTCTAACGATGTACTTAAAGTCAGCAGTCAGGTAAAGAGCAGAAGCACAAATTAGTGCACTGGAAGAAGGGCAGGCAGGGTGCAACTGGTGTCCAGCACCTTTAGCAGCAGCCAAGCAGGGGCCAAAAACTGGCGTAACTCAGGAGTGGTTCTATGGCTCTGATCCTTAGACTGCAATGAAGAGTTGAGATACCACAATGAAGATAATGGCACTGTTTAAGGACACCACCAGAGATCTGTAGGAAATCAGGCTTCACTGCCTGTGCTTCTGCTGCAACAGCTTGTTTATATGCTGAAGACTCTAAAGGGTCTACTCTGTGTGTAGAGCTGCCAGAGTGATTAGGGATAATAAGGATTTAAAGAATGGAGTGTCATGCTCTGGCAATCAGAGCCATTCCTCCCAACCCTTCAGGCACACAATCTTATTTTAGCAGTTATATGCCTCATATAACTGAAGTGCATCTATTGCTTTCAAAAATATAAGACTATTGACACAATTATTTAGTATAGCTTATTCACACAGTTAAAATATGTACTCTTACTCTTCTTGTGGGACTGATTTATGTGTGCATATGTTTGGTATGCCAAGATCACCAGAGCTTTTAAAAAGTTATACATCACAAATGAGATCACAGCAGTGTTACAGTATTAACAATGACAGAACTAATTTAGACAATTTCAAGGTACTGAATAAATTCAGTTTATTGAAGCATTAGAGAAGACAGTATGACACAAGCAGAGCAAAACTTCCATGTCTCTTGATTTTCACAAGTGTGGCCCATACTTGTTTGCTTTTCAAAACACATCTAACAACATCCCAAGAGTAACCACCTCCCACTCTTGTTTGAATTAGGTGAAAAAACTGTTATGTTAGCCAGAAGGACTCTCACAGTAATTTGATTTCTTTTCGAATTTGACCTCCTGCTAGCATACAAACAGTAGTGATTAAATGCATTTAATAAACATGCTATTAACATTTAATATTATTTTGTCTTCCTAGCGGCCTTTAAATTCATAGTTTATTTCCAGAATCTCCTAAATTCAACACTTTCCCCCCAGATTTTTACAACATCTTATGAGATAAATTTGATGAGGTGCTGAGCACTAGTTCACAGCCCACACATTTCAGACTTGACCCTTGGTAGCTAAGTATGGGTCAGCACTTTGAAAGGGAGAGCAATGTTCAGCATTGGGCAAACTGATTTATGAAAAAAACGTTTAATGACCTTTATTAGAATCTGTCTGCCTTAAGATCCTGCTAAAAAATGGAGGACCAGCACTAGCTGACTGTGTGTTACAGTCCCTAAGCTGCATGTTGCTTTTGAGCTCAAGAGCTTTCCCATCTGTTCCTTGGGACATTTCAGTCTATATTTGTGTACTATCCAGCACACTGGGGTCACAATAATTGTATCTGTTGGGTCAGTCTATTGTGTTATCCTAGTTGTCTCTACTGTTAATTGATATCACTTTATTGTGCAGCTTCATAATAGAAAATTCCAAATTACCACGCATTCTATAAGCACTAAGTGCATTTGTTAAAGGCACAAAGGTTTTAAAATGTCAAGACAGATCTTTCACTAGCATGGGGCTGTTTCATAGAAGTCACAGGCCAGTTTTACTGGTATTTTAGAGTAAGTAAAAAAGCAAATCTATTGTATACACTTTCCTAGCTTTAACCCATTTTTTGAATGCCTGGCTCTGGTTTAGTGCAAGTAAGATCTCTGTCTGATTTGCTTTGGCAAATATAAGCAGGTATATTATTCTAGCTCCAAAAGGAATTGTAAAGGTTTAAATTACACAAAATAGATATTTCAAACTTCTTGCTTTAGGCATAGGCAAAGGACATTTACAACCAGACACATCATATTTTCTAGCAAATAATTTTTAAGAATGTATATTCCAATAAAGTAGTTGTCACATATTTTATGTTCAGTGCATAGCAATCTTGACAGATTAATTTTGTCACCAACTACTCATGCCGGGGATTAACAAGAAAAGAAAATTGCTCTAAGTTTGAATATTTGTCTTCATTACTCAAGGCATTTCAGTTTCTTTCTCCTGTGAAGATGATCAAATCACATATGCTACAGAGGGTGTTCTGAGCAATACGTACACCCTTAATGAATAAACAGCTCCATTTGAAATCATGGAAATGAGGTGGTTGTGCTCTGCCTCTCTTTTTGCTTTCATACAAGAGTGGTAAAATATTTGGTTGAGCATGCTGGAGTTCTTACATTCAGAGCAGCTCAGAGATGCTTGGCACAGACAGGTGAGGCAGGGCAAGGGTATGCTTCAAAATGAATTGTCATGCTGGATATGAGGGCAATGCCATTAGTGAGAAGCCAGAAGGGACAGGCTTTCTCACATGGAAGGCAAGGGCTTATGTACAGGGAAGGAAGAGATGCCAACAGCAGCTGTAATGCCTCGGAGAGATGATACAAGTAGGAAGTCCAGAGCCGGCTCAATAAATTTTTTTTAAACACATGACTAGTCTACTGACCTACATCAAAGTGCCTACATCATTCTTTTAGTGGTAGAAGCAATTAGTTGAAAGAAATACCTGCAACTTAAATATTCCTGTTAATATGATTGAAAAGGAGGCAAATCCACTAATGAACAATGAGAGCCTTGAAGTCAGGTTCCCATCCCTTACCTCTTTGTCCCATTGTCAGTTACAGAATTCTCAGGGAGGACACAGGGTTTATGGACAAAGCAGAAATTAAGGATTTGTTTAATTTGAGATGTCATTATAGAAGTGCTTAGTAATTCTCTGCTGCCATTCTGTTCCAAACTTGCAGTGTAATCATTTGGCACCTTTACCCTTCTTACTGCTCTTTGTGTTTAACTGGCTGTAATACAAGAAAAAAAATCAATAGGGCATACCAGGGAAAATGATGCATTATTTAGAAAACAGCAAAATATGCCTTATGGGGAAGAAGAAATGGAAGATTATCTCTTTTACTTTTTTTTTGCTTAGCTGCAGTCTTAGAAGATGAGGGTGTAGTTTGTGGTGCGTCCATCAAGCTCTGTGGTTAAGTTTAGACAAAACAAGTGATTTAAAATACAGTTCACATCTGACAGGGAAATATTTTCAACTGCACTAAGAATATCTTATCAGATCAGACAGGATGTGATCACCAGATTTAAACATGCCTAAATGAGGGGGTCTTACATATTAGTTTTCGATTCACTAGAATTTCTAGGACTGAACTTAGGATTTTATTTGAACTATGGTATATTATCAAATGAAGCATTTTCTTTCTTGTTGCAACTGTCCATTTAAATATTCTGTAAAAATGAAAACACTTTACAGGATAGAAAAAGAATATTTTAAATTAAAGCTGAGCACTGTGGCAGTAATAGTCTTCTTGATAAGATGCAAAATACACACATGATTTAGCTGTCACTACTATATTTCATACTTTAATACACTATACTTCAGGCTTTGCTATGTCAAAAAATTTCCAATGACAAAGTTTAACAGACCAGAAGACCATCATTTAGATGCATGAATAGAAATGCTAACACTCTAGATTACAAGTTAGGGTAAAAATTAAGACCATGACCTGTGACACAGGTAACTGAAGTAACTGGTAAGCTTCAGCACACTTTTTTTTAATAGGTTTCAGACCTATTCCAATCACACAGAAAACTGAAAGACACATCGCTGCTTTTGGAAAAGAGACACAAACTACAGAAGGTAGTCACTTTATTTTGACTCTCTCCCTGGAGTAGCTAAATACAAATCATTACATCATTAATGGATGTAATGGATCAAAACTTATGTGTCCAGAGACATTCAGTTAAGGCAGTAGTTGGTGATACTGCTCTTTGAAGAACAATCCAAAATGTGTCAAGGTAATAGTGGACTAAAACACTGCTTTCATTATCTTTATTTAGAAATTTAGAGTCAGACATGGATAAATACATACTTTCACTAACAGGAAGGAAATAAAAGGGCTCTGCAGCCAGAAGGAGAGATACAGACTAATTTCATGCAGACTGTTTATATGATAAGGCAGTGAAAGCTTTTCTGATGTTGGCAACAAATGCAGAAAAATTGTTAGTTTCTCTCAGTTTGAGCTGTAACTCTGCAATACAGTCCAGAGGAGGCGTACAGGAAGTCACTAAAATGACACAATTTTGCAAAAGATTAGACTACTATTAAATATATATATATTAGTGTTTTTCCATGCTTATGAAATACTAATGTAGTTTGTTATCTTTTTATGTTTTTGCTTCCACCTACACTATTTTTGAGTAGCCTCATTTCCTTTCAGCAAAGAGAAAGCCTCCAAGAACATAACAGGTTTTTTGATTTCTTGACCTTCCACTCAGTGCTGTGCTCCTACCTAAGCAATTCCCAAGAATCCATAGCATGCTCAAAAACCAAAACACATTCCTAAACAGTTTTGTTGCTCTGCAGGCAGGCAGATTGTAAACTGACATAGCCCAGCATGTGA
Organism: Erpornis zantholeuca; assembly: GCA_013400515.1. Lineage (NCBI taxonomy): Eukaryota > Metazoa > Chordata > Aves > Passeriformes > Timaliidae > Erpornis > Erpornis zantholeuca. The sequence continues at coordinate 28,599 of VZTN01018163.1, forward strand.
TAGGCTTCTAACTTCAACAGTTTAGATCTGAGTTAGTAAAACCAGAAATCCATTCAGTTCATACCTAGAGGCATGGCAGAGCCCCAGTAGCATCTCTCTAGAAGCTATCCAGCACTCAAATTCCATAACTGAAGTAAGACCTTTATAACAAAACTAGCTTTAAGATCCAAAAGGCTGTGCCCTTACAGAAGGGAAATGCTGGATTTCAAGTTTTAGTCTTTCACCTATGTTACCCTTTTTCTGCCCTCTAGGCTTCTGAAACAAGCTGAAATATTCCTGTCAGCATATACACCCACTGTAGCAGAAACAAATAACAGAATGAAGCACCCTTATCTCTGTATATCCTCCTTCTCCTGCTTTGCTTGATACACAGCACTTCCACAAACAGAGGGTAGTGAAGATAAGCAGTTGTATTGTCATGTAAGTTAACAAGACAAACATAATTAAAGAAACAATATTACCATTGCAAGATTTTTCATTCAGAAATTGGAAGATAAAAGACAACTGCACAACTAAACTGCACTTTACTCCTCTGCTCCTTTTTTCAAATAGGTGTCAGATTCAGTCCTCTTATTTAAATATTCAAAATTCACATACCTTCATAGTCCCCTTGTTCGTTTATGGAAAGGGTAAACATGTATGGCTTGTCAGGATCTTTGTGGTCAATGTGTCTGAATATAAACTGTAATTGCTCATCTAAAATAAACACAGAATTAATTAACACCATTAACTTCTGCCACAGAGTCACAATGATGACTAAAAATCACAATACAAAGTTAGTTTAAATCCATATTCTTAGAACACTGACAAATTAAGCAACCGTGGTCTCTTTGCAAGACAAATGCATTTTAAGGTATTTTGCCATTTGAGGGACAGCTGTAGTGTGTGGGCTAAGGCAATTGATCAGGTGTGTAAGGTAGTGTGCTCCTCACTGCGCAGTCCAGCGGGAACCACACTGTATCAGTGCACGCAGCAACTACGGGAATTACAGAAACCTACCATGGATTCTGCGCATCTCCAATCCAAGACGCTCTTTAAACAATGTTTTAATCTTGCTCACTCGTTCCTCTTTCTCCTTGGCAGCTTCCTTTTTAGAAGATTTTACTAGAAATTTAAAATCCAAAGACAAAACAAACACATAAAAAACATTTAGAACAGCAGAAAAGCCATAAAGAAAACAACCCCTCCTTCAATTAAGAAAATTTACTTATTATCCTTTTCTTACTTACTTTCCATTCTCTTTGTCAACTCTTCTTTAAGCTCTTGGATGCTGTCACTCAAGTTCTTCTGCTGCTCTTCTTCTTCATTTAACTTCGATTTTATTTCTGTCAGCTGCTCTTCCTTTTCTGCTATGCATTTGCTCTGCTGGAGAATCTCTGAAAGAAGGCAAGAAAATATGAACATAAACAGTTGATTAAATATGTCCCTGCTATTTAAAACTTAAGTAGTTGGGAATTTAAGTGAATAAAACACAGTGGAATGCATGCTACCTTAGCTGCAGAGAGAAGTCAGCTTAACTACACCAAGAGCATGATATGAAAACTTAAAGTGTAAGTTATTCCTAAGAGAAGTTACAAAGTATGGAGCTGCTCTGACACTTGAAGCAGATGAAATTTGTTTCTGGTGCCAGCACCATATACATCTTCAAAACCTGAAGATGGTGGCTCCTGCCCACAAATAATGACAGAAGATCAAGAATGGAAACCCTAACTGATATGAAAGTTGCAATAATTTTTCCCTGATATTCTGAGGTTTACAAAATTCAAAGTTAACCCTAGACTGATGAGCTGACAGTATTGTCTTACCAGTATGGAAAAGGCATAAATAACCTCACAATATTTAGCTTTACTAAGCAATTTAACTTACTTTTCCTACTGCCATCAGAAAATGCTGATACTTCATTGTTTTACATACTGAAGCTCTAGGCAGAGAACTTTTGCCAGACTTTTATATTTTTGCATCATCGACAAAGTTTTTCATCAAACTGCTTTTGACTTGAAATTTATATTATAACCAACTGGATGTTTGGTTTTAATTCTATCTTCATTCTGATGTTATTACTTACCTTCTTAAATGTGAAGTTAACCATACCATTCAGCTATATTAAGCTAATTTTATAGAGGTTGGACACAATAAATAAAACACCATACTGTACCATTGTTATACTCCTGAATTTTCTCAATCATAAGGTCCTCTTCTTTCAGCTTCTTCGACCATTTCTCTGTAAGGGAAAGTTACTTCAGTTATCTAAAGAAGTTTGACGATAAACTGCAAAAAGTAGAGTTAGTACGAGCATACAGCATTTTTACCTGAAAGAGCTTCTATAGTCTCCTTGCACAAATCTCTCAGTGCTGAAGTCTGATTGATCTGTTCAGTGCTATAACTGATTTTAAACTGGATCCAAAACTCTTTCATATCTCTTTCAAAGAGTGTTATTTCATCTTCTGTCTGTGCGTTGCTCATAGTGTTGTACCAAACCTGTAAGCGAACAGCTGCAGCGTCAGGACACAGGAGGCAATGGCAGCAGGCGTAACTCACAGGACAAACGCTCAGGGCAGGTTTTACCGCCCCGCGTTCAAATCTCTTCGCGCCGGTTGTTTTCGTAGTTACCATTGGCTCAGTGGGAGCCGCGTTTCCCTCGCATCTCTCCCAGCGCTCGGCTACTGCACCAGGGGAGGCCCCGAGCGGCACCGACGGCCGCTCCCCGGGTCCCGNTTTTTTCGAAGACTTCTTGTCAAAGAGTGTGTGAACCATTGAGATTACATATAGTTAAGCTGTGACGCTCTGTGCTACTCTGCAACTTGTCCAAGCATGCAGCACAGAGCTGTTCTGCATGGGAGAATTCTCATAAAACTCCTCTGTAAGATTTGACAGGTAACTACTATAGACTGCTAACTGTATTATTTGGGAGAAGAAAAATGGGTTGCTAACAGCAAAGGGAAACAGCAGGAGCAGTTGGGAACAGTAAACCATCTCTCTTATGTAAATTGCATTCACATTGACTGTGAATTTCACATTTTGATTCATTGGGATGCTGTTAGGACATTTAATAAAGGTGATCCCTAGTGTAGAGTCCCATGCAGACTGTCAGAATTGTGGACTAACCTTAAGAGAAGGCTGGACCCTAAAATGACAGGTAATTGCCGCAGAGCTGCAGTTGACAGCATTGAGAATTGCATGTCAGAAGAGGATTTCCCTCTTTCCTTTAGAAATGAGTTTAACATATAGCTTGTCTACCCTTGCAATAAGTGTAGGAAAATACGGGCCAGTAAGTCATGCTGATACAACTAATACTAAAAAATACAATTACCAATTTGTTGCATTGTCTTTCCATATGAGGTTGTGTCATACGTGGAGTTAGACACGCAAATTTCTCTCATTAGCCTTGCATGGGAAGCTAAGGATTAGTTGTTTGCCTGTTTTTAACCTATGAGGTAGGCATTTACACTAATGCATTGTGCTGTAACTTAGCTAGTAAACCACCCATGAGGTCACCTAAAACTTTGACCTACTCCTCACTCAGCCAAAAAGTTAATATATGCAATCTTCTCTTAAAAGCCTGTATTCCTTTATGGTAATTGCAATTGCCGTCAGTATCAAGTGTAGCATGCTTCTAAATCAAAATAATGATACATAGCTGGTGTTCAACAGATCTGTTTCTCTGCCCAGCCAGTTATTCTAGCTGAAGCTGTGGTGTAGAAGATAATGGATAATGAAGAATTGATCCTATGATCCAGGAGCCAGTGCAAAATAATCCACTGAGGCAAGTCAGTGAAAGAGCATGTTTCCATGCAGTTATCCATCAGTCACAAAACAGGTGAGTCAGTAGCAATTAGCATTGTTTAACATGCTGTGACTGAAGAGGAAGAAAATCAAACTGACGCTAATTGTATCTTCTTTCAATTAATCATTCCAGTGTCTAATTTGATATATATTTATATATATACATATNACGAGCGCGTGGCGTGGCCACCGTGAGGGGCGTGGCCACCATGATGGGGCGTGGCCGCCGTGAGGGGGCGGGCCGGGCGGGGCCGGTGCCGTGAGGGAGCGGCAGCCGTGAGTCCCGCCCTTCCCCTCGGAGATGTTTGTTAGTATTGAGGTGCTCTCTCAGGGGCTGCTGATGAGGCGGCGGCGGGGCTGCCTGCAGGGCTGATGTGGGGAAACAGTCTGCTCTGTGCTGGACAGACAGCTTGGCTCTCTTGCACTCCCCTGAAACCACAGCTTGTTTCCAGTCTGGTTTACTCGTGGAACACGCTTGCGGTAACCGGTCCTAAATTTTGTGAGGTTCCGAATTGCCTTTAATTCGTCCGGTTTGATTTCTCTCAAGAGTGTGGATGAAGCTCGTTCTGACAGGAGGCTGACCTGCAGGGGTAATTTCAGTCCTTTTTAGCGTGAACAGAACCACCATACTGTTGGCGGGAGTAACTATGACTCTCTTAAGAGAGAGCATAGTTACAAATTGGGCATAGCTGCAGAGGCCGCACCTCCACGCGGTCCCGCTGGATACCCGAAAGGGGAACTAAGCCGGCCTCTGCCCCAGTGTGAGTGAGGAGGTGCTTGCACCCCCTCCCTATTGCTGGATTCGCCACCCAGTGGTAGTTTCACGATTTGCAGAATCAAACACTTCGGCGCAGCTCTTTCGCTGTTGCCCAAAGCCTTGTCCACAGGCCATAGTTGGATACAGTCTGCTCTGGGTTGGGGGTTCCCAGGACAGACTTTGACTACCCTCACTTTGACTGACCTATCACCATCATCAAGATGGTACAATCTATGGCATTGCGGTACGTATCAACGGCCACTCAAACGGACCCGATTGATCTTAGGGTCAGTACGGCTGTTATTCCACCTCTATCTGTGACATTGGAGGAAGTTAGATATAATCTTGGATGTTTGGAATTTTTGAATTCCAAATATTATGATAAAGAAGGGCTCCATCGGGCCAATGTTGCAGAAAGTCTGGCCATACTTCCTGAAGTCTATGAGACTTCGCCTGTAATTCAGGCTGAGGACGTTGAGTGTGCAGTAAGAGAATCTGAGGAGTTGTTGCCACCCGTAACTCCTCCCGGGACCAACGAAAGGGGGGCACCTGTTGGAACACCTGTGGTGTCTGTCCCTGACAAAAATCCATCCTGTCCTCGTTGTGCTACCCAGTTTACTAGGATGCTGGGGCTGATTGACCATCTTAAAAAGGCTCATGGACAAAGAAAAATTCAGTTTAAATGCTCTAATTTGTGTAAATTAAATCTTAAATACCACAGTATTGCCTGTCATGTCCCTCGATGTAAAGGTGCGGTCTGTGTGGTTCCAGCTGGAGAGTGGGTCTGTGAGGTATGTTCCCGAGGCTTTGCCACCAAGATTGGTTTGGCCCAACACAAGAGGCTTAAGCACCCTCTTGTGAGGAATATGGAACGAATTGTTGCCTCACATCCAAAAGAAACATCAGCAAGAGGGGCCCACAAGAGGGTATGGACTGAAGAGGAGGAGGCTCTCCTAAAACAGTTGGTGGAAAGATTTGCTGGTAAAAGAAACATCAACCAAATGATAGCAGAACATATTCCATCTAAAACGGCCAAGCAGATAAGTGATAAATGGCGCCTTCTAAGTAAATGTCCCTCAAAAG
>VZTN01018164.1:0-11552 GCA_013400515.1 Erpornis zantholeuca
GACGCTGAAGCCAGACCAGATCTCAGGACATGTTTGCCAAGAGAAGAAAAAGAAATAACAATTTTACAGAACAGCAGGTAAAATTTATTTCCTTCCCTCACCCATCTGTAAAGAAGGCCCTCGGCACTTCACATATTTGAACAGGATACAGCATCACACTGAATCTGTCTTTGGCTTCCATTGTGCTACTATAACAGATTATCAGTTTCGTCTCTTCTAGCTCACACAGGTTATTTCCACTTAACTGCCCATTTACATTTAGGTAGTTTTAGTTCTGCCTCATGTTATGCCATACCTTCCTACTAGAAAAAGATTTCCTGCATGTGCAGAGCATATGGATAATACAACTAAAGGGATTCAAGAACATTTGAGAAGGAACACAATCCCTTTCACCTCAGAAGAGGACAGAGTCTGCAAGTTGATGTATTTTAATCCCCAGTTCCTTTGTTGTGATTACCAGAGGTAATGTAACTTTGTAATGTACTGGCATTTTCATTACAAATGCTTTTAAAGAGTACCAGCCACAAGCCAGATTACTGAATGGCAAACTAAACAATACTTATAGCCTAATCAATCACATGGTAAAATTCAATGCTGTCTTTTTTGGGTCATGAGATAGTGATTCATATTAAAAGACCTGATATCTTATGTACTTCAGTAACTCACAAATGCATTACTACAAGGTAGTTTGATGACTACCCTTCACGCAAAAGGTTACTGTACAAGTTCAGAGATAGTCATAATTTGTAAAAAACAGTTAGTAAGAGACAGTGCCAAGCTGTCACTCAGGAGGTAGGTCAGGATGTGTAGCAGTTGAAGCCCTCTTTCCTTTTTAGACACAACTGTAAATGGTTCCAAGGTGCTTGGGTGACACACTTATTTCTTTACTTCAACTGTCTGCTCACCAGCTGCCTCAATATTACTACAGCAAATATAATATATAACAACTAATTTGTGACTTACAAAATAAGCATATTTCTTGCCAGTTTTCTGGTACATTGAAACTATTGTGGTAGGCTGGTATGGTTAGGCATTTAAGGCCTCTAACTCTGATTTGGATTAGCCACCTTACTTTTAGTGAGGGGAAGATGTGAACAACCAAAGGACATGGAAAAGTCAGGCTTACAGACTGTACTGAACTGTCTTGTTGCACAGAAGCAACAATGCAGCAGAAATGAGTTAATGAATTAATTACTCCAGAAACTTTGAGAATACCTATAATCTGTTTCATAGGAAAGAGTTAGTCACATTTGGGAATACTGTGCCTGTTGCAAAAGTCTAAAAATGAATATGCTCTGCAACAGATTGTGCCTTCCTAACTCCTCCCTGCTCTCAGAGGAATATCCTGGTCTGGAATGGACAAAGAGGTGCCAAAGAGGTCCAAAGAGGATCTTTACCATTGCACAGACCACACAAACCTATTAGTAGAGACTCCACTGGCAAAAGGTTTACATAAAGCTTGTTAAAATACTAAATTTTATCATCTTCCCTTCTTGTGACAGAGTTAAATGGCTTCGTCCAGAACTGAAAAACTTTTTAATATACCTACCAAAACTCTGTGTGATCATAGCAACAAATCATATTAAACTTCCTACTTCAGCTAATATTACCACGTCTTTCTCAAGAAAGAGATCTGTTTTAATGTAACACAAAACAAAAATCAGAATCTCATCAATAAGCCTATAGAAACACTAAGGAGTAAGCTACATAAGGAGGCACAAGTTCCCCTGGCAGTCTTCCAGGTTCCTCCACTCAAAGTCTCCACCTCACTTTTGCCTCAAAGATTCTACCCTCTTTCTTTGTCCCACCTTTGTAACTCATCGGACCACACATTCTGTTTTTCAACTGAATTAAACCAGGTCAGCAATAGTTCCCATGAATGCTACTATCAGCTTGAAGAAGAGAAGGTAAAGGATGGATAAGATCTCTCAGTTTCATCAATGACAAACTTATGTTAATCAACAGAGTTAACCTCATTTCGCCTTCAGGTTCACAAGAGATTCTAGCTCCCATTTTTTGGACTTTTTCCCATGCTACTACATATCTGGGTCAGACATAAACCCAGAGCTGCCCATTTTCCAGCTCTGGCTCAGAAATTGCTTACACAGCATGTCTTTTCAATTTGAGATGACAAAAATGTCACAAAACCAGCTGATTTCATAAACTACCTGTCATCTCCCACTTAATTATTTCAAGAACAACCTAGGAAGTTTTGGTACATTACGCTGAACCAATGTAAATGCTTACGGATACTGCATTTTTGGTACTCAATTCAGGGATAGACTGAGCAAACATTTTTCCTTGATATTAGAAAACATCCATATAGAAATATCATATGCATTTTAAAGCATGGAAAAATGTCTCAATTTTGATCTGAAGAAACTGTTACAGAGATACAAACTATTACACTGAGTACTAAAAAAAAAAAAACCCAAATAGATAAGATAATAATCACAACTTATTTCTAAAACTACTCTTTTGATTATTTTATAATCATTACATAGGTTTTAGATTTTTGTTTTGTATGAGACAACAGTGGCAAAGTTCTATTGCTGTTACAAACAGAAACTAAGAAAAACAATACCAGTACTTGAAAATCTCCACAGACAGGTAAAAATGTAGTCTTTGACTCTTTAGAATTACTAGAATTACCTGGATTAGTAGTTCAACTAGCATTTCAAACTAGAGGAGCCACAGAAAGTAGACGACCTGGATTGTTCTCATCCCTGGATGCTTTTTAGCTCTTTACACAGCTTGTGCCATGAACCAGACCAAGTAACTCCTCTTGCTGAAAAAAACCAGCACACTAAGTTAGACAGGCAACAGACTCACAATATTGCACAAACACTGGTGATGAGTATTACAGGGCAGAAAGGAGCAGCCAGAGGAATGAAGACTGCTCTGCTGTTTTCTGGCAGAAATACCAGACTCTACTAACTCTCAGATCAGAGATTTACCTCACCACACAAATAAATACCATTGATATTTTTACTATAGCCAAGTAGTTTTGCAGAACATGGAACCACTAGGAGTTTAATTCTGGAGTCCAGTGCTTCTATCAGATTGCCTGGATCATGGATTTACAGTTTGTGTTTATACATTGGTTTGAACACCAAAACACACCACATGCAATAAATTAGCCATTTAAATATAGAACTCTCTCAATAGGTATTTTGCAAAAACAGCAAAAAGAAAAGTGAAATTCTGGAAGACAATGGACATTCTGCCATTGACTTCAAATGAATAATTTTTGTCTCATTTCTTATGGAAAAACATTCAAAGTCTACATTTTAAAAACCTGATGTACTAAAAGATAAAGCATAAAGATTATTCTGACCATAATCAAGCCATCATTTATAAACAAACATTTCTTCACTGACTAAAAATAGGAAAAGATACATTACAACTACTTATGAAAGTTGTGTCACTATATCTGAAACATTCATAGGTCCACAATTAGAGGCTGTTGACACCAGACGAAATACTTTTTAAAGTTTCTGGACGATCAGGCCATCTGAAGCTTTAGTTGTTTCAGTATTGTGATAACTACACTAACCAGTGCTGTGGCTAACATACAGGGAAAAGCCACCACTTCTGAAGTGCCAGTATATAAGGTCTCATGGATCTCATCAATTCTAGCACTTTTCAGGCATATTTAAACAGTCTTTGCAGTCTCCTGGTAATAACCAGCTCTGAGCTTTCTCTCTTGCTCTGCCTGAACCTTTCACAACTCTCATACAGCAGGAAGCTCTTGTGCATGAAGCAGGCTTATCTGGTTTTTTTGTTTCCTTGAACACAAAATCAAGGCTTGTTGATAGGGGAACAAGAAAAGCTGCTAGATACAAATGAATTAAGCTAACACTGAACTTGCTGTGCCTGGACTTGTGCTGGTCTGAAAAAGCAGTAGCAAGGACCACTTAGAGTGAGAGTGCAGGACTATCAAGGAAACACCACCTACTATCCTTAATTGCAAGGTCTTTTAAATTGCCCATCGTTTTGCGGGTTCTTCCCCGCCTCCCCACCGCAATAATTGCTACTGTTCACAACTGTTTTTCTTTACAAATTAAATCGTTTGTGAAGTGCTCCTTTAGTAACCTCTTACTGTATGCATCTGCTGCACATAAATGCCAGCAGTCCCTCTGGAAAACACAGATTTTGCCATTCTGACTGCCTGGGAACTTTATTTCCCCCCTCTTCAATTCCTAGTCAGTCAGTCTGCTTTACAGGAGCAAAAGCAAAAGCAGCCAGCAGTCTTCTCTGAGTATCAATTTATTGTACTTAAGATGATGAATTAAGACAAGACTTCATATTCCTCTCTTATGCACTGTACATTCAGAGAAACAATATCAATATTCAGCTGACTTAAGTTTAACAATGCAGCAGTAAATTTACTTACCAACCTCCATGATTAGCCTTTATAGAAATCAAATATGAACTATGCTCTTGGATTAATTCCTCTCAATTCGGGCAGTACCTTCACCTTGACTGGGTATCAATCTTTGGGTACACATTATGATCCAGAGAGCAAAACGTGATATGAAAGAGCTCAATTAGCTTATCTGAATTTCTTAATTACATAGTATATCTTCCTGTTACAAATGTTAAATTGGAGTATTCTTGACCATAATAACAAGTCACTGCTATACACAAATATATTGGGTTTGTGTGGCCAGGTTCTGGTAGTGGAGGGGATGGCTACAGGGAGCTTCTTTTCCCTGAGAAGCTGTGAGAAGCTGCCCCATGCCTGACAGAGGCAATGCCAGATGTCTCCAGGACAGACCCACCACTGGCCAAGGTCAAGCCCATCAGCAGCACTGTTAGCACCTCTGGTCTAACATACCTAATAAGGGAAAAAAAAGGTATTGCACAGATGAAATTGCAGCCAGAGAAGAGTGAGAATACACGAGAGGTAAAACTCTGTGGACACCAAAAAGTGAAGAACAAGGGTAAGAAGGTGCTCCAGGTGCTAAAACAGAGATTCCCAAACTTATTTGGCTATGAGTTTTTGAGGGCCTTTTGTGGTCATTTGGGAACATCCCATTCCTCAAAATTGCCTTTTATGGTCCCAAAACTTCTGATGAATCTTCCTTCCTTGAGAGTATATCAAATATATGGTCAGGTCACGATGTACTTCTCTTATCTTTCTTTACTCCAGCACTCTATCTCTGTTCTCAAAACTAAGACAGCAATTAATACATATTAATTACTAATATAAATTAACATTGAAGCATTAGGTGTCACAAGTCTTCTTAGTCACAACAAGGAGTTAGCACAAGGCCACACTGACCTCTAGTATTGTACTAAGCCCTATGTGGTACAAAACTAAGCATTAACCACAAAGATAGGGGTCATACGCTACTGTGCTAAAGTTAAAAGAATTTTCCAATATCGTCCCCCACTGCTGTATAGACTTCTACTTGAAGAAATATTACTTGTTCAGAAACATCTGTAGTGGATGTTACATTCAGTGGATGCATATTGCTATGTATCTTTTCATTCTCTCTTCCCATTTGCAGTTGTATATGTTAACTTTTCTTCAACCTGGAGTTTGATATCCCTCTTATAGACACAAAATACCAGTCAATACATGTGCTTAATTATTCCAAAGCTTGTGACATTTTCAACTCCTACAGCACTGACCACTGCCTGCAGAAATCTGCCAGAACCCACCCTTTCATTGATCTCTTCCAAATTTCATACTGATTGCAATTCCTGCTGATGGTGTCTCCAGATCATCTAGATGAAATAGGCTAGACAAATCACTTCTTCACTTCAAGAGGGGTGAAATAACATGTTGGTTTTCATGCACACATGGCCATAAACAAGGGACACTTAGAATTTAAGATCTCACCTCTCTGTTTCATCATTTCCACTTACTCAACCTGTTACACTCATTTCTTGATGCTCTTCCTTTCTGTGCAACCCCTGTTGCACAGTCTGAGTATGAAACTGATGCTTCCCTCTTCTCAAAGCAAAGCAGTTATTGTGTCTGCAAATCTGACCTTAAAACTATAAAGCTGCTGGTAACAGAAACTTTGTTATTTTTAACATCTATAAAGAACACAATAAACTTACAGCACAAAGCAGAAGCCAGACTGAATTCTTTACCACCTTTGTTGTTCTTCAGGAGAACCTTAAAAGGTTACAGTAGCCCACAGGGTAGTGTGTCAGCCTTACTCAGCTCCTTTTAACCTCTTCTACTGTGGTTTCTCAACTGCACTCTTTTGTTAAGCTTTTTGTCATTTTATTTTATCTTCATTTTTAAAACAACAGTGTAGCCTCTTTTATTTAAATGCTTAATTTTATTTGTAGTCTTATTTTACAGTAAAAAAATTTTCTAAGGAAAGATACACCCAATTAGGCACCAGCAAAAATGGACACTGAAAATTTTCACATCAGAATCGCAAGTGACAAGTATTTATAATCTTGTTTACCCAAATTCATGTAAACAATGCACTTGATTATATACACGTTAGAAAAAATGTTTCCTGTACCTGCTGCTGACATAATTGCACTCTCTTCTGTAAAGTATGTTCTTTATCTCCCAACACAATTTCAAATCCTGAAACTTTACACAGAATAGGTGAGTTGTTCTTTTGATGAATATTAATGGATTTTTTTCCCTCCTTTGCAACCAGAAAAGTTAGTTGAATTCTCCTTTTATTTCAGAATAATGAAACTAAAAGGCATGGAATTTAGTTACAAAGCAGGCATGATGATATGCCAACAATCCTGACTGATGTAATGATCATGTCTGCAACACACTCATCCCTGTTACTCTCAGCTCTACAGGTCTGAGCTGTTCAAGTTGCCATGATTAAAAAACTCTGGTAAGATTTTTTCACCTATTAAAACACCTATCTTTTTAGCACTACACTGCTCTTCTCTTTCTATACACAATATAGAGAACTATTAACACAAGGAAATTTTTAAGAAGTTTTTTTACTATCTGATTTTTTGTCAGACCTAAAAAAAGGATACCCACGCAAACCATTACCTCTTAACACACCTCTACTTAAAGAATCAAAACAGCTTTTCAAGCCAAATGCACAATAATTAACTTACAAATATATAGCATATGAATGTTAATAGTAGAAGGCAGAATTCAACAAGATCAGAATCTCAGTTTAATACCAATATACACACTGAAGATCAAACCTGCCTGTAGCAACAGTTACACAAGTTACTACCTGTCCATATGACTGCTCATTGCTATTCCTGGTTTTTCAAGTCAGAGAGATTAACATACCATGCCCCTTGCCAGTTTGCTTCTGGCAGCTAAAAGAAAAACATATGGAACAGATTATCATGAGTGTCCTCATGTGGCACATCCAGGAGAAGGAGGAGATCAGGCCCAACCACCATGAGTTTAGGAAAGGCAGGTCCTGCTTGACCAACCTGCTCTCCTTTTATGATCAGATGAACCACTTAGTGGATGAGGAAAAGGCTGTGGATGTTATCTACTCAGACTTCAGTAAAGCCTTCAATACTGAGTCCCATGGCAATCTCCTGGAAACACTGGCAGCCCGTGGCTTGGACAGGTGCACTTATCTCACTAAAAACTGTCTGGATAGCAGAGCCCAGCAAGTGGTGATTGGAGTTACATCCAGCTAGTGGCTAGTCACAAGTGGCATTCCCCAAAGCTTGGTACTGGGGCCAGCCCAGTTCAATTTCCTTATTGATGATCTCAATGAGGGGACTGAATGCAGTCAGGGAGCTAGCAGATGACACCAACTAGGGTGGGAGTGTAATCTGTTGGAGGGATCTGGACAGGCTGGATTGATGGTGTGAGGTTCAGCGAGGCCCAGTGCTGGGTCCTGCCCTTCGGTCACAAAAACCCCAGGCAGTGTTTCAGGCTGGGACAGAGTGGCTGGGAACTGCCCAGTGGAAAAGGATCTGGGGGTGCTGGTGACAGCACTGAACATGAGCCAGGGTGTGCCCAGGTGGCCAAGAAGGCCAATGGCATCCTGGCCTGGTAAGGCCAGCAGGACCAGGGCAGGAACTGTACTGCTTGTAATGAATGTATCAACTGTATGAGGAAATTGTTTTTCAATTACAAATATATAAACACTCTAAGTATCACTCCATGTTCTACTGCAAAAAGAATCATGTACCAAGCTATGGTACAAAGGCAGTGCCCTTGAGTGCTCCGTCCAGCTCTGGGCCCCTGTCTTCAAGACACTGAGGTGCTGGAGTGAGTCCAGAGAAGGGCAATGAAGCTCATGAAGGGTCTGGAGCACAAGACCTGTGAGGAGCAGCTGAGGGAGCTGGGGATGTTTAGCCTGGAGAAAAAGAGGCTCAGGGGAGACCTTATTGCTCTCTACAACTGCCTGACAGAAGGGTGGAGCCAAGGGTCAGCCTCCTGTCTCAGGATACAACAAGAAGAAATAGGCTCAAGCTGTACCAGTGGACGTTCAGGTTGGTCATCAGGAAGAATTTTTTCATGGAAAGGGTTGTTAAGCATTGGAACAGCCTGGCCAGGGAAGTGGTGGAGTCACCATCCCTGGAACTGTCCACAAAACAACCGGACGTGGCATTAGTGCTGTGGTTTAGTTAACATGGTGGCGTCAAAGATTATACTAAATGAATTCTGAAGTATTTCTGATACCTTTATGATTCTATATCACTGCAAACAAACACGGATTTTTCAAATATTAATGCTTTTATAATCTGCAATGAGCTCTTCAAAGCATAATTGCTTTGCTATGTAATGTATCACACAGATTGAAAAGCTATTTTGTCATTCCGGAATTACTGTCCTAGAAACTGGCAGGCTGCAGTGCAAGTTTTATTTCTGTAGAAACATATATACACACAATTATTTTAGAACTGTGTTTCTGTATGCCATAATCTCTCCCGAAAGGAATACTCAGTGAGCTGTCAGCACTTGCTGGTCTTCTGTTCTTGAAACAACGTTGCCACCACCTGGACAAACCTCTAACTGCCAGGTATTGCTGGGGTGCTGAGAGCCTGTATCTGGAAAAAAACCAAAACCCCACTTTCTCCATAGAATTATTTCCAGAACCAAGATAATTAAATCTTCTGAATTTGGTTTCTATAAATGAATCAATATTCAAATTCTGTATTTCATGAGTATCTTAACATTAGACATGTAAAATTAAAATTTATTAGCTTTCCACAAACATTTGAAAAACTAACTTGAGAAACTATTTTTTATGTTTAGTAATATCATGTACCTGCAATTCTCAATAATCACCTTACAAATGCTTCATACAATCAGAATCAGTTTCTGTCTCTTCCTCAAGCTTCATTCCTGTTAGCAAGGAAGATAACATTCAGAGTCAAAAGAAAACCATAGCTTTTATCTCTGAAGATACACTTTGGAGATTTGTTGCTTCTTCCACTCTCTCCTATTCATCATAAAGCATTACAGGAAGGTTTCAGTCTAGTCTTCAATAAAAAACTGTATTTTATAAAAGATTTTGAAGAAAAGTAGAAATTCTACTCTAATCTTCTGATGCACAGGAAGGTGACAGGCAACTATCCAAAACAGAAAGCAAGGAGCTACTAAAACTATCACAGAAGATTCTTTTAGTCTCAATAGAACCTTAAATCTTGCTAACTTCCATTAAAAAGTGTACATACTTCTACGGAAGACTGGATTCAATAAGATATAGGACAACATACATATATATATATAATGCAACTGACTACTTAGCACTTTTCCTCATACAAATTCTTCTTTATGCTTTTCTGGTTTGTTGAGAATTTAGCGCTCAAGATACAGGCTTATGTAAATGTGAGTGGGCATTTCATGTGAAGAAAATATTTCCACATAAGTCAGTGTTTACATTCAATTATTAGCAACAAAATTTACAACTGGAACTTTGTAACGCCACATGTATTTCTCAACGGCATTTAATAAGAGTATTGAGAAATTTTAGCTTACCACTTTCCTTCTTAAAGCTCACAGAATCAGAAGCTTAGGCTGCACATGGCCCCTAATGCAGAACTTGTGCAACATATAAAAACCTATGGAATACAGAAGGCTTCAGTTTTTTTCCAGGAGTTCCTGGTAAGCTGAAGGTCCAAATCAAGTCAAACCTGAGTATGCTGTTCTGACAAAGAGAACTTTAAAACTTGACACATGCTTTTAACACTCCTACATAAATATTTGAAATAAACTGACCTCTTGATGGTAACCTACTGTTCTTACAAAAATTTGCATATGCTGGTACTTTATACTGCCCATTTTAACTCTTAATCATTATAACAGATTGAAAATATAAATGAAATGAAAATATTGAAAAAGTTATAAAGTTATATATATAAAAAAGAAAGTTATATATATAACCTGTCCATTAATCAGCCTTTTAAAGAAAAAATTATATACACGATCTTATCTTCCTGCATTTTAAAAATAAATTGGTTATTAAGAGCCTTTATAATTTATTTTCAATGGAAAACGGTATCAACTATTTCCAGCAAGATATATTTGGTTGTAATAAATGCATAAACTGCATGAGGAACTTGTTTTCCAATATAAAAATATATGAACACTCTAAGTATGACTCCATGTTCTACTGCAAGAACAATTAATCATGTACCAAAGCTATGGCAATGCCCTGGCAGTATGTTATACAATAAGAAAAATAAAATACTTACATTGATAAATCTAGTCTGTTTAGTGAAATACTTGCCAAAGATACTGAAATGAATCATCAATCACTACTACTCAATCATCTATTCCCATCTTTTATCACAACTTAATAGTCATCTCAGAGTTAATGAATTATGTTGGATG
The DNA here is from genome assembly GCA_013400515.1 of Erpornis zantholeuca. Taxonomy (NCBI): domain Eukaryota; kingdom Metazoa; phylum Chordata; class Aves; order Passeriformes; family Timaliidae; genus Erpornis; species Erpornis zantholeuca. Next base: position 10,766 of record VZTN01018164.1, read on the forward strand.
TTCCTCTCATGACATGTTGGTGTAGTGGTACTATTTTATCACTGTCATCATTTTAAGGTGATCTTATAAAAACACACCACTTACGGAATGTCATTAAGTACAGAACCATCTTTACATTCAAATAAGGCCATCTTATTATGTTGTTGAAGGCCTGACCTGACTTTCAAGATGATAGCCTTTTCCCCACTTGAAAATAAAAGCTTTTGACAAACATTAAACAATGTACCTTGTCTCCAGTTTCATGTTTTCAGGAAATTAAATACTCTAATTTTGAATTCTCACATATTCATGCTGAGAGTACAGTTACTTTTTCAGAACCTTTTCTGTCTATATTGGCACTTAAATTTTCCATAACTCTTTTTCTATTTCTAGCCATTACTTTCTTTACCGAATCTAATGACTTTTCATTCTTACAGTCTAGGGACTTCAAACATTCACCTTCTCTCTTTCAAGAGAAATAAGACAACCAGACTGAAACAGTATTGTTTTACATCTGTCTTCCTTTCCACTCCATAATACCAATCCTTTCTATATTCACCCAGGAGAATTACAATACTCTTGCAAACTCATATCTTTTTGCTATTACTCATTAGAACATTTTCGATGAAGGCAAAGCACATTTTAAAATCAGCACTTGCACATCACTGACACTTCTTTAATCTCCACAGTGATTGCCTTCGTCCCAACAAAATCTTTTCAAGTTGCTGGGTCTTCTCCTAAAAACATAATTACTCAGGGACAGTCAAAATCAGGAATACAAGGTAACTCTCTGTTCTGGTTTGAAAAG
>VZTN01018166.1:0-14847 GCA_013400515.1 Erpornis zantholeuca
AAAATTTATTATTGTTATTGTACCCTTTATTGTACCCTTGCTAGTTTTCCTGTAGCACTGTTTCTTGGTTCTGATGTCCTCTCTGGGGCTGAAAATGTGCTTGGAATTTCAGGTGACGGTATCTTCATACACACATTAATAACATTTTACTATCACTTTACACTTCCACAGTACCATTCATTGTGGTACTGTGACACATTTACTGTAAAAAAATTTGGAATGAATGGCTTCCCTTGCCTGAGAATTACAAGCACTGTACAAGTAAGAAGGATGGGAAGCATAACTGAGATGATGTGGCCAGGGTCAAGTTGCTGGCCACTGAGCAGCATCAGCACCAGAGCTGCGTACAAGGGTTGATACTTAGTGGTAGACTTAAGAATTAAAGCCAGAAGCTGAGGATGGAAGTATTGACTTGAAGCTAGCTTAGTTTAAGTCTTATTATCTTGCTGAAGTTATACATTTAATATATTTTACACCTGGGAGAACCGAAGGGCTTTAATAAAGGAATGTGATGAGCCTGTCATTGTGGAAGAGAAAGATAAAGGATATAAACAAGTTCATGGGAGTATGTAGTGTGTGCCAGCAGCCACCTTGGTGCAGAAAGGGACTGTAACACTCAATATCTACATCAAAAGTATGGCATCATTCTGTTTTGCAGCCTTTTAAGGCTTGCTGGGGAGTGCTAATAAAATGGTAGTAGTGATCCACTAGTGCATCAAAAGGATGTGTGGAGTACTATAAGAAATTAAAGGAACATGCCTTAATTAAAGGGTGCACGTAGGGGAAAGAAAGCACTTCTCTCTTTTATGTGAGTTCATGTATGTGAGAAAGGAGGCAAAAAAAGGGATGCAAAGACAGGGTCTCCCTCTGGTGCCATCACTCTTGTAGTAAATTCCTGAACATTTAAAAAACCTGAAATGTTTACTGCTGATGAATGTTTCTGCACAGCTGATGATGGAAAAAAAGGAGTAGGTCCAGGGTGCTCAGTTCTCCAGAGGGATGCAGTAAGGGGTTCATCTGTTGCAGGGACAGAGGCTGAAGGTGACACTGAACTGATAAATAAGGGTGAACACTCTCATCCTAACCATGTAGAAAAGTGTCAGAGGATGAGAAAAGATTCTTTATGTCTGGCGTCTGTTCTAGATGCTTACCAGAGGGGAAGATGAGGGTGAGGAGTTGCTAGAGGAAGTTGATGGTTGGAATAAGTGATGTGGGGACTCTTGGGGTGCTTAAATCATCCAGAGACCTTTTGTGGGAAAATACATACTGAAACCAATTTATAGAACTTTATTGAAAAACAGTTCTTTGTCACACCAGGCTGTGGAATCTTATATCACACCATGGTGGGCTGAGCTGGTCTTGCCATCTGTGCTGGAGTTGGGCATGGTGGAGGCTCAACTGAGTGATCCTGAAAGGACACTGTTTGCTGCAGGATTTGATGCTGGGAATTAGCAGATGCCACTCTGTGTTCCCATTCAGAAATAGTTTAATATGCTGGTGAGGCACAATAATTGGTGAGGCACAATCTCCTGATGGGAAGTTTGCTGGAATGATGTGTTGGTTTTCCTTACAGGTGTCATATTTTCAAGATGGATTATTTTTGTCATTTCTGTAAGATAAAGTCCTTTTATGACTCGTGTAGTTTTCATTCAGAGGGTTTATGTATGTCCCTTTAAGCTTTCTCTGGCACAGGAAAGACCCAGAGATGTACCAGGTTCTAATCTCAGTGCTACCATTAGTTACACTGCTGTCTCAACAACAGGTGTTGGAATTGTGGTGCTGATTTATGAGCTATTAGGAAGGGTTGGCTCGGTGGCTTAATGGTTGGTTGCAGTACTGTCAAGGGTGTGAGAGGATCACACAATGACTGTGCTATGGTGCAGCTCCTGCATAAGCTGATTTCTCTTTGGTGTGAAATGGAGATACTCTGATGATTTTCTGCCATTATGGATTAGATTTTTTTTTTAAGATGGTCTGTCTGATAGGGAAAGAGGGAGACATTCAGCTGCTCCTTCCATTTGTGTCTTCCCTGGGACAGCCTGAGCCATGTCATCCTCAACCTGTGCTGCTTCAAACTCATTAAGTGTGCCTCTGATCATTAATGAGCTGCTTCAAGGGAAGCAATGCACCTGAGAAGTGCTGCTTGCAGCTAGGTAGCATGTGATGCTGGGAGCTCACAGATTATTGAATGACATGCTTATTTCTTCATCCTCCAAGTTGTATGGACACTTGTGCTGTTTCTGCAGTCCTTCTGATGACAGATTTGGTATGGACAGGGTGAGCCCACTTCAGACACTTTCTCAGGCTTGATGATGGGGTAAGAACTCGGGACAGAAAAAGTCCATTAGACTTGTTCAGGCAGGCAACGTGTGATGTGTTATGGTGCAGAGGAGCTTGTTCAACACACATCCATAGACCTACCCTCCACGTGTGTAAGCCATAAGTCTACCACTCTGGTAGATTGGATCAAACTAAATGTCTTTTGTACCAAGCATGAAAAATATAAAAAAGCTCTCATACTCTCCAGGGAAACACTAGGCATCTAGATCTGTAGAGTACAGACGTTGTTATTCAGAAATGACCACGTGCTCCTTTTGAGTGGACAGCGTTACTGAGTAAGCAAACTACCCCCATGGGTCCTAAAATTTCTGCTTCAAGGAAGCTCCTTTCTGAGCCTAAATCTGTGCTTCCATCTACTTTGCTTTTATAGTCAATTCACACCTCTAAGCTTCCTGGTTGTTTTGCAGTGCTAGGAGCACTACAAACTCATGAAGTCTGTGTTTTATGTTCCCAAAGAGATGCCCATCAAAGCCAAGCTATAAATACTCTTGCTTACCAATGTCATTCCTAGGGTTATCAGGCTGTTTGTGATGGGGGAATTTCTAATGTGAGCATTGAGTTTTTTTCTAGTGGTCTAGGATGAAGATCAGGAAGGATTAGCATTATGCTACTGTGAAGGTCAGAGGCTAAAAGCAAGCAATGCTTTGTAGGAAAACAAATTCCTTCTATTACAATTGATTCTCCACCCTTGCAAAAAAAAGAAAAAAAAGGGATGGTTTTAGGCATACAACTGCTTTGTTAGATATGAATTCCTCTCATCCCTATGTTTCTTCAAATCATCTCCATAGATTTTGCTAGGAAGCAGCTAGGTTTGACATACACCCATCTTGGATTTAAAGCTGATGAAAATTGATCCTTCAGGGCAAGGACTCTTAACAAACTCCTGAATTGGAGACTGATGTTGTCTTTGCTCCTAAATGCTATAAACACAGTATGAGCTGCTGCAGAATTATTTCTGTATGATGAAAATAGCCTCTGTTACTCATCTCTCACAGCTACCACTAGCAGCAGTAGGGATTGGTAGGATAATTATCATATAAGCATTTTGCCATGAATATTGGGGATAAATGCACACTAAGGTGTTTGCAGTTGCAAGACACAGAAAATCTCAGCATTCTTAACATCTTATGTTTATTTCAGTCAGAGGGAATAATATTTTCTCAAGCTTGAGAGACAAAAGGCCATGTAACTGTTTCTTTTTAACTTTTGGAGGGAAAGGACAAGCATGGGAGGAGTCACAGCCAGTCTGTGATTTTGGGAGACTTCTGGTCTGATTACTGTTTCATAGACTTTCAAAGGTTGTTTCAGACTCTGAGACTGACCTGCAGCAGTGCACTCTGTATATCTGTCCTTTATCTCTCACCTGGAGATAATCCTGCTTCTTTTGCAAGGGTATTTCCTGGGAAAATTTGTTGCTGCCTGTGCAATGCCTTGGTAATACAGTGAGGGAACCATATAAGTATCTAATTGATAAATAAATGCAAATTACACTACCTGCAGATGAGGTTACCTGGGTACTCACAACAGATGTCTCATTTTAACATCTTTTTAAAGTCTCAGCATGCACTCACGTCAGTGGTAAGTCAGCTGTAAGGTACAGTGTGTTGTGTGCTCTTCTAATATTATTCTAAGTGTTGAATATTTTAATTTCTATGATGGTAGGAATTTATGCCATAGGAAGTGAAAGCAAAGTGGTTGGACAACAGTCACGAATTTCTTACAGGGGCTATCCTGTACACTCCAGCTGTATATTCAACCCTGGGGACAGGCAAAGGAAGCAAAAGAAGGACTCCCTCTTATTGGCTCTTGGACAATAAATAGAGTTGCAGAATGGAGAATTCAATTCACTTGACTTCCAACTGCTTCGAATATGTTTAGGGTCAAAATGGCCCACACTTGTGAGGTTCAGAGACTATTCCTAACATTATTTGAAATTGAGCAAAGTAAAACCTGCCCAGAATTTGTCCTGAAAGCCTCTGAAAGTGAAGCCCTTGCATAACTCTAATGCTCCATCAAGCAGAACCCGTGAACTGAATTCTTTTCCAGTAGCTGCAGAAGTTTCCTAGAAGACCCAGTGCTCATTTTCAGGGTATTTTTTGTGCTTATTCCCAAATTCTTAGAAATAACAGAAGAATAAATACTGCTGAACAAAATAAATACTGCTTTACCATTACTCAAGAGAGTCTTGGGTAATGGTAAATGTGTGGGATACCTCAGATCCTGCAACTGTTATTTCTAATTAAACAGATACCTTTAGTGAACCACTTAATCACCTGATAAGTGTCCTATTTCCCCTGCAAAGGTACTGTGATTGTAAACTGATTGTACAACACTGATTGTAAAAGATGTACTGAGTGTTTAATACCTAACTTATTTTCATTGTCCTGTGCCAAGCAAGAAGAAAATTGGACTATTCTAAAGTTGAGGTTATAAATTAATTGAGTCTGTTTAGCTTTCACGGTTTGAAATAGCTTTGTGTCATTTTGTGGATTACTACCCAAGTGCTCTACTGAAGCACACAAACCAGAGTTCCTTTGATGGAGAAAGCCCTCTGAATTATAGGCAAAGCATGCAGTTGTACCTCCTATATTTGTCATCTCAAAATTTATTCTTATGACTAGTTTCTTGCTACTTGGGAAGAGAACGTCTTCAGTCACACTTAGATGCATTTGGTTTCCTCTGGGAATAAAAGTATCACAACTGTGCACAAAATCTACTTTTTACTGGTAGCTTTCCAGGTATTCCTGCTTTTGACAGCTTCTTTTTGTGCTGTGTAGAAAGTGAGATGGACTCCTTGATGAGTCTCAGGAAAAGGAGTCTCCAGTTGCTTCACAATCCAGGATGTAATAACAATAACACCCAGACTTTTCCTCATTCAAGACTCATATTAAATCCTGTTTCTCTTCTATATGAAGAAAACATCTGCAGTTTAATACTAAAAGTTCAAAGAAATTACACTAGGTTTTAAATCCTGAGCCCTTGTTAACATTGAAAATCATCGTAAATACAACAACAAAACATTATTGGAGAAGAAAAACTACTGTCATGAGGGAAGCTTGAGTTTCATATATAATGAAAGCACACTGCAAAGAGCTGCTAGTTACATAGCTGAGACTTCTAAATGCAACCTTAATTATGCAAGCTCTTATCAGTTATATATAGAAGACAGTCCGTGGATAGAGCAATCTAGTACGTCTTGTGACAGCAATGACTGTATTAAATTGCATACTCTGGTGGCATTCTGCCAGGCAAATGGGACTGTAAAATTGAAAGAATAAGATTATTTTAAAATGCTAAATCTGTTCTACACCCATTGCCACTTTATCTCTCTAAGGATGGAGCTGGGATACAAGGGTACTGAAGGTTATAGGAAGCAGGCTTTGCATTCCAGATCAGCAGAAGGAATATTGCTCTTATGCTGTAAATTATGACATTCCCTTTCTACATTTTACAGGCTCGTTAATGACATTGTTGCAGTGACAGCCTGCTCAGTGACTCTGAGTAGCTGACAATACCTGCTTCCTGGGAAAATTTTGTAAAACACCTGGTTTAGAGAAAATGCTTCCCATTAAGTGGTTATATAGTCTCAATATCAGTGCAGTTTTCCGTTTTCCCCCCTTCTGACTGTGTAAACTACATCCATGAAAATACATTTATTGCTTTGCTATTGCATCTGCTTTTACTTCTAGAACATCATCTGATACATCTGTCCTTTCCCCAGGACATCATGTTTTGTAGAAGCCGTTAAGTTTGGGAGGTTTTGAATAGTGTCCCAAATGTAGAGATAAAAAATAATATCAAATCACTTACTAAGTGTGCAAATTCTGCCGTGAAATGAGTCACCTCTCATTCCCCAAATAAATTGAAAATTCAAACATAATTTTCACAGTTGATGTGCAATCTCTTTATCTAGTGTCCAGTTTTATTTCAGCTTTCAGGGTTGGCTCTCGCCTAGAGAACCATTCCACTTGGCCTGCCAGGTTCCCATCTCTAATAATGTGCAGGGAAAACACAGAGCAGAATGCAAACCATGGCAGTCAATAATGATTGCTTTTCCTTTCAAAGATGCAATCCCCACTTTGTGCCCCTGTGTCAGTTCAGAGGAGGGAGAGGAAATTAAGGAGGGATTTTATTGGTTAGTAGAGTTAACATGTCTAGAGACAAGTCAGTGACACTTTTGGTAGGTATGGGAGAAGGGGAGGTTGATGTGCAATGGAAAATTATAATCTTTTTGAGGGGAATGTGCATTTGTGCATGTAACTAATGGCATGCTGTTGGCCATGGGATTTTTTTACTGTTTAATTATCAACTGAAACATTGCCTCAGCAAAAATTCTGAACTGAGAATAAAAGGTGACAAACAGTAAACACATTTAAATTTGGCAAGTTGTGCAGGGACATTAAAAAACCCCCCAAAAGCAAGATAAGAATTGTGTGAAAACATTCTCTGTGAATGCAGGTGTTCTGAATGGAATGTGGTTTCATTCCTTCCTGCTGTACTTCAGACATCTCTGAAGGAATGGTTGAAAGACCAGTAAATCAATACAAGGATTTGTAGTTTTTAATTATAATTTTTATTGTAAAAAAAAATTTTAAAAATTGAGAGAAGTCCATGTAGGAAACTAATCAGAAATGTTTTAATTTAATCTGTTTGAAAGATGCCATCAGGCCTCTCTGATGTTCTTGGGTACTTCCATCTGTCACCAGTGGCTTGAAAGACCCATCTGTTCCTCAGGTGTGTCTTTTGCCAGTGCTGACACAATCTCCGTGCTTACAAGTCCATCATTTGCTCTTCATTTCTTCTCTCTTGCTGTACTCCTATATTTTGTCAACATAGCCTGAGATCTTAAGCACTGCAGAGGGTGAGAAAGTCATGTAGTTTTAGAACATGCAACCTTATTAGAAAGGAAATATTTTTTGGTGAGGGAGAAGAGAAAGGATCTTGGTCAAAGGCAAGTGAATTACTCACTTTGTTTAAGGTGTATTTATTTATGGAGTTCAGAAATACAGTCTGCATTTCAACTTATGATTAAACTAGGTACCATCTGAAACTGATTATTGATGTCAGTCTGTTATGTTCTATTCAGTCTGTTTCATCTTCAACATTTTGCTGCTTTTTGTTTGTCAGACCTGTAAGTGCCATGTCTGAATAACCACCTTCCTCAACAAAGATTCACAAAATGAAGTAATCTCAATTGCTCAATTCTGCAGCAGTATTCTTCCTAAGATACAGTGATTGTAATGACATGCAAATATTCCTTGGCTAGTTTAGTAACTACCCTTTTATTAACTAGTCTTTTAGAGAGCCATAGCAAGCAGTGTTAATTTTAACTTGATCTGTGCATTTCAAGACCTGCTTGTTACTTCTGCACGTAAAACCAGTTTCAGTATTTCAGTTCACCAGACCTGATCATGATTAGTATTTTGTGTGTACAAACACAAAGGTACATCTTTACATCTTTATCTAAATGTAATCCTTTTATCTGGACATTGATCTCCTGAATTTTTGGTTTTTCTTAGGTGTATAGACTGTAGATTATAGGATTTTTTATTACTCTGAATCACAAGAAAACTTTCATTGATTGCATAATCAATGTCAAATAGTCAGTTGTAAAATTATGAGCATACCCATAACAGTTAAATTCAAGTTAATGGGCTGACAATAAATGGCTTAAATTGTAGTGCTGATTTGGATAAGAACAGTGTGGCATTATTTGTGCTCTGTCAGACTTGTGTTATTCAGTATGCAGGTTATCTTACGTGTTGTACCTGAAATGATCTATTTTGAATGGCAAATTTATTTGACTGCTTCCGTACCGTACATTACCTCTAGCTTACATATTAGTATGTAGCCTAGCTTTGTTGTTCTGAAGAATCATCTGGGAGAAGGAAGTTTTTTATCCCATTCTGGACAAACTTGTAAAAAGCACAGTTAAAGTCCGTGTTATGAAACAGAGAGTAACACTGCAAATGTGTATGGGTCTTAGGCTTGAATTGAATCATTTTGGAGTTTTGAGTCCTTTAAGGGTTCTTCTGTATTCAGAGGCTCGTTGTGTTTCAGGTTATTGCACACATCAGGTGCACTCAGGAAACGTGGAGCTGCGTGGATCTGAGGCCAAGTGCACAGTGGCCTGGGGCAGGGACAGCAGGCCTGTTGGCAGCCATTTGAAGGTGCACTGTATCTTCCACTACACCTCTTTCAAATTTATTACTTTTTCTGCTTGTCAGGGGGAACTCCAGAATGAGAAACGTAGCACAACTGGTGTAAATGGGAAAAAAAGCAGGTGTAGGACTCCAGCCTGTATTCCAGTTGGGACAGACCCACAACAACCTAGTCCAACTGCCCGAGCACTTCAGTACTGACCTGAAGTTAAAGCAGGTTGCTGAGGGCATTGCCCAAATTGCCTCGTAAACACTGACAGGCTTGAAGCATTGGGCACCTTCTGCAGGAAAGGCTGCTCCAGTGTCTGACCACCCTCTCAGTAAATCATGCACCCTAATGTCAATTCTGAGCCTCCCAAAAGGTGGCTTTGAACCATTTCCACACATCCTGTCACTGTAAATATCCCATGTCACTATCGGGTAGGAAGCACCAAGCATTTTTTAGTTACAACGCAGTCTGTGCTGCAGTGATTCAACACATGGGGCTAGGCTTGTACCCTAGAAATCCTTTTTGGATAAAGGATTCTGGCATCTTAACTGTTGTGAAAACAGTCTGCGTTGTAAGAGAGACAAATAAAGTAAATTACTTTTTACAGGAAGCAGGCATTCACTTAACAGTTGGCATTGCAGTAATGTTGTCCTGTGTTAATAGCTGGTCTGTCCCCCAGCATTCTGGAAATTCAGCTATCTATAGAGTTACTGAGGTTTTTTATGACCTTCCTGTGAAGTTCACCAAAGTGAGTTATTTAAGGACACACATGAGTTCTGAGAGTGGGACTTATTCCTGCATTTTGCCTGAGGAGTCTTTATTTGCAGAGGTGGTCCCACTAAACCCAAAGGCTTCATTATCCTAATTAAGGATGTACAGCATAAGATTCCTTCTTTTGTGCTCAGATGTGTCAAACACTATCTGTCTTTGATAAGAGTAATCTTCTTCTGAAATTTATTAATGAACATCCTTCAAAGATAAAGAAGTTTGGAGTTTGCTTGTCAAATGCATGTTTTCTAACTACTCTACTTTTCAGCTGGGGATAATTTTGCACAGTAAGGGATGTGCTCATGTTCAACTAGATATGATTGGCCATTGCCAGAGGCAGTCGAATTTGCTGGCTGAATAATTATCTGATCATTTAGACAAATCCTGCTTATAATGGAAGCAGAGGAGTGTGAGATGTGCACTCTTACTCCAGTGTACCAAAGTCCACTGCACATGGCATTTTCAGTGGTTATTTATTTATTTAAATGCAATGTTTAGGAAATAAAGAAGAAAAGATTAGTGTCACAGAAGGTACGTAGAATCACAGAGTATCGTGAGTTGGAAGGGACCCAGAGGATCCCACAAGGCTCACCAAGTCCAATTCCTGGCCCTGCACAAGACAGCTCAAAGAATCACACCATGTGCCTGAGAGCGTGATTTAAACTCCTCTTGAACTCTGTCAGGCTTGGTGCTGTGAGCACTTCCCTGGGGTGCCTCTTCCAGTGCCCAAACACCCACTTCTTCTGGGTGAAGAACCTTTTTCCTGGTATCCAACCTAAACCTCCCCTGACAGAACTTCAGCCCATCCTCTTGGGTCCTGTCACTGGTCACCACAGAGAAGAGATCATCTGCCCTTCCTCTTCCCCTCCCAAGGAAGTTGCAGTGAGGTCTCCCCTCAGTCTCCTCTTCTCCAGGCTGAACAGACCAAGTGTCCTCAGCCTCTCCTCATACGGCTTCACCTCCAGACCCTTCACCATCTCAGGATGACTCTCCTTTGGACATTTTATATCTTTCATATGTTGAGGCACCCAAAACTGCACCAGCACAAAGCAGAGCACTTGATGAATTTCATTCCCTCTCTCTTCTTACCTTGTGACTGTAGTACTTAACTTACATAGGGTGTGGTCATATGAGATGTATGACAAATTGATTTTTTAATAACCTGGTGAGCATGTTTCCATTGTCTGTTGTAAAGAGTTATTATCTTTAATGACTAAAGGAATATTAGTACTCAAGTTGAATCGATGTTAGAACTAATTTTATCTTGAAATCTAATTTGCTGATGTTAGGACAGAAGTCAAATACATTAAAATAACATCATTAATTATAGAAAATAGATCTTCTTAAAATAAGATTAAATCTTGTAGAGGTCTATAACTCTTGCTGGGTGTGATGGACCCAAATGCAGTTTATTCTGAGTGATCTTCCTCACAGATACGTAACTGAATGCACTGGTGCTGTATGTCCTGCACAAATGTGTTTCTGTCTACTCTATAAATACTATTTTATGGCATCTTTTTGAGATGATAGACTGAACCTCTTCAGAGAGTATATTTTGAAATAGTTCAGTTTTGCTTTGTTCTGATTTATGTTTTCCTCCGCATTCCTTTTGATTCTCAGAAACCAGGAGTGTGGTTGTCCGTAGGTTTTACTGCTTGCCTTGAAAGTGGATTCCATCCAGCTGTTTGTAGTTCACATGGCCAGCTGTTGCAGTTGGGCTGAAAGGTATAACTGTTGCCATCTGTGACAGCTATGAATGTTGAGAAAATCTCTTTAATCGTGTTTATGAACTGTAAATGTGTTCTTTGCATGTTGGAATTTGAAAACTGAGAAAATAATTAGCTATTACTATTACAGGTTCCATACGAACCTCTTACTCCTTTTTAATAGCTCTCTCTAGGTTGTTGTCTTGGGCTTTTTTTCCAGTTTCCTTTTAATTTTTTTTGCAGCTTTTGGTGCCATAGAATACTGATAGAAAAGACTGAGGAGAGAGATACACTTAAAATGTATTAACATCATAAAAGAAGTCTTTTTATTTTTTTTTATTTGTGGCAGATGTTTTTTAAGTGATTCATGACAGTATGCAGCAGCTTTCTAGGTGTTTTACCCCTTTCCTGCTACCAGTATGGGAAGTTCTCATTTAACATCATCTGCATGTAAAAGCCTGCTCTTAGAGATAAGGTTTCAGACTATTTCTTTGTGGGTGAAGAGAAAATAATCCCTCTGTGGTATGTCACACTTCAGAATTAAATAGTTCTCATGATTCAGTGTGCGTGTAGAACTCTGCTTCAGCTCTGTTAGTGCAAGGTGGTTTAATTTCAGCCTTGCTAAACACTGACAGTATTTATGTTCTGGTTATTCTACCAGTGCAGCTGTTGCAACACGTTTTCCTAACTCCAGTGAGTAAAAGCAGCTAAAGAACACTCACCGTAACTATGGGAGGAGCACACATGTGTTCAGTGGCTCTCAGGAGGAGAGAGCTACTCCTCTGTATCTCTGGATGATGATGAAGGTCTGTGATGAAGGACACAAGGGAGCCTTTCTGTCCACTTGTCAACTCCCTAGTGGCAATTCCTTTCTCTTTCCTTGACCTGGCACTTGGGACCTCTTCTGCCCTGTCAGAGAATTGTTAACAACACATCTACCTGTGTACTCAATAGTTATCTCAGTAATCAGATAGGCAGTTTCATTCTCTCTCATGCAAAGCAGTCACACAATGTGTGCTGAGAGGATAGAGCAGCGAGGCAACATGCTTGTAGTGAAGTATTCAGGAAGAGAAATGGAAAAAGTTGAGTGCCACAGAGCAGTAAAAAACAATAATAAGGTAGTAGGAGAACTGCAGTAGCAGGTTTGGGTGGTTTAAAAGAAAAGAGGAGGGAAAATAAGAGGAGGAAGAAGAGGAAGGGGTAGGGAAGAGGCTGAGAATATGGAAAGAGAAGGGAAGGGGTCAACACCATCCTTTTCCCATTGTTGTCTTGAGGTCGCTTCTCCAGGGAATATTTTGGACAGGCTGGCATGCCTTTAGGTTACATTTTCTTGCTGAAGACATCAAACGCATCTCTCCCCTCCTCCCCACCAAAGCTTAATTAAAAAAAAAAAATCTGCCATGCACTACAGCTGCACACAGCATCCTTAATACTTGGTTTGATAGTTTAAATACAGTGACTTCTCATTTCAGCCTGTGGTTGGCTTTTTGACTGAAAAGCTGGGGAGGGAAGGAGTGGTTGCTGGGTTGTGACTCATGTTAGCTTCACAGTTCGGGTGTCTCACAGCTCTGCTTCAAGCCCCCAGACTCCTTCACAATTTTGTCAGTTGGCTCAGGTGCTGAGCTCTGACACTTCCAAAAGCCATGTGTTTTTAGTGATCTGTTTCTCTGTACCCATATCTGTGTGCTGTCATCTGTAGCTGACTGATTTGTTCACAGCTTGGGATGCCTACTGGCATGAAGGGGCCAGACTTGGTTGTTCTTTCCTTGTGTCAAGCCCATTGCAGCCTGAGAGAACTTAGCCAATTCCCAGTGTTTCCTTTAGTTGCTCTCTCCCTCTTTCCTTCTTCAATTTGGAACTCTCTACACACGTTGTTTCCTTTTACAGTCCTATCAGCGGGTGTTCACTGGTAGGGTTTGCTAAAAAAGATGTGGTGTTTTGGTATGATTGCTGAACTCTAAACCTACTGTGCCAGTGCTGTTGATGTTTATCTAGAGGAAGACAGCACTTCTGCCTGAGTCCAAATCAGATGCACGGAGAGAAATACAGTATAAGACAGTATACCTAGAATGACTTCTCTTTCAAAGGGCACATAAATTTATTGCTTAGCACATCATTAGAACCTCCTTATTGAAGATGAATGGAAAAAGGACCAGGTGGAAAATCAAATGTAGAACTTCTTAGGTTTTTGTAAGAAAGCAATGTCATTTACATGAAAGAGGGCATGTGTTCATGTCTAGTATGACTTTAGGTATGGAATTATGATGACAATTCTATGCATAAATTCTGGTTTATGGACAAACTTTATTCTGTATTGCAGGCAAGCTCCAAATGTGAGCACTTCAGCAGGGGAGAGCAGTAGTTTTCTGGCTCTCCATTTTCTTCTTGATTAGACTCTGCTGTAATTCCAGTTCCCTGCAGGAATGATTCTCCATTTCTTGCTGATAATGCACATGTGTAATCTGAGGGCTGGATGTGTACGTAAATGTCTGAGAAGAGCATAAATAATTCACAGGAATTTACTGGGGAAAGCTCTCTTTATTAAAGCATGTCCCTTTGACTCTCTTAACGGAAGATAAGGGGTCGGCAAGGGACTTGTCTCTTTTCTTGTCATCATTGCTCATTGGGAATAATTCATATGTAATTTAAACCCTATCGTAAAGAACTTCTGAAGCATCTATCTGAAAAGCAGCTGTTTGGTGGTGTGCAAAGAAATAAATGGGACTGTGTTTTTACAAAGTGGGTGATAATGTTGTGTCCCCTACAGCTGCTGAAGAGGTTTAACTGCAGTCATTGCTATAAGTATCTACAGTGCTTGGGGGTGAACAAACAGAGTCCCAGCAAAACATGGAATATGGTGTCTGTCTGATTATAACTCTGGAAAGACAGGAAACTTAGGTGAAGGAGGGCTTCAGCAGAGTATTTTCCACTGTCACTGTTAAGTGGGGCAGCCGTGCAGGTGACCTTGTTCCAATAGTGAAGACAGAGAAGCTGAAATGTCAGAGTCAGCTGGTGGCTTTACATATGGTGACAGTGCAGCCCCAAATTGAGTGAACCATCAGCACTAGCCTCAAGACCATCAGAAATGGGCTTTGGGAAGTGAAAGACAATCCTGGGCAAAGCTGAGACCAATGGCTTGTACAGGTTGCTCACAGAAAGGCTGAAAGATGCTTTTTTCTTTTGCCCTGTTCCCCTCCTTTAGTGAAGAGTGTAGCATGCTGAAATAAGGGTGAGACATTCATGGGCAAGGAGATGTGATACAGTCTGGTACAGAGTCCTCTGCCATTGTGTCTTTCTCCCTCATGCTCCTCCCTGGTGACCAGAGCAGGCAATGGGATTAGTGAAGAGCTTGGCTGCTTGCTTGGGAAAATGTTTTGGTTGAGCACTTGAATTTTGGCTAAAAGTTAACTGTGTACTGTAAAGAACAGGATATCCAAGGATATGACAAAAAGACCACACTCTCCCAATCCTTCTAAAACTTTGGAGTCTTTTGCATCCTGGATTCTTAGCTTAGGGTTTGGTTGGTTGGGATTATTTTGTCTGTCAAAAAATATCACGTAGGAAAAACTGACATCTCAGAATGTGCATTCAAACTCAATTATTAACCACTGATACTCGGTTCCTCCCCACATTTTGCAGAATGACAGAATTTTTTCACTCTCAGGTCACCAAGGTCATCATGGCTCTGAAGTTTTCCAGCATTCATTGTCTACCACTTATTTGATAGAAATTGCTGCTATTTCCTTTTTCTTCACCTCTGTAGGACAAAATAAAGCTTAAATTTAACTTCTCTGCAGCAGCATGATCAAACTGGATTCCTAATTCTGTTTCTATTGACTAATGGGTAAATGAGATTTTCCTTTCTCTTTTTCAGTACGACTTC
>VZTN01018166.1:16415-33786 GCA_013400515.1 Erpornis zantholeuca
TATGTGAAAATAGATGCTGTGCTGTGCTTTCAGGCTAGCAGCTGCCTGCTTTGATATATGGGCTTCAGCAGGGAGGCAGTCACATGACCTTGATATAAAACTGTCCAATTCCTTGAAAAAGTTCTCCGTATTTCAGTGGATGTCAGCAAATGAAGCCAAGCAGCTTTACTTCATGAAAAGAGCAGGAAACAGTCCGATACCATTTTGGTATGGATTAACCTCATAATTGGGGTTTTTTCTTAAGCTGCTGGCCTTTAAAAACTGCTAGGGATCATTTGTCTATGCTCAAAACAAATGTGTTGTCTTTCTCTGAGTCTTTTGGAGTGGTGAATTGCAGAGGTTATTTGCATTGCAGTTGTAGCTGTTCATGGCTGACCGAGAATATGTCATACTGCGATGCTGTGCTGGTGTTTGTGCTGTGCTGTCTCATGGTTGAGCCTCCTCTGGCATGGGGACAGGATGGGTGAAAGATTCTCACTTCCTGGACTTTTGACATTGACAGGAAAAGCTTGCTCTGCTGTTCTTTGCTTCACAGAGATACAAGAAGTCTGAAGAGCCAGAGAAGACTGCTTAGAAGACTAAGTTTGTCATAGAAATAAGTTGAGTAATGAAATGACATGAGTTGAATAAATAACACTGTAACAGAACACAAAACAATGAAACTTGTTAGAGAAGGGAATCTGTAGTTTCTCTTTTTCTCGTTCTGTAAAATGTGGAGAATCAATATGCAAACCACTTGAAACCCAAAAACTTCTCAAATGCCACTCCCACAATACTTGCTTTGGTTGTGGAATTGACTGCTATAGGATGATGTCAACGACAAAGGATTCAAAGATATTTTGGGTTTCTCTGTGAAAAGACTACCCACTAGTAAATCTCAGAGCCATAAAAAAAAATCTCTGTGATTTAATCTGACCTTTGTCTCTAAGGCATCAGCTGACATTCTTAAATTGACTTTCATGGGTGTGTTTTGCTTATTGGGCTTCCTTTGAATGTGTCTGGTTTTCACATATTGTCAAAGGCAAGCTACTGATGTGATGGGGTCTTAACATTTGATCTAGTACAGCAGTTCCTCTGTAACAGAATCCTAGAAATTATGGTGCTGAACTTGAAGTAGGAAATATGATTGTCAATTTACCCCATGCTTTCACACTGCCATAAGGCCTCACTTACATGACCTGGTAGCTTCTGATCCTACTTGGATTTGCGCACCCTCTGTGAGGCAGTGTCAGAGTACTTCAGTCACTGATCTTGGCTAAGTCCCGTGCTGCTGACAGTAATAAGGGAAAGCCTCTTGTTTTCTTAGGCACCAGTGATTGCTGTTAGGGGCAAACTAGACCAAGGCTGTTCTCTTGAACCTTCCTACGAGCAGTGGCAGTCCAGCTTCCGTGACACAGAGTTATTGAATGCAGGAAGGTGCCGTGGCCTACCGAGGTACTGTCAGCCTACAGCACCACTCTTCTTCAACCAGGGAGAAGTGAAGGTGACACTGCTGGTAGAATTCTCATACTGGCTGTGAGACAATGCTTTTGCTGTATCGTGCACTTGCCTCGTGATGTCCTCTTGGATTTATGAAAATGGTCCTATGTGTATATTTTAAAATAACACTAATTAAGAGGGATTTTAATGAAACAAGGGGGAATAAATATCCTCTGAATACCTTTGTGAGAAAGCATGGCCCAGAGGTTTTACTATTAAAGCGCAGTGGAAAAGAACACTGAACAAAGTGTAGTCGTTTTGAGGGTCTCTCTTGCTCTTCTCCCTATTGAAATGCAAACAGTACGGGTTTAATGATCTTTTTTTGTTCTTGTTCTTCATTTCCTTTGGTTTTTTTTAATATACTACAGTAACAATGAGTTGCTCCACAAGGGAGGTGAGTGAGGAGCTTTAATTTTAGTGGCCGGATTAGTGTAAACTAGATGCTTGAGAGGCAGAACTAAGGACATACTAGCAAGGTGCAAAGTGAGCTGTAGATGCAGATACTGAGACCATAGTGAACACATATGGGATTGCAAGGATCGTATCTTCACAGAAGAGCCAGCAATTGATTATTTCATAAAAGGAAGAATGACATTAAAGTGACTAGGAAAAAGTATCCTAGTGTTCTTGCACTGGAGCCTTCAGTTTTGTAGGCGCTTAAAAAAGCTGGTGCGCATCACTTCCATCACATAACTCACTTTTAATCAGTTAGTGTACAAATGGACTATTGTTAAAGAAGCTTTAGCTGCAAGAATTCAGGGAGACTGGCAAAGTTTTAAAAAAATCTTTTTTGCTCTTATCTTCCATTCTTTATTATATAGGCAGACAGTGAAAAATCGAGATTATTTTTCCTTCCTTAAACAAAATGTCACGACATAACTTTTGACAAGACATTAACTTTTGACAAACTAAGACTCTAATGACCCTGATGTTGCTTGCTGTTGTGATTGCCTTTGAAGATGCTGGAATCTTCTGACTTTCTCCTTGGCTGAGGAGAAAGTGTGGAGCTGTTAGGAAAGGGAACTTTCCTCAGCACATTTGCAATGAATTAGTTAAGCAGATGTTAACAAAAGGAATTAATGGTTAGACATTGAAATGTTCTTAGCCCTATGGTTAAGACTTTTGTTGACCTTTGAAATGGCAGTCTCCTGTCATCCGTGTGAATCTACTGAAATGGAAAGTGTAATCTCAGTTTTTAATTATGTGCACACACATTGCTTGTGTGCATACAAACCAAATGCAGGGATTGATGAGTTTTTTGTTGGTCCTTTTCCTTGATTAAGCCTATGGCTTACTCATTATGTATGTATAAGCCTGTGTGGACAGAGGGGTGAAAGAGAAGGCAGGAAAAGGACACCAGCTGGTTGGGTTTTCTTGACCTGTGTTCGGACTATCCTATTGCAATAATGTTTCAGTTTTAATCTGCAGACATTTCTGCAGACTCCTAGATTTTATGAAAAAGATTGGAGGTGTACACTTCAACCATTATAGGACTTTTCATCCAGTAATGCAAAAAGAAAACTAGTAATAAGGGAACTGAGTGATTTGTTGGTCCTCTACTAGGCTTTGGAGACTTCAAAGTATCCACATACTACTTAGAGGTGTGCAGTGTTTTTTTTCTTTTATTACGATCTGATTATGCACATAAAAATTGTCCATTATCAATGTATGTCTTGGCTAGATGCTGTTGCCCTGATTTTCAGCCTTCTGATGTTTGCATTTTTTGTGATGGAGTTTCTCGCACATTTAATGTAAACAAAGCAATGTTTTTCTAACTGTTCCTTTTGTTTTTCATTCCTCTGCTGAGGAGGAGACAATTGATGGACTTCTAGTTTAACCAGTGTGGTGGGAGAGGAAGCAACTTCATCCTCCAGTCTATGGTCATTGTCAGGAATCTATATGTATCGAGGTCAAAATGAAACTGTGCTTTTTCTGCTCGAGACACTGGCTGTGTGTGTGTTGTTCGTTTCGTGTCCTATAGTGACAAGATGCTGTTTCCTGAGCATTTTTTAGGGAAAGACATCTGGCTGAGGGTATGGTAGTAAAGGGCAATTTATGTCTAGGCAATGACATACCATTCAAGAAAAGAATATTATGGTGAACAAATACCAGCATTATACTTTCTTTTACATTTGAGACATAGGAAAAAGGGAACTGCTCATCTGAGATGTAAAGCATTGTGCAGCAGGTCGTAGTTTTAAATCTATCCTAGCTTGTTAGCAATGAATCTGTTGCCATCTAATTTATATCTTCCTCTGTGTATAAAGACTTGGTGAAGAGTTAGCCCAATTCCCAGTGAAAACCAGGTGTTGACAGCTTCACTTTCATTGAATGGAGCTACTGAGCAAGTCTGGACCTGATGGCTGTGTGAATGACAGATCACCTAGAAGAACTTTGCTGCTGATTAGAAGTGACTGAATTGATTCTGTTTCATTTTTAATACTGCAACATAAGGTAAACCTGAGCAGAGATTACTGGATTTCAGGTGGTTGGGGTTTGTTTTTTGACAATCAAGTAGCAATAACTGTCCTGATTAAATCTTTTCCTAGTAATTGCTATCATCAGACTTACTTTGGTTTTCACTGACGTAGAACCACTGAGATCTAGGTAGGTCCTTATTTGCATAAGAATCAGGAATACAGAATCAGGAATACAGAATCATAATACAGAATCAGGAAATGAGTAAGACTGATTTTTGTAGTGGTTTTCATCAGCAGATCAAAAAGTGTTTTCAAAAAAAGCTAAATGCTCATAGACCAATTCTATTAATGGAGCAACCAAATCACAGGCAGTGAATTCACTCCTTGCAGGCCCTCCAGTAGACCAGCATCACACTGAGGAGAGAATCTAGGTCTTGAAGGTTACACTGTTCTCTTGTTCCTGCATCCACTAACACATCAGGACTCATTTACCAAGGACCTGATAGCCTTCAGTTTGTTTTGATTTAATACAAAGTTCTGAATGCCCAATATTAAAAAAAAAATGAAGCCTGGCTTAGGAAAAAAGCCCAGCATTTTGACATGGAAGGCTGTGTTCCCTTTAAAAGATACTGTGTTTTTTTCCTGTAAATGATTGAATATTGAAAGTGTTCATACCAGAGGTGGATGGGATTTATATGCATGTGCTGTAATTCCTATTGTAAGGGGTAGAAAGGCATTGTGAGAAGTGGTGAAGATTCCTGATCCCTTGTCCAGAAGCAAGGTGACAGTTCTCATCAAATCTATACTGTGAAATTGAATATTTTAATAGATACAGTACTAGCATTGTGCATAACTTGAGATTTATAGGTGCTAGTAACATGAAAAACTCAGCTGGTATACTCTCTCTGTCTTCTTGTTGCACATTTAAGTCACTCATTAAGTGAGAAAAAAGTTAATGTAATTTGTTGGAAAGTGATCTCTAATGCTCGTATGGGAACAAGAGACTTGCTTTTTCTGGTTTCCCTTCATTGATTGATTCTTCATGTAGATGTCAGGTTGTTACTGGAAATTCATGTGGGACTAGAAAAAAAATTGGGAAAGGTTTTGTGAATTGCTATGTAGAACATCTTCATTCTTCTATCTCGCTGGCAGAAAAAAAAATTGCTTTTAAGGTCTTTCTGGGGCTGTTTTGCACATCTTTGCCCATAGAAAGAGCCATAGGTTTGGGCATGGTCACCTAGGGCATGGTCAAAGACCTGCTTCTGTCTTGGCTGCTTCTACAGCCCACAGGGAAGATCTAAAATTAGGAAACTGCAAATAAGGTCCTCTCAAATCTTGTACCAATCTTAGCACCTCTAGGCAGGGGCTGGCATTTAGGGCCAGAAAATCCAAACTATTGATGTGCGTATCTATTTTAATTTGATTCCCTGAATATTCTAAACAGCCACATTGGGAATGGAAGGGTATCAGCTGCCCTGAGAGGGAGAAGTTACACAAGTGAAAATGACGGGCTGGGGTGAAGATATAAACTAAAACATAGGCAAAGCAGTTTAGAGAATTGTCCTTGTGTGTAGCAGAATATGTTTCTACATTACTTAGAGTAGCTTTTAATGATATTACAGGGTCTAATGCTAGGGATCAAATACTAGGTTCTGTTCTTTCAGTTACACTTTCCAAGTGGAACAGTTGGTGTCCTTCTCTGTCGGTTGCATAGTGTAAAGTTCATTCATTCTACGTTCTTGCTGCAAAGCTCCAAACTGTAGGAAATGTGTGGTCACTTTCTATTATATTTGACCAGGGTATAGCCACCTGACAATGTATTTAACACATCTGAGCTAATACTTGGCAATGCTTCATACTTCAAATGTGCTTGAAATTCTCTGAGTGCAGCTAAGCGCCCATATTACAGTAAACCCATGCTAGGCAGATCAGCAGTTCTGTACTGATTTTGCTGTCTCTGTATTTGAAACATCTGGGTTTAGCTGCTTTTGCTTTTGTCCAGCTGTTTATTGCTGCACTAAAAAGGTAATGTGTGATTTTTCCCTTTAGATAGGTGTCAGGAACATGCTAAGTAGAGATTAGGTCAAGATATTGGAGCACATTATTGCATTTCTGTCTTGGGCTTTCTGCCAAGGGGCAAGGTCATTCCCCTCACTAGTCTCTAAAACCTGAAGAAAATAGATAACTACGTTTTTGAAGCTGGGTGGAGGAGAGTGATTTTCTGTTCTTTTTTTAAGGCTCCCCAAAAAATGCTTTCCTAGAAGTGGAGAGCGGGAGTTAATCTATTTGTTCAAAAACAGCTGTTCAAGTACTGGTGGGAGCCCAACTGTGTGTTCAGAAGTGGAACAGTGGCATGGCTTGGATCCTGCCACCAATGATAAGGTGGGGTCCTTGTCCCTCTTACCATCTCTTCCTTGTACTCTGAATTTTGTGGTATCTGTCTTGATTATGAAACATTTATAATGAAGTGGATGGGGAAGCCTGGCTTCATCCTTCTTTTCTGTGGTTCTGTTAAGTCAGCAGAAACTGACTTAACATTGATTTCACTGTAGCCAGAGTTTTACCTTTTCTATTTAAGAAAATGATTTATGCTTAGACTCTTTTTATCACTTCATTTTTCCCATAGTCACATCTACATGTTCTACCTGTAGTTTTTTGCTGTCAGGAAACAATGTGCCAGTTTATTTTTCTTTATGAGGAAATTAAGACAGATATGAATGAAATGTTCTGAAGTCTGTCATGTGTGTTGCTTATTTTCTAGACCTAGACATTTCAGAAACATATGACAGACTTTCACACACATGCATGTGTATGTATGACAATGAGATCAAAAAGACTAGTTCAGAAATAAGTTTAGAAAAGTGGATTTGAATTAACTTCCTTCCTAAAATTAACTTCTGCCAGCATTCCCCTGCACAAAGCACATCTGATCTCTGGTGTCAGGCAAGCCTTAATTTAATCTGAAAGTTGAACTGTTTGGAAAGTGATTTAAAAACTGTATTTAGTAAGGACACTAGTCTTTTTCTAACAAAGTGTTCCTTAAGACTTTTTGACAACAGAATCAGTGAAGTGACTGCATTTATGTTAAATGGGAGCCATTGCTACTTTTATTAAAGAAATATTTACGCTTCTTCAAACATGGATGTTGGACTAGAAAATCTTAAAAAGTCCCTTCCAACACAGCCCATTCTATGATTTTATAATTTCACCTTCTTACAAGGACTGTTAGAAAATTAACTAAGAAACCATCTTCCCCTAGAAACTTTTCTGGAATTCATGAAGGAAATAGCCTTTGAAGATTTTTGCTGCCACATAGAAATCACCACGTACTGCTTGTCACCAAGAAAGGATTCATTTAGCCAGAAATTAATCCTGAGCTGCCTTCTTACAAATGTACTTGGACAGATCTAATTCTTGTGAAGCACAAAGCAAGTGGTGCATAAACAAAGAATCTCAGCACATTTAATTTATGATTGCTAACCCTGCCTCATTTCTGACCTCCATGTTCCTTCAATGTTTCATGTAGCGTCAGCTGTTCAATTTGGAGTTTTAGTGCCCATTTTCAGTTTCTACCTTTCTTGCAGAGGTTACAGAAAAGTGGGAGAGCTGTCTCTGGTGGTTCAGTTTAATCTTGGCTGTACTCCCACTGGCATGTGCATGGTTTAGCATGTGCACAAAAAAAATTCTGCATGGGCTGAGAATGAATGGAGAAATCTTTACAGTGGCTTTGGAAAACGGCATAGAAAATGTTTTGTTCAGAGGGGCAAGGCAAAAGAAACATTATTACTGCACAGAAATGTGACTTTTTGTTTAGCGAGTTGTCTTTTTTTAAGGATTTTCCAACAGCAGGCAAGCTATGCTGGTCAATAAAGTTGAATGGTAGTGTTGGTTGGTGCCCCTAAGTCCACTCACAACACAGCAAAGCCCTCCTAACCCATGTCTAGAGCCAGCTTGGCTTTACAGCTGTCTCCTTTGAGCCCCATGTACCCAGTTCCAGAGGCAACTTGCCTAGACTGTGGACAGAAAGGAGCACTTGCCTTAGAGAGTTTCTCCAACTGAGGTCTGAAATCTCCCTAGAGATGTGTTGAAGGCATGCACAATGGATCATATGGAAGCTGTTCAACTGTTCATGTCTAGGAAGGTGCCTCTAGGAATGGACAGCATTCTTTCAGGGGCTGAACTGAAAGAATGTGAATTAAGACAATACAGTGATGGCTAATTATGTTGCTTCACACCACTCCAAGTTAAGAGTGATCTGGACTTCCCATGTTCAAAGGATTTGCCTAGGAAAGTTGCTACGTGGCCCTAGCCATAGGAACTGTATACTTTATTATCATGATTAAACTTTATCATCAAGATTCCTCTTTGGGAATAGGGTTGACAAGAACCAAATCAGACTGGTCTCTGATAATGGTTTTGCTGTGTTATCATTACGTTTTTAATTTGCTCATTCACCCTCTGTTGTAAATAGCTTTTAAAAATGCTGAAAAAAAGCAGCAGCACAGTTCTAAACAGAGTTTTTATTGCTTGGGTTCTTGCAAATGTGTGACTTCAGTTCTGGAATTACTAAGCCACTGTTTCAGTTCAGAAAGGTGGAACAGAGTCATCTGATTGAATAAATGAATGAATGAATGAAAGAAAGAAAGAAAGAAAGAAAGAAAGAACTATGTTTCTGTTAAACCTACTCCCCAGTTGCCAAAAAGCAGCTATGTAATCTTAGCTAAAGCAGTTCCCTGTTTGGTCTTAGTCTGGGAATATTTTAGAAACCAAACCTAAAAAAAGGAACTCTGATTCCAGCTGGATGGGGAAGAGCGGAGGCAGACAATGTTTAATCCTGACAATGTTGTAGCATTTTTATACAACACAAATTAGTCCTAAAATATGAAAGCAGACCCACACAACTCTTATGAGGTGGGGAGGCAGGGGGGGAAGCATTAATACTAAATTGGTATTAATGATTCAAGTATAATATAGAAGTCCCTGCTTTCAAATTTCAAGGGAAAAAAATGGTTACTAAGCAAGCCTTGAACACATATTAAGGCAGAATCTTAATGACCTTTGGCAGACTCTCTTCATTACTCAAAGGAAAATTTAAGAGTCACAAATAAGAATAGCATGGCCCATGCTGCAGTTCCTTTCTTTGTTCATACAAAAAGTGAAAATGGCAAGATTGAGTGGTCTTTTGTGGAAAAACAAGAAAAGAGCTGTTAGCACAGCCTGCTAGTTTTCAAAACTACTAATAAAACAAACTTTACTTTTTCTTTCTGAAATATTTTTCCTTCTCCTCTTTTGCTGCCCCCCTAAAGAAGCTGTACACTATGATGAGGTCACCCCTCAGCCTTCTCTACTCCAAAGTGAACAAACCAACTGACATCAGCTGCTTCTCCTAACTCTAGCCCTTGAGACCTTTCACCATCTTGGCTGTTCTCCTCTGGACACACCCTAATAGTCTGAAGTCCTTTTTACATAAATGCATCCAAAACTGCCCCCAGCACTCGAGGTGAGGCCGCCCCAGTGCAGAGCAGAGCAGGACAATCCCCTCCCTTGCCCAGCTTGTGGTGTTGTGCTTGATGTCCCCCAGGACAGGCTTGGCCCTCCTGCCTGCCAGGGCACTGCTGACTCACGTTCCACTTGCCACCCACTCGGGCTCAAGGTCTTTCTTAGTCATGTTGCCATTCTTGCTCTGCCAAATTTTAAGCAACACAAAAAGAGCAACGTAATTGCTGTGAAGAAATGCAACCCAAATGTCATGGCAGAGGCTATATAGCAATTACGTCAGGCACACGGCACCCTTACCCTCAGCTTGTCATTTCTCTCCTGACATGTCATATGACCTCAGACTAGTCAGTTCACAACCTGAGCTAGAAGTATTGCCTTCTTTGACCTGTAAAACTAGATGATCTTTGAACTAGCAAAGCATCTTCCTTATCACTCTATTAGCATGTTGACTGCCTCAAACATTTAATCTATTCCCTCAAAGCTGTACAAAACCAAGGTACAGATGTGGATAGGTACATATGTGGCTGAGCATTCTATCAAGTTCCACTTCCTTCTGTTTATTCCTCATTCCTCTCCACTCTATGCGGAAGAAAACCCAAGACACTTTTCAGTGCACTAGCTGTACAATGATAGAAGTCATTGAAACATAAAATGCCCCAATAGGTAAGAAGTCCTTGGAGTAATGGTGCATTCTTTCCACCCTTTTTCTGGTGCTTTCTGCTGTGTGGAAGGTCTGGGGCCAGTTTAGCTTTTTATTCAGAGATGCATGTAAACCTCACCTGTGTGGGGTGGCTCTGGAGCCTTGTTCACAACATGTGGTGGATGTTTTGCTCAGTGCCAATGTTTTGGCAAAGAACTGGCATTCCCTGCGTCCTGCCATGGTATTTCTGCTTCTCACTGTTCCCTCGTCTCCTCTGGAAATACATGGTAGGTTCTTCTTTGTGGTGTGTAAGCAGTTTCTCTTTGTGAAGATACAAGAGCAGTAACACCTGGCTTTTGAGTGGCAGAAGTCTCTGTATCCTCTGCCCTCCTGTTATGCAAGTTGCTGATCTAATACTGTGTTTTATATTGGTTCCTATTACAACCTGAATTTTTAACATTACGAGGATAGAGCTAAAGCTACCACGCAGTGCTGGGAATGACCCATGAAATACATGGAACAGAGAGCTTATGAACTCAGATACGCTGTCAGATACTTGAATATAATTGTAAAAAAATTAAGAAATCCGTTGATAAAACAGGATAAATTTTCAGAGCAAGAGGGAAATGAGTACCCCATGGTGGCAGTCAACACTGCTGCATATTCAAAACAAGTTCCATCTGTAGCTTTGGAAGGTGAGAACAATACTGTGTATTTTCCATGTTTAAGTATAGAAATGATGGTGACAACAATGGTTTGTGGCATTCTTCGTACCCATACATTATCATTCATCTAAATATGCATGCTTATGGTCTACTCAAAACCAAACTGAACTTAACAGTGACTTTTTTGATTACTTCATGGCTCTGTGAAGATTGCATCAGTCCAAATTATTAATTTGCCTGTTTCAATAAGCTGTTGTCAGAATTAGTCCAGTTTATGGAGTTGTGGACCTGCTCACAAAGTTTGAAATATAATGGAATGTGCCAAGTCTTGTCACTGTTGGAGGACAGCAAACACCCCACCATGGTTATGTATAATCCAAAGGATTTCAAGGCAAATGGCTGGCTAGGAGCTTATGCTTCCTGAGTAGGAATCAAATCTGTGCTGCCTCTCACCTGTTTTTTTGACTGCCTAAGAGGGAGTTAGTGTGGAAGTGAAGGGAGATTGTCAGGTTCAAGATGAAATTCCTTCGGGAGTTTCTGTGTGAAACAGTGGGAAACTCCGGGAACTGGGCTCCAGGAGTCAGCAGAACTGCTGGGAACTTGGATATGTGAAACAGGAAAGTCAAAGGGATAGATTTACATGGCTGCTCTGCATGAGTGGCTGTTGGGATTTGGGACAGAGAATATGTGAGTTTTTTGTTTGAATTATAAGTGTTGCAGACACACATCTATCTAATACATCTATCCAATATTTCTTATGCTGGCTTGAAGTGAGAAGGATCACAGAGTTTGCCCAAAATTGAGGCTTAAGGCAGTTAGGATTAGAGACATGATGGCTTCTGTCAGCTCTTCTGTTTCCTGAAACAAGAGCTGGCTTTTCATCGAGTTAGTTTTGCGCTGTGCAAATCTGAGCTCAGTTAATATATGCCTGCAGGCATACACGGGCTTTGGAGATGCTTCTGCAGATTCGTTTAAAAAAAAACCCCTTGAATGGAAAATGTCCAAAATGAAGATATGTCAGCCTGCGAGCAAATTTTATGCAAATTAGACAGTAGGCATGAATGACTGTCTTGCGCTGTTGGTGGTCCTGGCAAGCCAGGGATAATGCTGGGAATGGCTGTTGTCCCATGTCTGATGACATAGGCGGAACATACTCCCTTCTGGTTGCTGCACTGTCTTTGGCCCATATATAGTAGCTCTTGCAGTCAGATGGGAGCTTGGCTGGGTCAGGCTGATGTTTTTAGTAGGCCTGGGACAGGACAGCTCCATCACTTACCGTATGAGCAGCTCAGCAGACATGCATGAGCTGCCTAATGACACACTGCTGCAAAGGCTCAGTTACGGTGCTTGTTTGGCAAGGAAGATATAATTAATAATGTCATTGCATAAAAGTCAGCTGTTCAGTACTCATGCTAGCTGCCAAATGTTACACGATGCAGATTCAGAAATATTTTATCCATCTGCCAATGCTTTCAAATCATTCTGGCAAGGTTTGTATTTCTATTTTAAACTGTGTAAAGGGAAATTGCTCTCATTCTCTCAGTGCTAAGGATGGTGCAAGCCTTACCCTACCTACTTTTAGAGAAATAGACCAGGGGAAGAAAAGTGTTAGAGGTCATCACAGAGGTATCATTTAGTGTCTAAAATGTACTGGACGTATGCCAGAGTGATTCTGATGGCATTTTTTTGGAGGGGGAAAGTAGTGGTGCATCTGAGGATCAAATAATGTTTGCATCCAGTAAACATTCCACAAAAAATTGTGAAGTAAATTTATCACTTCATATTGATAAGCTGTAGGAATTTTCATTTTACACCTTCCATTAATGCTGTGAAACAAATAAGTGTCATTTTCTATTAAGTATTGCTACTTCAATATGCTAGGTATTGAAATTTTTATGTATGCAACTTTGATTATTTTTCCTCATTTGAAAAAACCCACAGGGTCTTTTGTCTATGTGTCCCCTTTTTCTTCTCACACATGCTGAGCAACTACAACCTATAGTATTCTCTTGGTTAATAATGGCATAATGGAACAATCAGTTGAAGTTTTCCCTCTTCCTCCCCTTCTCTTCCTGACCATACCTGGATGTAATCACAGCTTTTGAACTGCTCCTTATGGCCACAGCCAGTGCTTTAATGTCAGACATGGAAGTTAAGTGAGATCCCTTAACTAGTAAAATTATACGTAAAGCAATCATAAAATGTTCTAAATTCTTAAGCAGACAATTCTTTTTTTCATTACTTTTGTTCTCACTGTGGGGTACAAGCTTTGTTGTCCCTTATGTAACCTCACCTAGGCAGTCCCTACTACTGGGGACAGACAGGAACTTGTGAGGTAGGACTGCAAAATCATCACAGCTATGCCTGGGACAGAAACACCTGAGTAAACTGAAACTGTGCTGTTGTGGCAGTGAGAGGGGAGCCTTACAGACCACAGTGGCTAGAGAACCAGCATGGTCTTTACTGTTACTCCCAGGTTGCTGCTTTTTATGGAAATATTCTTCCTCGTTTGTTATAGCAGAGTGAATTTGCATGTGATACTCATTTCATGCTGCTATTTTGACCATGGCATGAAGAGATATTGTTCCATTGCTACTGCAGTGTGAATCCTTACAGCATCTGCTCTGTTATCTTTGTGCCCCTCCAGCACAACTACTATGGAGATGATTTTTCTAAAACAAAGAGGAAAGTGAAAATAATTTTTATTTTTGAAAAGGAAAAGGACTTGAATAAGTACAACATAAAGAATTAACAGAATTCCTTCATGCTTTGCCAAGAGAGTCCTCTCCAATTTCTGCTACTTGTTAATTAGCATTCTAAGCTGGAGGAGAAAAAAAGAATACCCTTTAATTTAACTCTCTTTAACTTCTTTTGAAAAACTAAACCCATTCCAAATCTTCACAACACATTTCATGACTATAATCTCTGAAAATGCAAGTTAAATAAGAACATTCAAGGAGTGGATACTTGCTGTCAATTTCTTCAAAGAAGGCAAGGGAAATACTGGTGGAAAATTTAGCAGCTGGAAGCAAAACTGACTGAAAGACTAAACCAGTTTTTGAAAGCCTAAACCAGCAGTAGCTTTCATTTCAGATAATTCCTTTAGTTCTTCTCAACACCTATTGTATTTACTATCGAAAAACTGGCAGCTGAGAAAGCAGATAGACTTGCTTTCTATTTTTGAGCACGCAGAGAGTGAGGTATTAGCACATAAGGGCGACAGTTTCTATATTTTTACAGAGTTTGGTCATCAGAAATGTTCAGTTCTTTAACTACAGTTAATACTGCCACTGTTAAATAAAACCATTTAAAATGAAAACTATTATGGTTTCTTGGTAAGAAACCATCACCATTTCTTATACAGCACACTAAACATAGCACTATGTACCTAAAAGTGTATCATTTTGAAATGTTGTATTCTGGCTTTTGATTAAATGCCAATTTCTACCAAAATTCAGTTACCATTAATTTAAAAAAAAAATAAATAAAAATATATCATTCACTGCTTTCTGAAACTCTTTTACTGAAAACACCAACAAAAGGTTACTTAGTGTATAGAAACAGATTCTCTTCTGGCCTGGCAAAAAGATGTGTTAATTATCTACAGAGGGAAGCTGAGTAGAAGGGTACAAAAGCAATGCAGGTTAAAATTCATGACTTTGAATTCAAAGTTTCTTTCAGTTTAAATGACAATGGAAGTTGATGTTTTAAATAGCTGTGACTTAAATCAATCTGGATTGACCCTGACCCATTAGAAAAACATTTCTGAGAACAGAGGTCACCTCCAAAGGTTCCTGAGAAGAGTAGTAGCAAAATGTTCCTTTTCCACATCTGGGGAGAGTGGTGAGATCTTTCTCCAGCTGTCATTGCTGCAATGCATGGCTGTTCATAGTCTTAGGTTCAGAGTATACAAAGCTGGATTTCATGTCTGGAGTGCAGATCTATGAGACTTTTTAACATTTACTGTCCCGTGCTCTTGTTTTCATTTGATACTCAGTCTAAAATGTGCCAGGCTCTTTCAAACGGTTGACCACTGTGATCACTGCTCACCTCTCTCCTAAAGCAGATGGACAGACAAGAGTTGTGCCTCTTGCAGATGGCTGAACTGCATTGGCAATGCAAGGTAGATGTGAAGCCAGGAGATACTAAGCCACACAAGAATTTACTAATCCATGGGACATGATGTTAGTTGCTGCTACAGGGGTCACTTGCTTTTCTTGAACCCTGCAAATTCAAGCAGTAAACTTAAATAACAGGTGGTTTGAGAAAAAATGCTCTCACTCTACACAGGAGTAGAGGGCTACTCACAGTCTAGCACCAACTTCTTTTTTAGTTGCCTTCCATTTTGTAGCTAAGAGGTATGTTCAACTGTAATCCAATTTCTATAGAAAAGCATGAGCTAGGAGCTCGTGAGGGCAAGGCAGAGGGCTCAGGCCTCAGTCAGACGTGCATTGGGAACAGCAAAGCAATTGCTGCATAGGGTTCTGTATTCTTGTAGTGTGTCTGAGGTCAGAGGATAACTGGAGAAACATGTCAGCACATATGGAGACAGATTGGGAGTTAGATTGGGCTTTCCTGACTCTAAGGCTTTGCTGGATGGATTTCACAATGGCAACAATAATAAAAGGTCGCTTTAGCTTCTCTTTGTTGTATGTGGTAAAAGAGATGGAGGGATATTGGAAGCTAGGTGAGTGAGGACTGATTTTGGGTGTTCCAGCTGAAGCAAAAGCTATTTCAGCTTGTGGAATGGGAAGTATTTTTTGAAAGTTTTCTGGGTAGAGACTAGAAAGGTCAAAATCCCATGGCTGTGTCTCTGCTGAGATTATTTTAGTCAATATGTTCATGTAGCCCATGTTTGTATTGAAATCTATAGCACAGCCTGCAGTTTAGGATTACCTCTATTTGCCAATCAGATATCTTGTGTGAGGCAAGTCAGTAGTGAGGTATCGTATAAATTACCCCAGAATGATTTTATCATGACAAGCATCACAATGCAGGCAGATTACACTGCACAGATTTACAGTCAACAAGTGTGGAGCTTTAATATGAATTCTACAGACCTGGTAAAGGAAACTCAAGATTCACATGTGATAACAGAATATCTTGACTCCATAAGAAGGTAACACATATATGTGTTCAATGACACATCCCTCTGATATAGATCAAACTGCTTTTTTCTGTTTGTTTAAATGCTGCCACTCTTACAGATTTGGAGATTTCATTTATGTGTTGCTTATGCTTTCACATGTGGCTCCTGGCAACTCTTCTTTCTGTGTTCTGCCTTCCTATGCTTGGCAGATTGTGAACTCTTCATGAGCTGCACAAGCTATTCAAGCAGTGGCATGTGAGTGGCAGACCTATCTCAGCATCTCCTTCCAGGAAGAACGAGTTGCTTAGGGCTCTTCTGGTAGCTCTTACTGTTAAGCTCAAAATAGATCATCTCATGGTTTTTAGCTACAGAGAGGCCAAGTTTAGTTTCAGGTGAGTTCCTTCTGCTTTAACCAAAATATAAACATGATGTGGAGATGGTTTTCATGGGCTGATAGGAAACTCATGAAGTTCAAGAAGGGAAGATGCAAAGTGGGGAGGAACAAGCCCATGCACCAGTATGTGCTGGGGCCACCTGGCTGGAAAGCAGCTTGGCAGAAAAGAACTTGGGAATTCTGGTGGGTAACAGGTTGAACAGGAGCCAGCAATGTGTTCTGGCTGCAAAGAAGGCTGACAGTATCCTGGGCTGCATTACGAGTGTTCCAAGCAGGTCAAGGAAAGGTGACCACTCCTTTATTCAGCACTGGTGAGGCCACCCCTGGAGTTCTGGGCTTCCCAGTACCAGAGAGACATGGACATAATGGAATGAGTCAATGGGCCACTAAGATGATGAAGTATCTCTCCTCTGAGGGAAGGCTGACTGAGCCAGGACTGTTTAGCCTGGAGNGTTCTGGCTGCAAAGAAGGCTGACAGTATCCTGGGCTGCATTACGAGTGTTCCAAGCAGGTCAAGGAAAGGTGACCACTCCTTTATTCAGCACTGGTGAGGCCACCCCTGGAGTTCTGGGCTTCCCAGTACCAGAGAGACATGGACATAATGGAATGAGTCAATGGGCCACTAAGATGATGAAGTATCTCTCCTCTGAGGGAAGGCTGACTGAGCCAGGACTGTTTAGCCTGGAGAAGAGAGGGATCTAACTAATGCATGCAAATACTTGACAGGAGGGCGTAAAGAAAACCAAGCCAAGGTTTTTCCAGTGGTGACCTGTGGCAGTACAAGAGGCAATGGGCAAAAACTGAGCATCAGGAAACACTTACTTTACTGTGAGGGTGAACAAGTTGCCAAAGAAGTTGTGGATTCTCTGTCATTGACGGTATTCAATAGCCACCTGGACATGGTCCTGGGCAATTGGTTCTAGGTGGCCCTGTTTGAGTAGGGGGGTTGGTCCAGATGACCTTCAGATGTCCCTTCCAACCTCAACTGGTCTGTGATTCTGTGATTCATCTTTGTGCCATTTTGAGTATGTTGTCTGTGCATAATCACAGATAATTCCCAGATCTAAATATAGTAAATGAGCCGTCTCAGCACAACTCGAGGTCTCTCCAGATGGGCTTTAATGCATAAAGGCTGATGACTTGGCAAACCCATGTGGGAAAGGACATTCCAGGTATACCAGGCTT
>VZTN01018166.1:33824-56950 GCA_013400515.1 Erpornis zantholeuca
GACCAGAGACAAAATTGTGAGAAGTTGAAGCTCAACAGACCTCTTCCTTTGGAAGTTGCCATTTCTGGACAGCTGAACTTGTACTAGGCAAGTCAATCACTAAAAGTGTAAAAGGTTACCTACCGTAAGACATCAAGTATTCAAACTGATGTTGACAGCTCCATCATCTGTTGTCATGCAGAGCTGTATAAACAAACACATTTCCACATAGTGGGTGTTATGAATTGTCACCTTCCAGAGAATCCATCAGTCCTGTTGCAGGCACACTGAGGTATCCTGTGCCAGCCAGTAAAGACAAGTAAGCATACTTCCCTCACAGCAGTAAACTCAGCTGGTTTTGGTAAAAGAATGTGTACAGCCACGCATTCCTACTAGCTTCATAAAGAAGAAACATAATTCTGAGAAAAAATACACATCAGAGAGAAAATGGTGGTGGTGGGTTCAGGCTTAGAATGGGTTTAGCCTGAAATGGTTTGGGTTTTTCTCAAGAAAAAAAAATTGATGAAGAGTGTTCTTTTCTTTGTGCTTTAAACTCACAAAGATATCCAAATATGGATTTAGGAGCTTGTAGTTATATTTTACTCTATTTTAGACTTGTTAGACTTTTCATGGCTCCACAGGCCTCAGCCAGCCACATGGCTTTCATGTATCTGTCCTTATAAAGCCAGCAAAACCATCATTAGTATTAAAGAATGAGCTTGCTAGGATGGCTTTTGATAGCTGGGGCTGAACATTAGTTTAGCCATGGAAACAATGTGCCAAAATACAGAAACACTAAATGGCTCTGAGAAGAGGAGCATCAAGAAAATCCAGGGAGTGAAAGAATGCTACTCAGGAATTAGTGAGGAATGGTCCTTTGATTCCCAGGCTCATGAAGGTAACTAACATAACTGAAAATGGGTATGGCTTACCTCTTGAGTGATCCTATGGTCAAAGTTTGTAGACAGTACAAAAGTACCATACAAGTACGAAAAAAAATCACAAAATGTTCAATATTTGGGGTAATAAGATGGAAATGTTGTCTGTATTTCGTACTCTGTGTGTTCTCTTTTTATTCCCAACCTTTTCCGTGATTTATTCTGGTGCTTCAATTCTTTGCTTTTCCTCATAAGCATGTTTTAATTAGAGAAAGAAGATACCTCTGTAAGGTATAGAAATGTTATTTTCTAATCTTCCAGATGGGGAATCTTGTATTTCAGAAGTAATAGAAGGCTTTTGATTCACTTAAGTCACAATACTTACATGCGGTAATGTCTTTGTTCTCATTAATGGCTAATTTACATATAGTATCCAGATTGATAACAAAAATGAAAAGATTGGTATGAGGCTCTAAATGCAATTTATACTTTTTTACACAAAGTCTCATCCCATTAGACCTGAAATATGTTTTATTTCTGTCTGTATGAGTCGTGTTACTTGTAAAGGTGGAATACTTTTAGTACTTCTAGTGTTCCAAATCGTCATGCATTCTGAAGTGGGGCATCTTCCAATTCTAGTTCCACCTGATCCATGTTTGGCAATACAGCTTTGCAGCTTTATGCCACAATTTTAAAGACAACAAAACTTGTATGTGTGAATGCCCTCTGTCTCTGCTTGTGGGCTACGTAGGATGCTGTTACCCATGTGGTGCATATCCAAAATGAGCACCACTTCTGGCTGGAATAAGTGTTTTTCTGAAGTTGTGCATATTTATACAGGCAGCCCAGGATGATGAGACTTTAAAGTGCCTTAGGGAATACATAAGTTTATAGGATGGAGAAATTCTAACAGTTTTGCCACCCGTAGGGTCTTGAATTGAGGTCTCCTGTGTAAGTTGCTGAAGCTTTCCATGCAGTGGAGTGAGACTTCTTAATAGAAGTTTGTTTATACCTTGGAGTTTGGTCCTTGAGTCAGCTCCCACTCAAAGGCATTAGTACCCTAAATGAAGAAGTTAATCTTAAGGGAAATGAAGCTTTTGCTGAGGAATAACCTGAAAACATGTATATTTCTCTTCATCATGGATAAAATTTTTGTAACCAGATAGTTCCATTTGAGATTCATTATTAGAGTAGGAAAATATGAAGGCACATTTGCCATTAGCAGGTATGAATCTAGACAATCCCATAGCTGCAGAATATGTTCATAGCTTGACACCTAGGGCATTTGACTCTGGTGAAAACTGAAGTAATGTAACATTGCAGTTGTGCTTGTAGATGTAAAGAGTAGCTATATGTACTCTTGTGTTAGATTCTTAACAGTTTATTTTTTTCAAAGTTGGATGACAAGAAGGGCAATGAATCCTTTGTTTGGAATAAATACATTTAAAATAGGGGTTCATAAGTCATTGTCTATGACAGTATTTTGTTGGTTTTCTTCTCAGTGGTTAACCATTAACTATTTCTGACACCAGAATAAGTGCATCTGGTAGCTTGGTCTTAGATAAGTCAGAGATAACTGGAGAGTATGGCCTGGGCTTACTAAAAGAACAGCCTATTCTGTAACTAAGATTTTTTTTTTCTTGATAAATTACTTACAGGTGACCTGCAGAAATGTAAGGAAAAAGTGCTTAGGGGCAGTTAACTTGTGAGTAAAGAATTAGAGGTAGGAAAATGGGAGGTATTTTTAGGCCATATTTGAGGGATTTAATTCCTTCAGTCTGTTAGTCAAGCATGTGTCCAAACCACAAGCAAGTAGCACCTGGGCTAAGAAAAAATCAAACCTAGTGCATTTACTTTTAGAGATGACCTTTGGGGATAACTTTCACTGTATATCACGACTAGCTCAAAGTGATTGTCTATTTTGGATATCTGCATAATGCAATGGATGAAATTCCATTAACAGTCTTATGTTTTTTCAGTAGAATGTAATTTACATTTTAATGAATTGTGCAGGGACAGAAATAAAACTGAAGATGTGATTGGGTAGAGGATACAGATCCTTAGAGGAAGCCTGCAGAATGAACTCCAGCTTTACTAGATGCCAGAGAATCCACACATGAGCAAATTGTTCTACATGCCCTCTGAGAGGGCAAGCATTAATGGAGGTTGGTTCACAATGGATCAGAAAGCTGAGATTCCAGCCATAAGTCAGAAATCTGAGGGAATCCACATTTCATTATGTCTTCTGTGGCAAAGTAATCTGCTTTTTTTAGGCCACAGTCAAGTGAGTATGAGTTGTTGAGGACATATTTCCCTCCTGTAAACTAAAAGAGATAAATCAGTCTGAGCAACTGCTGGAGTTTTCTTCTGCATGTGGATAGAATCACACATAGGAAATATTATATTGATTCAGTGTTGGCATGGAATGATTGAGCCCTTAAGAGTAGTCTCACTGCATCATACCCAGAGGAAGCTTGTGGGCACAGATTTTTGTTCCTTACAGAATTTGAATACTGCTTTTCTTTTTCTGTGTGCATGTGATGCAGTTAGATAATGATTTTCTCAAATAGTGATGCTGCTGCTAGTATCTGTGTGTTGGTAGCAGTACTTGAGTAAAATGTGATCCCGAGACTGGGCTTTTACCTTTTGTTTCTGATGTTTGGTACATTTATTTTTGCTTTCCCACATTTGAAAGCAGCAAAGCAGAGATAAGAGCCTGGGAGATGTCCTATGTGATGTTGTGGCAAAAGCTTTTTTAATCTTATCCTGAAACATTTTGTAATGAAGTGTGCCTTTTGTTATCTTCATTGATTGTTGAAAGGGTATTTTAAACTGCAGTCAGCTTTGAAACTGTTTTTGGGTAAAAACACAAAGTAAAACAAAATAATTTTGAGTGCAAAGCCATAGTCAAGTGAGTATGAGTTATTAAGGATATATTTTCCTCAACATAGGTGACACTCGTTAATTTACTTGCTGCTGTTTCTGTTAGCAAGAAAGCATTCAGTACACTTTGTAAATGCAAAAGTTAGGGGCAATTGTTATATGCTACTGCCACTAATCTAGCAATCACCTGCTCCGTTGATTGCTGGATTTTATTTGACTTGCAAAATAAAATGCATTTACTCCTCCCAGTTTAGTTGGTGTTAAAACTCTGTAGCTGTTCTGATCTGTGCAGAAGTGGATAGGAACATATCTGTCAGGGCAGGCACAGTGGGAGGGAACTGTCTTCTGCAGTCCCAGTACTTCCCAGCTGTGACCACTGCAGTCTTGTCAGCATGTTTGCACGTAATGCTGTCAGAAAATCAGTGCTGGCTCACTGAAAGAGAGGGAAGGGTGAGCCAGCACCATTCGCACTTAGTCTTCCTTACTTCTGGTAGTATTTTCTGTGAACCTAATCCAGGCCCAAAAAGGAGAACACATGCTCTGTAGAGAACCTACAGAAACCAAATGATTTTGTGTTACAGTGGAAATCAAGACCTGTAACTTTACAGATTTTACAGCAAGTTCATGTTATTTAAGATATTTTTTACATATTTTTGAAAATGTAAATTTCTGCTAGGGTCTAGAGTTTTCCTGTACATTTATATTGATTGCTTTTGTCTCTGGGAAGACAAAAGTGCAAAGTGTAACTGGACTCCAGTGGGAAGCAATTTTCTCTGCTTCACATGAGTTTCAGGTAGATTGTTAAAGGCACAGAAGATACAGAATATCTGCCACCTGAAAAATTTCATCTACTCATCATGTTAGCAGACTGAACATGTGGTAGGGAAAAGACAACCTAAACCACAAAGAAGCCTGCCATCCCTTGCACTTTGCCCTAGGCACCAGGGACATCAGGTGCCATTGTCACATCCACTGCTTGCAGAATCCCCTCATGTTAGTGTATGAAGTTATTTTGCTAGTTGTGAATCCTTAGGGCCTTGGATTTTTCTTTGCTAACCCAATTCCTCCTCAGTCTGGCTTGTGGAAAAAAGAGATACAGCTTATCTTCCACTGCACATATGGCCTTGTTTGTCCTCCTTGTTTGTTCTAGTTGCTTTCACTCACCTTTTCTAGGACATTTAGGTTTACTTCCTTCTAGTTCTTTTGAAATCACTGCATCACAAACTGTGCTGTCTGTTTTATTAGCAGTGCATGTCAGAAGACTAAATATATAAACATCATGAATACTCATTTGTTTGATACAGTAATTGCCAGAACTGTTTACAGAGATATTTACAGATGGTTACTAGACATCATTTTGTCCCAGTCTCATTTTCCAGCATTTCAGATACCAAGATAACATCATATCTCCTATCTAGCAACAGTGGCTTCTTTCCCAGCTTTTCTGATACAAAGATTGTTTCATCATGGTATATGAAAAAAAATACCATAATAGTGATGAAACAGCCCCATGTCTTTCTCACCCTGGTGTTAGCTGGACCATGGACATTAATCAACACTGAGGAGGATCAGATCTGACCTCAGTACTCCTTTTACTAAACCATTCTGTTTAGCATCTGTTTCTCTGCAGGTTCCTTCTTCTTGTAATGAGTTTGGCATGAACATATTGTTAAAATATTCTAGATATGAAGTGGAACATTTCCTTTTTTTTCCCTTTCTTCCACAGTAAGTATTCCTCAGTCTTCTTTCAGACAAGTCAGTGAAAACTTTTAAAATGTGTTTTTTTGGAAGTGATGCACGACTCAAAGACAGTTTGCAGCATGCATCTGTATTTGTTAAGTGGTCTAATGCCACTGTCCCATGTTTGTTTTGGGATAGCAAAGGCATTTGTTAAATCTGTAGTTGACTGAATTTTCTTACTGAATATTCATGTTTTTCCTTGAGCCAGTGTGATTGCCTGTTCTTCATTTCCCAAAGACAGTTCTCTGGATGGGAGGGAAAAGTGAGATTCAGCTAACTGACGAGTCATCTGCCTACTCTGATGCTTTTAACTCTCCTCACTATAGCACATGGCTCTTCTCCTTCCCCTTTTTATTAATCTGATCTGGACCCTTTATAATGTCAACCTCGTTAGTCTCTCTGAAG
Source organism: Erpornis zantholeuca (assembly GCA_013400515.1). NCBI lineage: Eukaryota > Metazoa > Chordata > Aves > Passeriformes > Timaliidae > Erpornis > Erpornis zantholeuca. The sequence continues at coordinate 39,710 of VZTN01018166.1, forward strand.
AGAATTGGGTTCAGTCTTGTAGTATTTCCAGCAACCTGCAGGTGAAAAGTTTCACTTGCCTGAGGTTTTTTACATCTTGGAAAGTAATGAGATAGAGATGATTCAAGCAATGGATGGATAACACATAAAATATTTTTAATGGAAGACTTCTTGACAGAGTATTTAACAATAAATAGGAGGTGTTCCCAGTCCACTGGGAGATGTTATTTGCCAGGTAGTAGCTTCAAAATATCAATAGAAAGAGATGGGATAACTTTACCCAAGAAATAGTAAATCTGCACTGAATTACTTTTAATACAGGTTTTCTCTAATTCATCTAATAGAGTTATTGATTATTTTTTCCTAATGAATGCTAGGCAAAACTGTTAATCGTTTATTATCATTGCTATTTCCCTATTTATTTATTATTGCTATTTATTATCATTGCTGTTACAAAATTGGACTTGACTATCAAGAAGAGCAGACAGTGCAGAGGGCAAAGAACTTGTTTGCCTGCCTTCATTCCTGTTGCTTGTTTTATTTGAGTATTGCAGTGCTTGTTCTGCTGACAGCTTAAGCAATACAAGGTCATTAGGAACTGGAAGCCATGCTACAATCTGATGTGAAATAAGTGAAATTGGAAGTCAGTTTTACTCCTTAGTCAGTTGTCAGTGGTGCCAGATGTTGTGAATTGAAGAGGAGAGTGAATCCCTCTGAGTTTTGTGCTGTTTTAACATGCAAATTGACCGAGAGCAAAATGCTTATAGTCCAACAAGTATAAGGCTTGCTTCACTCGTATGCAGTGAACTTCTGGAGATAGTTTCTTCACACTGATTGCTTGTATCTTTTCTCAGAAGTGCTTGCAAGAGCTGAAAGAGAAGGATACAAGTGGATTTGCAGAGTGTAGTATAAGACCTTTTTGAGCAGATGGAGACCTAAGTGTTGAGAGATGCACAGCGTTCTTGGTTGTGGTCTGTAGTACATCTCGAAGAGAGTATCTTAAGTCACAGTGACTTCCTTGGGGCTGGAGAGGTCCTCAGTCCTTTTACACAAATTTGGATGAGTATTTCTGACTGTTGTCCCACCACAAGTCCTTCAAATATATTTTTATCTTTTTTTTTTTTCCCTGCTGCTTTTATTTGGTATTAAGAGATATAGTAGAATTAAGCAGCTGTGGTTAAAATAAACAAAGAGGATAAAGCGGCTTCAGGAGAATTGGCTCAGGAAAAAGGAGACAGATTAACAACATGTGACCAGCAAAGGTGCCTAGATTCCATAAAGTTTTGCCAGTGGATGCTAAGCATTGCAAATGTGTATTTGATGGACTGACCAGAATCTGACTGTGCTCCTTGCTGGGCAGAAAGTGCCCATGGGTAAGTAGTAAGGGCTTCCATCTCAGAAGAAATTACAGCAGGTGCATGCCCCTGCATTTTTGCAAATATAGAACAAATGAATTTAGCATATAGTTTAAAACAGCCACACAGTTCTGTTTGAAAAAGGCTTTAACGCAGTTGCTTTAAAAAAAAAACCTAGAGCACTGAGGTGTAGCAGTGTGCCCCCTAAAAGCAGAGGTTTCTGTTACATCTAAGCCTCCAAATATAAGCACATGACCAGAGTTTCTCATGTTCCCAGGGTCGAGACCCCTACCTATGACCCATTGGACCTCTGACCTGTAGATCTTCCTTATCTCACTGGACAATGCTTCATGTCTCATGACAATGCTTTCCTTATCTCATTGTCCTCACTGGACAACGCTTCATGTAACCCCACCCATCTAACCTGATAAATACCATTGTTACCAAAGCCATGCGCTCTTTCGCTTCTACCCCTGGGGTGAGTGCTGGTACCAGTGCTCACCCCAGGTGCTTTTTGTTTGTTATTTTCATGTTACTGAACTTTTTTATTTTGGAAGAAGTGATCGTCACCCATCTCTCCTTTAAGCCACTGCCTCAAGTTCGCTGAAGAAGAAGAAACTACCTCTGAGGTGGTAACTTTGCCCCTTCTGGGAGTCTATTTTCCCCGGGCAAACCCGGCAGGGTTACAAAGTTACACTGAGGGATCTCTACTGATCGTGATTACATTTGTTTTTCTCTCTGCTCTCAATGGAATAAAATATGATTTCCTGTCTTCTCTAAAACATTTCCCTTGGGGCTTTTGTATACTGGAGTTTGGACTGTTTGTTACTCCAAAACTGGTAATACTGCCTCTTCCTGTTGACATCTATGAAAATTGTTGGAAAGTCTCCTTCCAGCTTTCAAAGCTTTGAGTGCTGGTGATTCAAATGGCTTTGGAAAGAGGTTTTAATAATGAGGCAAACCAAATTTATTAGCCAAATCATGGTTGCTAACATGTACAAGTCTTGTACTTTGGTATGCTTGCACAGGGACTAGTAATTACAATTAAATATTCTTCAAATTTTTCCAAGAACTGGGAGAAAGAAATTCAGTTCTCTTTCTGTTCTGCAGGTCTAATGGGATGAAATAGCAACATGCATTTGTTTTTGCTATCAAACTCAGATCTGAATGTTTCTGTGGAGCAGTGAATTCAGGAGATCTTTCTGTCCAGCTTGTTTTCAGATTAGATTTTCATTTCAAATGAAATTAACCCTATGGGAATAAATAGGAAAATAAAATAAAATAATTCTAAAATCATTGCAGATTTCCATTTGGTAATTAATGTTATTACATAGGGAAAAGCCCTAAACTTACATCTCTTGACAAGCAGCTTCAAAAAGTGGTGCATTAAGAGACGGCATTGTAATTTGCTGCCTGTTTTCAGTTTGAAGTCTGTAGATAGGGTCATTTGCAGGAATTAAAGAAAGACTGCGTTTAATCCCCAAACTTTGCATTTCAGAAAGATATCTTTTCAGTTATGTGTGTTTAGGAAATAGGGCTTAATGCTCAGAAGTGCTTTGTTAGGCTGATGGATTCTCATTCATTATGATGAATTGCTGAGAGACTTTTTCAGCTCTTATCCCCATGCTTACTAATGAGAAAACGGTTTAATGTGAAGATTATGTATAATGTGTTGTTACTATATTTTAAATGAGCTATTATTGTCAGTCTGTTATCAAGGACAGCATAACTGTGCATTCTAATATATGCATAAGGTAAGTGTTTCTGTAGGAACCACAAGTCCTTTATGGGCTTTATGAATTATATAGCCTTCAAAAATTATACAGCCTTTATGAATTTTATGTTAAATATGCTTCCAGTCAGGTCTTCTCTGTGGAGAGACTGCATAATTCCTTCTTCTATATTAGTTATTCTCTGGATTTTATAAATGTTGCGTTTGACTTTTTGAACTCTCCTTTGTCTTTGATGTTTTTCCATCCAGCAAATAAGTGATTAGGGCCCTGCCATTCCTTCTGATTTCAGGAGTTTTGGTATTGGATACATAATTTTTAAATTTTTTTTTCCTAATACTGTTTCCAAGTTCTGCCTCTATTCTCCTTCCTGCCCTCTGAGTTTAACTATCACTTAGCTGTGTTACACACATTTTAATCCTTCTTCATACATCATCTCTGAATCCTCTTCAGATGTTCAGTCTTTCTTGCCTATTGCACTTAGGGCGTTGTGACTTACACACAAAAAGATGATAATGCTGACACTGGCACAACTAAATCTGACCTTTCACAGCTGCAGGCAGAGACAATTTTGTTGTTTTTTGCTTTGTTGCTTTTGTGCATGCCACTCAAAATAGCTGTGAAGTTTTGGGAGAAGAACTACTGCTGTCCAAAGTAATGCCTCATCCATTTTGACACTTTGCTTTTTTGCATCAACTTTTCCCAAATCGTTTTGCAGGAAGTCTGTATTTGGGAATCTCATTCTACGGGTGTATGTTCCTTAAAATTAATCCTTTGTTTCATTTCTGCAGCTACATTTCTCCATACTTAAATACTGACAACTTATCACCTAGAAATTTAATGGATGAGGTGTTTATCCTCTAATTATTAATGGCAGTCATTAGCAAATCAGGGCTTGGACACATACTGTGAATAATTGAGTGGGTTTATTCCTTACCTGTTCAGGTGGATACTGGGGGGGAAAAAAAGGGTAGGTATGTGTGCATAGTGGAGAATACACGTGGAATATAGCTATTAATTGATAACTGAGAGCTTAGCTCCTAGCAGAATAATGGAAGAAGTGTGGTAAGAAGGGACATGTTGAGATCATCTCATCTGCCATCCCTTGCTTGAACAGAGGCAGCTAGAAGAGGTTACCCGGTAGAGTGTCTAGTCAGGTTTGGAGTATCTCCAGAGATGGAGGCTCCTCAGCCTCTCTGGAAACATTACTTCAGTGTTTGATCCTCCTCAAGGTCTTGCATCGAATTTTGTGTCCTAATTTGTGGTCATCTTGTCCTGTCACTGGGCACTCCTAAGAGGTGTCCAGCTCCCTTTTCTTCAATGCCTTTCATCAGGTATTCATACAGATCAGTAAGAACCCCCTGAGCCTCCTGTTCTTGAGGACAGTGCCAGCCCTCTCAACCTCTTCAGAGGCTCCTTTCCCTTACTGGTATTCACCAATGTCTGTCTTCTATTGGGAAGCCCAGAAGTGGACACAGCATTCCTGTTGTGCTGGAGTCACTGGTGCTGAGTAGGGGAAAAGGAGAGCACTCAAAACTGCCAGACACGTTCTTCCTAGTGCAGCCCTGGTGCTGTAGGTCTCCTTTGCTTTGAGGTTGCATTGCAGGCTTCTGATCAGCTTGTTGTCCACCAGGACTTCAGGCCTTCCACTGGAGAGCTGCTTCCCAGCCCCTCAGCCCATCGTGTGTCCTGGTGCACAAGGTCCTTCCTTCCCAGGTGCAGGACTTTGCATTCCACCTCGTTGAACTTGATGAGATGAACTCCCTGCCTGATTCTTCATCCGGTCCAGGTCTTGTGAGGGACAGCTCTGCCATCTGCAAACGTAGTGAGGGAATGCTCTGTCTTGTCACGCAGGTCATTAACCAAGAGGTTTGCAGCCTGGCAGTGGCAGCACTGGCCCCAATAGGCAGGGTCTGTAACCCTTGGGCATAGCTCAGCTTGTCTATGTCCATCAGCCTTTTGCTGCCCTTCCACCTTCTTGAAGTCTCCCCCCACTTGAGACGTGTGAGGGCTTGTCCTGCAGTCTGGCAAAGTGGGGGACAACAAAACAGCCTTTGAGTGTTGTTTATATTTACACTTGAATTATTTATTCCATTTGCTCTTACTAAATAACGTTTTGTCCATTTTATAACTGTTTTCAGCCAATCACAGAGTGGTGACATTTGTTAAATGTAAATAGGGCAACTCCCTGCCATAAAATGTGCAGGCACTGGAGAGACACACACAAGTGTGCTGACCCCCCAACATGGCAAGAGAGGTCTCCTCATAGGGCTTCCACAGGAAAGAGATTTCATGTGTTCATTAGAGATGACATGGTTGTTTTATTTTCACAAATTAGGAAGAACATGGTAGCTGAGGAAATTATGAAATCACAGAAATGTTGCTTGACAGGAATCTCTGCAAGTCATACCAAGTTGTGCTGCTGCTAGTGCTAGCTCAGGTCAACCATGACTGCCTGTAGCAAAGCACTGAAAACCTCTGTGACTGGAGATTTTGACACCTTCTTGGTAACTTCCTACAGTGCTGTACTAACTTCTCAGTGAAAGTTTCTCTGAAAGTGCAACTTGAAGTACCTGAGCTGCCCTTCCGCTAAATAAAGAGAAGTTTAAGCTGTGCTTGACAAACCAACCAAACCCAGATCTTACAACTTCCTTTTATGGAACATGTCCTTTGTTGAAGACTCCAGTGTGACCAGGGAAGAGCATCCAAGCCAAAGTTTAAGGCTTCTGGCTGCATATTTACACAATTCAAAACCACAGACTGATAAAAGTGTCAGATTTTAATGCTCCTCAGGATAGCTCTCCCTCTGCTAGCCCCACAGAAGATCACAGTCTCGGATACCTCATTTCAGTTTGTCAGGACCATGCCAGGAGTATTGCTTGAGGGAATGACTCTAGGAAGAGGATAACTGCTTTCTCTGGCAGATGGATTAAGGAAATTCAGCATTTGCACAAATTCCAGTTCTGTACCTTCCATTACACACAGGCTGTCAGTACAGCTGTTACAGAACTAGACTCAAAGAAGACATCAAAATTATTCCCTTGTCTTCCATCAATGTTCAGTTCTTAGGAGTTGTAGAGGAGTTTAAATCTGCCACATTGTTATGGCAGTAGCACTAAGTAGGTTTTATTTGAGAATATTCACCTACTTCCATACTCTATTCTCATTTTCTAGTCTATGGCTGAAGACCTTCTCAGGTTTTGGTGTCCTTGCTGTATTTTGGATCATATTTAGAAGATGATCTTGCTTTACAAGAGACCTCTGAGATTGTTAGCTGTTAAGCCCCAGTTTTGATTAATCCTGTGGATTATCTAGACAGTGCAGGAAAATTTATCTAATCTTACTTGAAAATCTCCTTTAAGCACCAGTCCTTTCCAGAGATGGATTAACCACCCAAATCCGGAGCTGGCAACTGGCATCCAAAAACTTAATTTGCAGAAAGCCTATCTCTGCTCTGGAGTGTGTTTTGAAGTGGTGGAAACCATGTAGTTCTTATCCCCACCACCTCCCAGGACAGTTATTCTGATCTGTAATACATTAAGATACTATAAATGAAGGAGAGGAGAAAATACTTAAAAAAACCAACCCAAAACAAACAAAAAACCCAAACACCAGGATCAGAGTGAGAAGACTTTGCTGCTTCATAAGGGCCATCCATCATTGTCCTCCTTATCTCATCTGCACACTGACTGGTCTGAGAGTCAGTTGGAGAAATGGTGGAAAATCCCTCTGTCTTGAAAAGAAGAGCTGAGATACCTTTATCTTGTGGAACTTAACAAACAGAGGGATAATATTATTGGCAGCTTTTCCAACCTCTTGTGGACCCCAACGAAGGGGAGGGTTTTAAGAGCCACCTGAACACAGAAAAACCTTTCTGTGCTAAGCTTTGGTGGTGCTTTCTGCTTGTCCTTGTGGCTTCTTCATGCTTGTCCTTTTAGTGCAGGTCATCTTCCTGCTTATTTTCTGTTTCAACAGAAGTCTGTCAAAACCTAATTCAGAGACTGAATTTTTGTCACCACAGTTGTCCTGAAATCAGTCCCCAGCACTGACACTTTTTCTCAGTCATGCTGTCAGTGTTTTCTTGTAACAAACCTCCTGTGCTTTTTGCCATTTTATGGGGCCATATTTAAGCTGTGCCGTGTATTTTTCATTGTATCGTTTTTGCTTCAGGCAAGATCTCCTGTTTTAACACAGCACAGAGGAAGGTGGGGAGTGTTCTGTTCTCTCTAACTGGGCCACAGATGGCCCAGGGCATGTTATTCGAAGTGGAGTACAAACTGAGACACTTGCTTCTTTTTGTCCCTTGTGGTTGTCTCTCATTTGGTTTCTAAATGTCTCTGTTCTACTCCAGGTGTGTTAAGAGCTCTCCTGGTGTTTAAGCAGCACTGGAAAGTCTGATGTCAAGAACAAACCTTCCCTCCACTCTTTCTCACACACACACACAGACACACCTCTTTGTACAGATTTTCCATCACACATTTGCATGGAATGGAATGATGGCAAAAGTCAACAAGCATATGGCCTCATACCTTTTCCTCTTGGTAGTGCCTTCCTTATGAGATTCCTTTTTCTGATGCTGTTCAATGACTTCAAGGGCAAGTCTATCGTTATTATTCAATTAATAAACATTACCAGAATGCCATTTCCTACCCGTTCTTGTTTGCTGCTTGATAGTTTTGCTGGGTTCTGCACACAGTATCTTACTCTGAGAAGCACAAAATGTCATTATTTATGTAAATGCTAAGAAACTACAAATGCTATTACAAATATCAAAAATTATCTAGCCCTTGCTGACAATTGTGGGCACAATGCTTGATTCTTGTAATCACCTGTGGCATAATTCAGCAATTTACTTTTCAGTTGTGTGAAGCAAAATGTACTACAAATGCTTGCTAATATTCCCCTTGCTCCTGTTATTGGGAAGGACTGAGACCCAGGCTGATTGGTTTTCTTACTGACCTCTAGAGCTGTGAATATTTCATTCACATCCACCTAATAATTCCTCCCAGGCTAGATAATCCTGTGCACAATCTCCTTCTGTACAATATGCCAGTCTTGGCGTACCTCTGACCATCTGTGTTGCTCTTTCCTGGGTCTTGTAAACTCTTCCTGTATCTTTTTATGGTTAAGGCAGCTAAACCTGGGTATAATGCTCTATTGTGAAAGTTTGTGTTGTTGTATTGGGTCACACAATACTCAAAAATGCAGAATCAAATAAATGAACCCCTTTCTTATTCTGGTGATAGCACTTGTCAGGGAAAGGCTTGTTTTGGGGTTTCTTTCTTTCTGAGTTTATCTGGAGTTCTAATTTCCCTCAAAGCATTTGAAACTCTTAATGCTTCCTAGAATGCTGTATTTCTGGACACGGTGATGAAGACAGATAGATGCTGAGGTATTGAAGAGAATTCAAAAAGCAGGAGAACCTGTAAGGAATGTTGGTGTTCCTTTTGTTTGCTTTTAAGCTCAAAATATGTGTATCATAGCTTAGATAAATTGCCCTATAAGTTAAAGTGACTGACTTTATGATAGTGTTCTGCAGTGACATAAACACCAGGGGAAGGAGAGATTTGATGGTTGCCTAGAGGATGATGATTTCTAATCATGATCAGGAAATGAGCCAACATTTTTTGAGAAGAAAAATCCAATGAAATTTATTATGCTGTTGAACCATTTCTCTGGGGAAGGAATGTCAGTGCCATCACTCTCACACAATTAAATACCAAGCAGCATATATTATTTAATTATATGGTGAAAAATGAATTAATAAGATGACTTGATATATTCTTGCTGCTTTCACGCTCCAGGATTCGGTTGTTCTTAACAGAAAGAGGTGGATCTTGTGAGAATAAATAGTTGTCAGAGCATTTTTATAGTTTTTGTACTGTATAAAAAATGAGATTGGTATAGAATAAAGTGTCAGGGAAAGGTATTTTATTGCTAGAATCCTAGCCAGCTTTGGTTGGTATGGTTGTATGCAATTAAGTCCCATGTCAGTGAAATTATTTGGGATTTTTTAAAGAAGCACGAGTGAAAAAGCATTTGTCATGGAACCTAAGGTTTAGAGCATACATTTTAGCATTAGCAGTACTGCCGTGCAGTAGAATGGCAAAGAGAAAAACAGAGAAGAAAGCACAAAAACCATGGAGCTGTGGAGAGAAGAAATATGAAATTTGTGTTAAACTTTTAGTGCTATTTGGTACGGGGTGCCACCTTGTGGAAGTTTTTAGGTTGTCATGTCTTTTATCAAATCTCTTTCTGACTTTTTACTCTGTTAAGTCACTAGATAATCCCACTTGCATAGATCAGCCTTTGTCTTTAATAGCTGCTCCATCACCTGATTTTTTTATGTAATCTGAATTTATAGTGTAATTTAGGGGTGGAGAAATCTTACTTTGGGAGGTAGAAAGTATGTGAAAAGAAGTTTCCTTAGCTTTTGGAGTGAGCTGTTTGGAGAGTGTGATCGTGCAGCTACTGTGGTATAATTGTAGTGCTGCTCTCTTGGACGTTGTCAGAAAGCTCTGAACAGAACTATAATCACATTTTGTGCACTTTGGTGTGTTAGCTCGACCACCACAACAGTTGGAAAGAAGCTATTCCATCACTGTCTTCAGCGGGACATTACAATTGCAGGAAGAAATAGCAAATGTGGGTATGTCTGCTGCCTCAGCTGGATCCCACTTCATTTGGCATTGTAAAGGACTCTTCTCCCAGTGTGCTCATATGTCTGGCATTCATCTCCATAGTGGTCTGCCTTGGGACAGCACAGGTGTGTTGCAAATCCACCAGACCTTTGCTGCAAACGTTTCGCATCAAGTGTCAATGCTTCTTCCCTGCTCGAGGCATTGTGGAAAGGGGAAGGTGCATGGTGCATGCTCTTTTGCCCAAAAGCAAAGTGTTTTGCTCCTGAGTTTACCAAAATACTAACATGGCTACCACAAGCAAGTGAAGAGCCCTTATGCCCTGTATGGCAGTGTATGTAGAGGGTCTCCTGAAATCAGACTCTGCCAAAGGCACATCTGTCTTTTTCTGCTCTCCAGCTTTGAGTCTCCTTCTGCTCTAGGTCCTTTTCTTTTTTTTGTCTTCATGTCCATCCCATGGAGCACATGTCCACTTCCTGATTTCCTATACTTGAAGGCAACTGCCTTCCCTCTTATAAGCAATTAGCTACTTAACTTTTTCTAAATAAACACAAACATGAACTTTCTGGAGTAATTTCCTAGCCCCCTTTCTCTTCCAGACCAAATCTCTGTCAAGGATTGTGCTGCAGGATTTTTTCAAATGGTGAAAGAGATGATGGGAAGGGCTTCTTTCTTCTCTCCCTTTTGCTACTATCTCATAATTGGTGTTGGATTCTGAGGATTTTTTATGGGGCTGAGCTTTGTATTATTCATGCATTCTCCATTTTGTCCTTTACTTGTCCTTCCTAAGCCTTTTGCCCTGATCTTGCTCTTACCATCACCACGTTTATCTGCAATGACCTGTTGCTTTTGGCCTAATGATTCCAAAATTCATTGCACACTTTTAAAACACCTGAGCTAGGGCTCTGATTTCTGAACTAAATAGAGTATGAAAGTCCAAGGAACATGTTTGTGAATGACCTTTGAAGTGTGTGAATTCAGGATCTGATGGAAAGTTACACTGAACAATTTTGGTCTTTGGTAGAAACTTCTTTGGAAACATTTAGAGTCTTATCCATGGAGTGTCATGAAGTCATTGATTAAAGTGCCAGCAACTAATGGCAATGGCAGCCCTGGCAGCTTAGAAATGCCATTTAATACCTTAAATGAATGTTATGTGGTGAGAGCTGTTCCTGACCTCCTGAACCATTAAGCTCTCAGCCCCAGCAACTGCCTGCAGTTCTCATCTAACGGTGGCAACAGCTGAGCCACAGGGTGGATTCCTGAATGAGCTTGAGGCACCAAAGCTGCAGCAATTCAAGGACAGAGCAGATGAAATTTAAAGCAGGAGCAATAGGGTGGCTGATTCCATGAGTTGCAGAGAGTTTAAAGCTGTGGCCTTGTCCACTGGGTCCTGCAGTAGAGTATGATCAGGAGGCTTCTGTTTTGCATCCTCCCACAGCTCTTTACTACTCCAGGTTCACACTGACCTTGCTGACATACCACGAAAGGCAATGAGAAATCAATTCAAGATTATTCAGTGGAGAGGACAGATTTGAGGAAAGTCCTGTAGCCCTCTCCTGGCACATGAGTTGTGTGTATGTTTTGTTGCAGTCTTTTCATAAAGATAGGAGTTTTCCTGCTACTCACACTCCTGTTGCAGCTGTATCCAGCTCTGCTATAGGACACAGATGTTGTGACATTTATCCATACCCAGTGATGCAAAGCTCCCCAACTCCTTCTGTGGAGTTACTGTGTGTTGAGTTTCGGAAGCAGAGGTGCTTCCCCGTCTCCTTACAAGAATCCTGAAAAGTTCCTCTGTGTTACCCAATGCATGTGTTGCTCTGCTATGCCTGTGAGCATCTTGCATAAGGCCTGCTCCTGATTCCAATTCTTCACTGAACTGGTGAATCTCCCTAGATGTAAAGCAGTTTCAAAAGCATCAAGCAAACTAGGAAGGAGACTCAGGGGGGACAGAAGGGTCACAGGGGAAGTAAAAGAAAACAACCATGGATATGATTATGAACTATAAACCATAAGCCTATCTCATAGATAAGGTGGCATGTTTGCAAGAAGATACAATTCTAGTTTTTCTTTCATGTTCTGTGAAGCAGCAAACCAAAAGAAGTCAACTGTACCCTGAGCTATCAGCCCTGCTGGAAAAATCACCTTAGACAGCAGTGGGGATATTTGCCTAAAAGGTTAGGTCTGTAGCTCTTCATCATGCCAGGTTAGTGCTCATCACAAGGTAGGGCTGAACCCTGGTTTAGTGGAGTTGCTGCTCTCTGACGTTCAGTTTTCCTGTTTAAGTATGCAAGCACCATGGGGTGGGCTGGGTGTGGGGAACCTGCTAGACCCAAGAACCTCTGTTCCTCTTGTTCCTCATTGCTGACAGGTAAACACCAGCAGCTTTGAGATAGCACTGTAATGGTTAGGTGCAGCTTTGTTTTTCCTGTGCAGTAGTCCAAGTAAATTGGGACAAAAATACTCTGATTTGGGGGTGGTGGGTGGTTCTCTGATCCCTCTGTCTGTGAAGATATGTGAATTTCACCTTTACCCTTTGCAAAGATTTGGTGGGAAACTAACAGTACTGTGGAGTAGCTCATGGATTTAATGAAAGTACAACTAACTCCTACTTCAGATTTCACTGCAGAGTGATCACAGATCAGGTAGGAGGTTGTGCAACAGCTGTTCTGAGTGACTACTAAAGGATGGCCAACTTAAGGCCCCTGTAGTGCAACACTTGGCCCTTGCTCTGAATACCTGCCCTGTAACTTAGCATGGAAAAGCTTATTTCCTTAACCAGACATGATACTGTTAAGAGTGAGAAGCAAGTGAAGTTCATTTTATACAACATTAGCAGCTTTGCGTTTTCTTCAGGTTCTATCCCTGACAGAGAGTAGCAGAAACTGAGCTTCCTGTAGGTAATGTACCTAGAAATCTGATTTTGGTGACGCTTTGTGAACATTGGCAATCAGCACTAACACTATGAGAACTCATACTAAAACCCAACCTGGCTACTGGGACTGGGCATTTTATGACAAATACTTACTGAAATGCTGCTTTGGATTGTAAATATCTTCAGGATATTGCCTCCCCTAGGATGAGGCAATATGGGCCTGAATATTCTGCGACATTGCAGACAACTGTACAAATAAGTGCAATGGAGCATTCTTTCAAATAATATTTTTTATTTTCATAGAGAAAAATTGCATTGGGTTGCTGTTGGGAGATCAATGGGTAGCACATGTGCTAAGTCTCTCAGAAGAGAATTCTGCCATCCAGTGGCTTTAAAATAGAATTATAAGTACAGGTGACATGACCACGTCTAAGTAAGAACATTGAGTTTCACTTTGTTTCATCACCAAGTCACTGAGAGCATTACTGCAGAACACTTAGCTGAGAACTTGCTTGTGAAATTCTTTATTTTCAGAATTTCGGGGGAAGGAGACAGTGGCATTTATTTTAACAATGAAACCTTTCTTTTGTTTGTCTCTTTGCAGTTATGTGGCTGTGGTCTCCTGGGCGTGGGCATCTGGCTGTCAGTGTCACAAGGGAACTTCGCCACATTTTCTCCCAGCTTTCCATCACTTTCAGCTGCCAACCTAGTCATTGCCATTGGCACAGTGATCATGGTGACTGGCTTCCTGGGCTGCCTAGGTGCTATCAAGGAAAACAAGTGCCTCCTGTTGAGCGTAAGACATCAATACTCCTTTTCACTAAAACCAGTGGCTGTTGCCTTATTATTATTTTATCTGAATGAGCAGTGCAAAATAATCTTGTGGCTCACTGTGACATCGCCCTCGTCTTTCAGTCTTCTGCATGCTTGCAGTATGCCATCCCACAGCTTGGGTCACAGTGATATCAATGGTGTATTAGCAAACATATCCGTGCTATTGTGTGCCCTAATGTATTAGGTTACAAAGCAAATGGCTTTGTTACCTAATGGCTTAACCATTCAGTTACCTCTGAATGGTTAAGCATGAACTGTAGGATCCACCTGGATAGCCTTTCTGGAAATGTCTTTTGGAAGGATTGACTGAGAAAAGCTTAACCATAGAGCTGCTTAAAGCCTCTCATGGCTATTTTCTACATTGCCCTTGTCTAAGACCTTTTCAGAGGATGGTGGAAACCATCTGAGCCAAAGTTCAGAAGTCAAGGTCTCTGCCAGGCCTTATCAATAAAAAATAAATAGTCTGACCCTTGACAGTCTTTGTCCAGCACTGAAGCACAAAGGTTGGGAACCTGCCTCGGAAAACACAGTGTGGATCACTCTTCTTGCATAAACCCAGGATGTTTCCTCATTAGCCTCCCTGACTAATGATGGGAGGTTATATGGGGGAATATATAATACCCTCCCATATAAATATCCCCCTCAAAAAAAGGTAATGGGGAGAGGAGAACCCCCCTACAAGGAGAGAGGTATTGTGGCAGGAGGGGAGAGGAGGGCTTTCAAAGCAGATGGGTTCCAATTCAGTCGCAGCTTAAGAATCCAGATGCTGTGACATTAAGGAGCATGTTGTCCATGTGCAAAACTCTCTCTTATGTGATGCTGGGGAACAGCTGGGCAGAATCCCTTAAACCACCTCAGAGAATTAAACAGGAGGGAAACTCTGCACCTAGTTTTTTGCTCTGTGATTGCTTGGTTTTGTGTGTTGTACAGCTAGGAAAGCAAACAGAAATTAGCATTGAGGTCCATGTCATTCATCCACACTAACTGCACCAGCTTACTTTTTTTAAAAGATTTTATGTTCTTTAAAGGTTCTGCAAAGGTCATTTTATATTATCATGACTGTCATGAATTTCCAGTTAGAGAGCTAGCTCTGCTCCGTACTGCTTCTTCCCCAGTGTCTGGGGAGCAGGTGCCATGCCTGTCTGGAGTCCACTAGGGCATAAAGGCATGCCTACATGCATAAAAAAATGCCTAGTGGGCATGAAAAGCAGTGAGAAACTACTAGAACTCACACTTGGGATGTCTCTGCAGAGAGATTTCAGATACAAAGCTGGGAATAGAAGTGCTGAGTAATTTGATGGTTATTCCACAGTCACATGTGGTTCAAGCCCATCTGCTAGGGAATCACTTCTGAGGCACGTCACACTGATATTTGTGCTAAGGGTTTAGCATCCTTCCTGTAGTCTGTGTGAAGGAAAGAGACTCCCAGGGCTGTGTGCTGTGACAGCAGTCAAAAGGACCAAGGCAAAAGCATGGCTGAAACCTGCAAACTAGTAGTAAGCCAATTGTCTTCATAGTTTCTAGCTGCCCCAGGTTTGCTCTCTAGTTGACAAGTATGTATACACGATCTCTTTTTTCTTTGTTCTAGTTTTTCATCGTTTTGCTGATAATTCTCCTGGCAGAGCTGATATTAGTCATTTTATTCTTTGTTTATATGGACAAGGTAAGCAAATGTGCCATATAGATTATCTTTACTAGCATGTAAACAAAGTTTAGTTTTTTGTTTGATGAAGGTATGTGGGTTCTCCTTCATCTTCACTTTGGTGAAAGTTTAACCTTGAGATTTTGGCTATCTCCTATAAGCTGCTTCTGAAGGGGGAGGAGAAAGTGATGAGAACAAGCAGGAGAGAAATCCCAGAAATAAAACCAGGGTTCAGAGCCTCCCTTTTTGTCTTGTCCTAAAATCTTAGATAGCCTTCAACATAGCCATTTGACATCTGCAAGAAGCTGATCATCTTGTAGTCCTGGGTTGTGGGAAGTCCTGCTTAAAACCTTGTAGCTTCTTAGGGCCAATCCTTGGAACAGGACTGGTGGAGAGAGGCATGGGATATTCACAGGCTATTCCAAATGCCACCAGTTGTCTCACTTGACTGCGCAGTCCCAGAGAGCTTGGCATGAGTGCAAAATGGATCAAGGCAGTTTCTCATAAAGCCCATCTGTAGGAATCTGCTATCTCATAGTGACTAAGTGAAATAGGGACAACTGGCTGGCCCTTTCTGTGCATAACCCTGGAAAAATGCCTGGGGAACTAGAGACCTCTGCTAAACACAGGGCAGAACCTTACAGTATGAATATGTCCAGACTTACTTTCAAGCAGATCCTCCCAGATCTTTATCTCTTCTCGGGTTGTCATTATGATGCCTGCTACTTTCAGGGAGCTGAGGTAAACTTCTGATTTTGACTGGGTTGTAAAAGAGGGATGAAACAGATCTTATAATATCATTGACCTTTATGCCAGGACCATAATCCTTTCTCTCCTACCAGCTCACTACTGTCAGACACAAGGTACATTTCTACCTGCATCCAGCACTCTGGGCTCAGGCTGAAATTAATACAAGAAATGGGACATCTCAGATCTCCTGTTAAGCATTCCAACTTTATCTTCTAAAGAAATAAGAGCACATTTGAAAATCATAAATCCTACAATCTTGTTCCCACAAGGAGAAAAACAGTGATGTCTTTTTTCAATTGATTTTGTATTGGCTATTCACTATAAACCTGAACCTGTGCAAGGATAACTCCATTCAGGCTGGGAAGCAAGGACTCTGATTTTGTGATATTAGCAAATTAAAGCAGGCCACAGGTTACAGGCAGGAGAGGCTGCTGTGGGGTATTGCCAACAGCTATCTCTGGCAAGGTTACAGCAAGGTCAGCACATTGATGCTGTTCGTGTTCAGTTAGTTTGAATCAGATGATGACTGTAATGATAGACTTTTAGCAGAGGTCTCCCATCTCAAGAGAATTAATCCACTATTTTGCAATCTGAGGGAGAGACTAGGCCTTGGCAGGTGCTTAAAGGTCCCAATGATTTGTGAGAGTCCTGAAGCTTTTCCACCCACGTTAAAGTTTGTGTTGAGAGAAGGGAAGAGACAGATGTGCTATATGTGTCTGTACCATTTGGCCCTTCTCTGAACAGCAGTGCATTGACTTCCTCTATCTTTTACATGGTGCAGGTCAGTGAGAGTGCAAAGAAAGATTTGAAGGAAGGTATGAAGCTCTACAATTCAGAAAATAATATTGGACTGAAAAATGCATGGAATATCATTCAAGCAGAGGTAACATATTTTATGAACAGTAAAAATGTAACAATTTGGTCATCAAGGCTGCTGCAGTCTGTTAAAGTGTGGCCTAGTCAAAAAGATGGCTAAGCAGGTTTTGAATTCTGATTTTGCACTCTTGAACATCCTGGGATGTTCACTCCTGTGGAATCCAGGAGTACTGTGAAATCCAGGATCAAAGTGTATGCTGTAAAGTGAAAGATGCTTACCTGTCTGGAATTCTCTGTGGCTATCAAAGACATAGAGATGATCTGAAAGAGCAGAGAGGCATCAAAACCTGCATAGGTGGAACTGAAGCTTTTTCTTTTAGCAGCTGTGGGCTTATTACCTTATGTTTTGGTGTTTGGGCTCATATCTCTGACAAGAAGACTAACATACCTTGGGTGTGGAAGCCATTTATTTTCTTTGGTTTTGTTTTTTCTTTGTGTTTTTAACTATTTGCTTTAAGTCATTGATGCCCTAAATGGCTACCTAGAAACAGAGACTAGACAGGAATAAAGGAGGTATTTATTTGAAAGGCCTTCAGATGTACACTTTGGGCTCCAGAGG
>VZTN01018166.1:56996-72063 GCA_013400515.1 Erpornis zantholeuca
AAAAATATAAATGTTAAAACCTAAGGCATCATCATCAGCAACCACAGAACACCTTAAAAATATGAAAGTGTTGTGGTGGCCTTTTTGGAAATACAGAGTGGTTTAGTGCAAATAAAAGTTTGTGGTTGTGCATGATGTACAAGTTGGGATAGTTAATTCATTAATCCTTTACTTCTGCACAGATGAAATGCTGTGGTGTGAATGACTATACAGATTGGTATCCAGTGCTGGGAGAAAACATTGTTCCAGACAGATGTTGCATGGAAAACTCCCAGGACTGTGGACGGAACTCTACTGAAGCGCTGTGGAAAACGGTAAGGCTCACATTACCCAGTTCAGGTCTTAGGCAGGGGTGGGAAGGAACAAAATAGAGGGAGTGCACATGAAAGGAAATGTGACCTTGGGGTTTCAATTTTCATCTTTCATCATTTCAGGGATGTTATGAGAAAGTTATGAGCTGGTTTGATGACAATAAGCATGTCCTTGGGTCGATTGGGATGTGCGTCCTCATAATGCAGGTAATAATGGTATAATGTTTTTCAACATGGCTTTGATTTGCTGTCAGCATTCTTGACTCTGCTGTGTGAAAAGTGATGCTCGACTGTTTTGAGTTGGAATATTATTTCAAAAATGTCAGATTTTTTTATGAGTTCATTTAAGGCCACGTGCTCAGAAAGGAAGCAGGTCAATAGTCAGTCCTGCAAAGAAGACATGCTACACTGGGGTTTTGCTTGCCCTTGTTTTGACTTCAGGGTACTTCTTTGGAGTTCCCTTATTAAGCCTTTTGTTACCCTGTCCCTTCAGGAACTGGTTGAGTTTTAATTTTGGAAGCAAATTCTAGAAATTACCAAAATGTGTCAAATCATGGCCACTGAACTGAATAGGTGAATGTGTTTTAAAAAACAAGAAGTAGCATAATAATCCATTACAGTTTTGGGGTTTGTGCTCCAGGGAAGTGGTCATGGCACCAAGCTTGCCAGAGTTCAAGCATTTGGACAATGCTCTCAGGCACATGGTGTGATTTTTGGGGTTGTCCTGTGCAGGGCCAGGAGTTGGACTCATTGATCCTTATGGGTCCCTTCCCACTCAGGATATTCTATGATTCTATCACTGCCATACTTTTTGGGAGAATACCTAAATCTGGTATTTTCAGTCACAGTTACCTGACTAAACAAGCACAGGTTGTTGGGTCAAAGGGAAGAGTGACTTGTATGCATTGATTCTGAAAAAATTGTTGCACATATGACAAAAAACCCTGAGAGCTTTTTACCTTCATCTGTGCTCTGACAGATACAAACCTGGACATCACTAATGTGCCCGAACAACATCCATTCGAGTTTACTCAAGCTCAGTGTTGAAGCTTGAGACATATGGCTAGTGTAGAATGACTGTTCAAACTATGGCTGGGCCATGAACACAGGTCAGCAGTGCAGTTTTGGCAGCCTTCCTGTACTAAAGCCCTTATTGTTTGTTTTCCTTCAGATTCTTGGCATGGCCTTCTCCATGACACTATTCCAGCAGATTCACAGGACTGGCAAAAAATATGATGCCTAAAGCCTCTGAAACATTGTCACATCAACCTTTCTGTCTCATCATAAAATGAACACGAGGAATGACTGCAAGGAGCATCATGCCTAGCCCTCCTGAGGGAATCCGTCCCATTGACAGCCATTGACAGATCCACTTTGTTGTTACTTGTCCAGTTATTATCACAACTTATTTGACTCTTTTTTTTTTTTTTTCTGTTTCACATTTGCCATTTATTTGCCAAAGAGGGGGGAAACTCCCCAAACAAATGGATTTTCTACACGAAATCATAGATCTGTTCTAAGAATGTTTCTTAACTTAAGAAAATGTTTTGCTCTACTAATCCATGCTATATGTGCGAAAATTTTGTGTGTTTGACTTCAAGGGAGAATTCTTCAAAGTCTTCCATTAGGTTTTCAGCCCTTATGTCCAATTTATTGGAAGACTCAGAAAAGCCACTCTGAGAGTCCTAGGAATTGGAGCTGCTTTGCTTTGCAGCTTCTTGTACCTTACGGTGTATACTTTTTTATTATGATAATGATGATGATTATTATTATGATGGATATAGCTTAGAATTTAGTTGCCTGACTTATAACTTCTTACTGTTTTTGGTTTTACACATTTATTGTACATTAATTTGGGAACTGCTGTGCGATCTCCAGAGGACATGTTTTTCAAAGTTGAAAATAGGTGCAGGCAAAGACAACACTTTTCTCAAGTCCATGGGGAGGCATCACCTACCTTTATCAGGGCCTTGATGCCCTTACTGTAACAAAGGTATTTCCTTTAAAATCAGAGACTCTTTCCTCAGATGGAATGCAAAGCCTTCCCATTGGGCCAGATGATGAGCTTCCTACTTCTGCAAGGCAAAATTCTGATGCCTTTACTCACCCAAAGCAGTGCCTGGCTGCTTTATGTCATGCTACTTTGAAAACCAAAAGTACTGACTAAGCAAGTTCCTGCTGGCAGAAAGGAGAGAGATTGCAGTCTGACCTACTGGCAGCAGACTTCACTGATTGTGTTGTCTGCTTCAAAACGTTTGCCCAAGGCATGGCATGCTGCTGGGTCTAAAGGAAGGGGATGGCATTTTGATGGCACCATTATCATGCCATGGCCTTTGTTGCAGGGATTTCCTCAGGCCAAAGACAGCTGTCTCCCTGAGCTAGAAAAAGCAGTTTGATTACAGGTTGATGCAGGAAAGGGGCAATTTCCAGAACAGTGGTCAGAGATGGTAGGTATTGTCACACCTATCGCCAAGTTCATCCACTGGGGTAGTTTACTCAATGCATATTTTCACCAACATTCCTGTTAGAAAACTTGAATGTGAATTTCTCTACTTTGAATGCTTCTTCATTGCAAGGAGCCCCCACTTACCCATTGTTACAGATTTTTGCTGTTTTGTGAAGGAAGAAGGAAAGGCTCAGACAATGGAGGATGTTCTGATTAAACTTCAATCAGGGCTTGACTCAGCTCTGAAAGAAACACTGCTTTTTACATGGACAGCTGTCAGAAGCGACCTTCAAAGGTTACCTCATCCAATGTCACTCTCAAAGAGGTATTGACACATATGTGAGATGGGATTCACTATAACATTATTGGGCTGAGTTTCAGAAACTGTTAAGGATGGAGATTCTGTGCCTTTCAGAGCCATGCCATGTCAAACTACTCCTCTGGTAAACAAGATTCTGTAATGTCCAGTCTGAATATTCATACTTTAAACTTTAAAAATATGTAATTTTCATTGCATCATTCAGCCTATCTTTTCCTTGTGGGCTGAAATAGCTGTTGAGCCACTTAATATCTGGGAAGTTTTAGCCTCCTGTTTATCTTCCTAGTAAGTCCTGCATGCATCTGTACATCTGGCAGCAGTAGTGTTTTGTGTGACCTATGTGTCACTTTTTTGAGTTCCAATGAAATCAGTGACGGGAAGGAGTGTGAATATGTGGGAGATAGAGATGAATTTGGGTGTTGCAGTGAAGAAGAAGGTTACTATTCTTAGAGCACAGCCCTTGCCTATATGAGCACAATACCCAAAGTTTCACAGGGCTCTAGTTTCCCACTGAAGCAGACGAGGCCATATGGGTTCAGCTATTTCACTTGGATAGCCTTTGAAGGAGTCAGGGAAGAAGAGGGAAAGCACAGAAACTGAATCCAGTTTTACTTCCATTTCTAACATAAATTGGGACCAGGAGTGTCTGAGCCTCACTGGAGATGGTGGTTCCATGTTGAAGAAGGGGCTCTGATGCCCAGTGTATCTGCTGCTACATGTAAGACTGTATCCAAAATTGCTAAAATGTGTTCCCAATTTTTCAAGGAAAGAGAGGGTGGTTTTCATCCAATGGCTCCACTGCATTCTCCCTTTGGGCAGAGGTGCTTAGCTTTCTCTAGATTTTCTGGTGCTCAAAAAGGGCCAGGTGCAGGGCTGATTAGGAGCATCATCTCTGTCCTTTTGGGTCGCACAGTGGTACCTGCCACATCTTAAATTTTAATCTGCAGTCAGTTTTTGTACAAAAATGGTAAAATATATTAGTGAAAGTAATAAGGAAATAAAAAATTATTATGAGTAACTCAGAGATGAAATGTGTAGTTGCAAACTCAGCTACTTTGCCTTCCATCCAAACTTATTTTTCTAGAATGCTTCATTCCATTTCATGATCTAGGAGCATAGATCCTGAAATCTTTTTTTAATGACTACTTTAGGCATTTTAAGCACAGTATTAAGTGAGATAGTTACATGAGCTTCATGTATTCATCTCTATGAAGCCACCTACAGGAGAGGAGTCAAAAGCAGGACTGATTTGTGTCTCTGGCTGTGTCTCTGATGTGGGAGGTGATGACAGACATCCTCAAAGAAGCAGAAAGGTAATACCACTTTCCAGGCAGCAAAAAACAGCCCTGGAAAGTGTGAGGTTGCAGCAGTCAGTTTGTCAGAGAAGGCACTAATTGTCCTGTAAACTGGTCAAAGGGAGCTTTGGCTCATGTATGTATGCACTTTTTTTTGCTTATGCTGGTGGGTGGCTGTCTGTCTGTTTTCCCAAATGTCACTCTGATTATTTAACTATTAGTTTTTAGCATGTTTTTAAATAAAAACTGATACTGAGTAAAAGTATCTTTAATATACACAAATATCGATTTGTATAAATGCATACCTCCCTGTATCTCTAATTCATGAAAGCACAGTTCAAGTCTGTGAAAGTGCTGTTTCTCTGAGTGTTCCTTCAGACTGTAGCATACCTGTTGTCTTACCATCCTTCATGCTCGGGAGCTGCCATGGAACTTATGCAGAGACAAAACAGGAGAACTGCCTGAAGAAGCTCTACTTGAAAGCTGATGAAGTGTTAGCAGTGAATTCTGCTCACTCCTGGTTGAACCAAGGCTCTTTGTTACAGGAAGCCCAGGTGGAAGGCACTCAAAAAAAGTGCCCGTAGCTAAATAGCATGTAAAGTGCTAAAAGACAATGACATAAATGTCTCCAAGATGACAGAAGATGCCTTGGATGTATCATGCATTGAGTTCCTGGACTATGGCTATGTTAGGCCAACTCTCCTATCCTGTGTCCACCCGCTCCATTTCTGTGCATGAAATACAAGCACACACACGGAGGGTGCAAGCAAAGAAGGCAGCCAGACTGATCCTGGTGGTCTTTCCTGGGCAATGTATCGTTCGGGCATAGAAAAGGTGAGGAGGAAAAGGGTGTTTTCCCAGCAGACAGGTTCCAGGTTCTTGGGAGCAGCACGGAATAGGCCACACATAATTCTGGTGTAACTTCTTTCCTTAAGTTGAGCAGCTCCATCCTGTAGCTGGCATGGGGAAACCTGGAGAAGTTTGCCTCTGGGCTAGCCATCTGTTGTGCTGTAGAGAGTAGACACTAAGAAACAACATGCCATTCCCACCGGGTGATGTTTGCACCAGTGTTTCTTCTATGCAATACCTACTTTCGCCTTTATATAAAAGATTTTTACTAGGATGATATAAAAATAAAGGATTTTTTAAAAGGTGCCTCTTTCAGCTCATTTGTCTCTTAACTCCACCGCCAAAACCAAAAAGGGACAACAAAAATTTCCAAAAGGTGACTCACAGAGATCTATGCCAGCTCCACTGCAGTTGAAATCCAGAGCTCTTGAAGCTGTTTCATTTCTAAAAAGATTCCTCTCCCCTGCCTCCACCCAACCTCCCCCAGTCCTCTCTCATCCCTCAAAACAATATCAAAACAGAAAAAGGTGTGAAAAAACCCCAAATAACGGAAAAATGGTTTTGAGAGCCTTACACAGGAAAGAGATTGCAAGTGTCCCAGAGAACACAGAATAGCTGAAGAGAGGACAAAATAGTAGAGCTTGAAAGACATCCAGAGGGCACTGAGCAGTCTCAGACAAAATGTGAACATTGATTAACACTCAGATGATGATTACAGAATAGCCCTCCAAATGCCAGGAAAATAGATGATGGGCTGAAAGATCCCCCAGATGAAACAGGAGCCAAGCAGAAGTGAACAAAGCAACAGAGTCTGAAAGAGATTCTGAGTGCATAATCTAGCCTCAGGGAAGGGAAGAAAGCTCAAGGAAACAAAATGCATCAGTGTCAGAGGCCAAGAAAGAAAGAGGTAAGGCAAAGGACCCTCCAGAGAATACAGAAGAGGCTAAATGATAACAAGAAAGTATCAGAGCTATTAAAGGAGCTTCAGACTACTCAGTAGTACCAAGAGAAGATTAAAAAAAAAAAAAAAAGGCGGGGGGGAGGGAGAAAGATTGAAAGTGCCCCAAAGAATAGCATCAAAGAAGGGAAAATGAGCCACAATCTGTAAAAGACTCAGAGAACACAAAGTAGCCTCAAAGAGGCAAAGAAACTAGTAGATAGTCTGAAAGAACTGTGATGAACACACCACAGACTTCAATAATAACGAGAAAGTATCAGAGATTGTGAAAGTACTCTAGGAGTATATGCCTGCAGTTGCTAAGAGAAGAGAGGCTAAAAGAGCAACGGAGAATAGCCTTGGAGAAGGGAAGAAACAAGCAGGAAGGCTGAAAAAGTCCCAGGAGAAAGAAGATAAGCTGCTGAGATGCCATGAACCTTGAAAGAAGACTAAAACAGCCCCAGAAAATCTAGTAAAATTTCAGAAAAAAGGGGCTGAAGGGTGAGTGAAGGGTGAAACAGGCAGAAAGACTGAAAGTGCTCCAAAGTCACCTCAGTGAGAGGAAGGAAGAAACTGAAAGGCAGCCATAGCAGCTTTGGAGAGGGTAGGGAAGAAGCAGAGAAGTTGGGAGAGTCCCACAGAACAGAGTAGCCTTTGAGATCTTGAGAGATAGAAGAGCACCTGAAAGAACCTCAGAGAAGAAAGTAGCATAAAGTCTGCAAATGTGAAGGATAACAAAGATTAGCCTCAGAAAGGTGGGAAAAAGTAGGCAAGAAAGAGACCCAGAGATGATACAGTAGCCTTGGAAAGGTGAGAAAATACCGCAGAAAGACTGAAAGAATGCTGAGAGAACAGAGAGTAGCTTCACAGAGACCAAGAAAGAAGCAGATGTTAAAAGCGTACAAGGAGGGCACACAGTACCACTGGAGGGCCACAGAAGTAGGAGAGACTCCAGAAGAACCCCACTGCATGCAGAGTATCCTTAGGGCAAGCTTTCCCAGGTAGGCTGGAAAGCCTGTTGGAAAACATGCTCTCGTCCTTGTTCCTCAAAGCAGGGGTCCATTGCCATAAAAGCCAAAGCTCTGTCTGCAGCACTGGCTGTGCAGCCAGGTGTTAACCCATGGGTTGGCGTCTCTCCTGGCCAAGCCTTTCCACTGTCAGGACCAAGAAGAAGAGCACCTGGGCTCCACCCTGTAGCCACCCTTGGTTTGCCTAAGGCCTCCTTGACAGTAACACTGGTACACACATGGAGGAGCAGGCCAGAGGAACAGGCCAAAGTCCAGACGTGCTTTGGTGCTCTCTGCAACAGCCCCAAGTCTGACCTCCCTGCAATCAGAAGGTCATGGAGGTATAAATAAGGTCAGTAGATGGATGCCTCTGTACCCTGTAGAAGGAACCTCCAAGCTGTGTCCCAGCACTGGCTCAGGTGTGGTCTAGATTCAGCTGGCTGTGGTTCATCCTTTGGCACCTTTGTGTTCATCAGAGCATCCTGAGGTGAACGCTGGGGTGGTGAGTGCATGGATTAAAGGAGATGCTCGGATGCATGTGTGTGTGCACGTTTGAGTATGGGAATGTGCTGTAGCTGTGTGGAAGCCTGACTGTGTGTACACCAGAGAGACTCTGGAGATTTTCTTTTCTCACTTTGTGGCAGGCTGACCCTCACCCACAGCTACGCACCACACAGAACCTCATTCACTCCCCCCAGAAAACCACAGCAGGATGGGGAGAGCAAAAGTGAGAAAACTTATAGTTGAGTAACTGAAGGAGAGGAAGGGGAAAAAACAGTGATGCAAAAGCAGACTGATGTCCAGTCAGTCTCTGAGAAATGGCTGCCTTCCCAAATCCCTCTCTCCTCAATTTCTGTTCCTGTCTATGATATTATAAAGCATACAATATTATATGGGTTAGTTTAGGTCCTGCTTGTGTCCCCTCCAAATTCTCAAGTACCCCTGAGGGGGGTTGAGTGGGAGTAAGAGGAAGCCTTGATCCTGCGCAAGCAGTGCTCAGCAATAGCCAGAACACAGGTATGTTATCTGGGCTGCTTTAGTCACAAATCCCAAATGCAGCACCACACAGTCTGCTACGAAGAAAATTAACTCTATCCCAGCCAGACCACAGTACACTTTCAAACATCACTTGAGTGCTGGTGGATGGAGACATCATGGAGGTTTCAGAGAGATGTGGAATGTAATTTTGCCTCTTCTTCTTATGAATGACTATCCTCTCCAGACTTCCTGGACAAACAGAGTCTCCCAACCCCACAGTTTGCAGTGTGGCATTGTCTCTAATCATCCAAGTCTTGCTCACCACATTCTCCAGACACAGATGAAACTACTTAGAGTTGCTTAACGTAACTGGGCACAAAAGCACTCTGCAAAAGCTTTTCTCTCCTCAGAAATAGTCCAGCTCAGCAAATGGAGCAAAGATGGACAAGCCATTTCCTACATAAGTGTTATTCACTAGGAGGTGAGGTGGGCAGGGATGCCATACCCAGTCATTGAACAAGGTTGCAAGTAATCCTTGTATCCTTTTCTATGTTGCAATGAATGGTGGGAGAGGAGTACAATAGTCTATAGGTGAGTCTTCTTTTTCTCTATATAGAGAACTAGTGTGTATATTGAAACCTCAGGCTGATGGAGTCCATTGCAGGCATGTACATAGAAACAAAAACTGCATACTCCACATAGTAAGGTGTTAGGGGGTAGGCCTTTTTTTCTTTCTTTCTCTCAAGGAATTTTCTCCCCATTTGTTGCTCCGGAAATGATAAATGGACAGCACTTAGGAGACAAAAGACCCAGCTGGATGTCTCAGAATTCCATTGACCTGGTCCTGGAGGAGGAAGGAACAAAAGGTGTGGTTGCAGCAGTCTGGTTGCTGGGGAGTGAGCTTTCTGGCTGGGGGCTTTCCCTTGGCAAGCGCAGAGATACCTTGAGAGGTCAGGGGGCTAACCAAGACTTGGCTGGGGGTCAGGGGCTGGGCCTGCCTTCTCATCTTGGCCTTCGGAGAGGAGAGAGCTATATGTGGTGTGGGGAGCGGGCACCTGTTTTTCCCTAGACGAGGCTGTGCTGTGCTACCAGGGGTTTTTTGCTGTTTCTGCCATGTGTTGACATTCAACTGCTGCTTGATTGGACCTGCCTGCCTTCACCATCTCTACCAGTTGCTGGCGAGTTACACTGAGGTACATTGCTGTCCGATTGGACTTGCCTGCTCCCACTGTGTCCTGCCGCTGCTCTGAGTTTTTTTCCTACACTTTAGCCCTACCCTCCCGGGTCCACCCGGCTCCCGCTGTTTCCCGCTGCTCTGGGGTTTTTGCTACACTGCAGCTCGCAACCCGGAGTGGCACTGAGCCCGGCTGCTCCCGTTGAGTTTCACAATTGGAGCCATCTCCCCTGCTCCCCCCCGCCCAGGCCGCCATTGCCAACAGAGGGGGGCCGAGCTGGCTGCGAGCGCCCCCTGCAGGCGCAGGGGAACCATCGCACCCACCGGCGCCCCCTGCCGGCCGTGAGCGGCACTGCAGCGCAGGGAAAGGCCCGAGAGCCCAGAGAGGCTGCACTGGGCCTGCTCTGCTTGGGATCGCTGCCGCTGTGGTTGGTTGTTTGCCTTGTTATGTATATTCCAGTAAATAACTGTTTTTCCTTTTCCCATATCTCTGCCTGAAAGCCCTGTAATTTCAAAGTTATAATAATTTGGAGGGAAGAGGGTTGTATTTTCCATTCCAAGGGAGGTTCCCACCTTCCTTGGAATGGAAAATACAACCCTGCAGTGCTGCTCCCTTCCTTGGAGCAGCACTGCAGGATCAGTAAGACCCAGCCCCATTCAGCTGTTCATGTGTCATACCTGAGAAATTGTGCTGGTGCTGGCAGACTCACTGGTTTTGAGGTTATCTCATTCTCTGTGTTGACTGTTTGGCTCAGGCAAACACTTGTTATGCAGTACTCCAATTGTGCCAGCCTAGAAAAGGTAGGAATCAAAAATTAGTGCAGGTATTAAAGTGTTCTTCCTCATGGGTCTTCTATGTTCATCTCCAGAGAAAAACAAAAAAACTAAAAGCTCTCTGTTTTCTGCATCTGCTGCAAGTGCATCTATTTGTATTTAAATTCTCTTAATGTCAGCTGAAGATCTGGAAACTTTCTGGACTCCTCCCTTCAGAAAAAAAATGCCCAAAACAACCACCAAAAAAACAACACCCCCCCTCTCCCCAAACAAATGAAAAACAGGCAGATATGTTTCCATAAGTTTCCATAAGAGGAAAGGTAACTGGAAATTTTAAGTATCCAAGTAACAGTGAAGTGTTGGATATGAGAGCGAGACAACTAGGGGAAAAAGGAACATCTAGGAATATGAAAGAAAAATGAAGGAAAGAAAAGTGAAGGAAGTCTCTTGGGTGTGGCTTTTGTTCTCCATTAACAAGGGGTAGAACATGTACAGCTTGGGACAATGGCTTTCAGCCAGTATCACCAAAAAAAAAAAAAAGGCATCAAAGAACTGAGATATTCCCAGACCTTGTCCATCTCCTACAGAGTGCAGAATAGGCAGAACTGGGGAAAGCACAGCTGGAACAGGGCTAGAAAAGGATCTTCTAGAAAACAGAAGGATGCAGGAGAGTTAGGTTAAGAAAAATCACCTGACACATCTAACAGCTCCTTGAACAACGAATCAAGACAATGTAGATTTTCAAGGAAAGAATGCAAATTATTTTTCTTCTACAGTTTTCTCCACATCTCAAGACCAATGCCATATTTGAGGTAGACAGCCATGGGCTCCAGATGTGATGGTCTGTAATAAGCAAAGTATTTTGTCAATCTCTTCTTTTGCCTCTGGGCAACTGTATTTGTGAGTGTACAAGTTTGTGGCTAGCAGGGACTTCACATGCATGTTACAATTTCCTTTATGCTGCGATACACGTGCCCATCATAAAATCTTGAAGTTTTCTGAAATGTTGCAAAGCACTGTCAGTATTTTCTTTTCATAGCACAGTCATACCATTATGGGGTTTTCTTTGGGGCATGGAGTGTTTATATTTTATTCCTTCTTTGGTTGTTCTGTTTGGTTTCTGCTTACTTTCAGTTAATGCTGGCAGAATTATATTTCCTTATCATTTACATTTTAATTCAGTTGCATATATGTATCATTACACTGATTATTAAAAATTAATCTACTATGAAATGGCAAACACTAAAGAATCACCTACTTTCTCCTCTTGGAGAACGTATAATGGCAGTTTATGTTCCTTGTCTTATCCTAGGTGATACACTCAAGGCCAGAGAGCAGCTCTTGAGAGGGACACAGACAAGCTGGAGGACTGGGCTCAGAGGCACCATACAAAACTGAATATGGATAAAGGCAAAATTATGCACCTGGGAGGAAATAACCGCTGGAAACAATATGGGTTAGGAAATGGTGAGCAGCTATTCTGAAAAGGCAACGTCCTCCTGGTGGATGGAAAGCTGGATATGATCCCACAGTGTGCCCTGGAGGCAGTGTGGGACAACTGCACCCTTAGACAGAAAACAGCAGGACCTTATTTAGGATCTCAAAAGACAGGAATACTAGGAGTTTTTAACCCCATCCAAAATACTGCATCCAGTTTGAGGCTCATCAATATACAAAAGGCTGAAAAAATTGATCAACCAAAACAATTTCAGCAGAGGAAAACCAAGACAGTCAGGAGGCCAGAGCACTTGTCCTGTTAGGAAAAACTGATGGACCTGGACTTGGTTAGCCTGGAGAAGGCTTGGGTGGGAGCAGCTAATTGCAATCTTCCAACAGAAGATTGCTTCTGCTGAGGTTGAGAAGACCAGGCAAGGCTCTTCACAGTAGTGAATGGAGGTAGGAGAAGAGGCAGAAGGCTTAATCTGTAATGAGAGGATATAGGGAAAATTTCTTCTCCCTAATGAGAGTCAAGTATCAAGCACTGGAAGAGGTTGGCTAGAGAGGTTGTGCAGTCTGTATCCTTGTAGGTTTCGAGACCTGACTGGATACAGCCCTGAACAAAATGACTTGATCTCATAGCTGACCCTGATTTAAGTAGGAGGTTGTGCTAGATCATATAATTGTAGAATGGTTTGGAATGGAAGGGACCTTAAAGATCATCTAGTTCCAACCCTCCTGCCTTGGGCATTCCACCGGACCAGGTTGCTCAGAGCCCCATCCGACCTGGCCTTGAACACTTCCAAGAATAGAAGGCCACAATGAGGTCTCCCTGGAACCACCTCTTATCCAGGCTAACAGCTCCAACTCTCTCAATGTGTCCACACAGAAGAGGTGCTCCAGCCCTCTGAACACCTTTGTGGCCCTTCTCAAAGATGAACAAGGTGCATTCCTTGAATTCTCTTTTAATCCCCTGTCTGATCTGATTAAAGAAGCACTATACTAGGGTAATTGACTGTAATTTCCCTCTCCTTCAGCTGCTTTTTAAGCAACTTGGAGACACTGTGCCTGTCATTTTCTTACCCAGGGAAAGGCATAGCAAGGAAGACTGAGGGACCTCACCTCACAGGGTGAGGAAAGGAAAGAGTCAATGTGCAGAAGTCACAACACTGCACAAGTTTCAACACGTGAAATTCTGGATGCACAGAATGACAAAAACTTCTTGCCCTTGAAAACAGTTCAGCAGACATGCCTGGAGAGAAAAAAAAAGTTTGAATGAAGAATTGAGCAACCTAACCTAGATTTTAAGTTAGGCCTGCTTTGGTGAGGAGACTGGATTAAAGAACTTCATCAGTCCTTTCAAACTTAAATCCTTGTATGATCCTACAGTTTAGGTACCAGGCAGTACCAGGGAGTTCCCTCTTTCATTTCCATTTGACCATTCCCTGCAAGAATGGGTTTGTAACTCAAGTCATGTGGCCAAACCTCTCTACTTTCTACCTTTTTGCTGCTTGAAGTAGAGGCTAATGAGAATCAATTAATGAAATTATGTCTTCTTCAGATGCACTGTTAGTCTGCACGCACTACATAACATATCCACAGAAATCTTTGGGTTTGAAAGGTTTTTATGTTGCTGTTGCCATAAGGGGTCTGGTATTAGCATGTAGCTTCCTAAGAATACATCTCATAACAGGCTATGATTTCACTGCAATGAAGATATTCTTATCTCAAGAGAGGTTTACGCTCCATTATTAATTATCACTCCAAACATACAAAGAAAGGGAAGAAACACACAACAAAAACCTCAACTCTATCCCACACTTCAAGGCATAGCAGCAGAAACCTCTTTAAAACTTTTGGCTGCTAGAAAGCTGTGCATTGTGCTACTGTAACTTCAAATACACAAATTCTGCAAAAAGCCTGACCCTTATCTAAAAAATACACAACAGACAGTAATAACAATAGGAATAGATGAGTCAAAGAGGCCCACATTAGATTTAAAGCATTGTCAGCATCTTTTCAATCAAAAAAAAACCGTTCAGCAGCTAAGGCGGTAACAGAATCCTTCCTTGCTTCTAACCTCTGTATAGATCCTTAAAGCAAGGCAGGATATGTCCCAACAAACTTCATGTGCTTTCCAATGTCAATACAAATAACGTACTTGAAAAAAGATTGCTCTACTTCCAGAAAACTCCTTTATTCCAGAAACGTTATATTCATGCCAGTGAAATACCTCCAGTGATTCACCACAGGCTGCCTGAGTTTTTAACTCAAATAAATAACTTTTTCTAACTCTGTATTCAGAGGCAAGGTCAGCACAGCCAGAATCTGGATACACATCCTGTTTGACACTCCCTCAGAACTGGAGAAATTAATAATTTTCACTCCACCTATGTTGTTCTTGGCATGCTGCTCAATGAAAATCCTTCACTGCAGGATGTGCTGCAATGACTGCACACATGTATGAGGATTGCCTGTGTTTTGGAAGTTACCAGGCCACTGGCTGACTGCAGAGTGCTGTAGCAGGTGTCGCTGCCTGCTTCTCCACTCAGCAGCTCCCCTCCTAGAGGGTCAGCACCAAAGGCCTGGGGTGATCTATGCTCAGCACTGTGGCTTCTCTTACTCACTGATCCTAGAGATTCTTTTGCTGCTTCCAGATGACAGTTGTGGCATAAAGCTGCTCACGGGCCCCGAGTGCCTGCAGCAGCCTCTTCTTGCTGCCCTCTTTGCTGTGTGTGACCTACCCTGTGCATGGTGTGATGGTTACATCTGCTGCTGTGCCTGGCACCAGCATGGTGTCACAGATCTGGTACCACAAGGGACTGGTACTGGTACCGGTACTGGAACTAGGACTGGGACTGTTACTGTTACTGGCACTGGGACTGGAACTGTGACTGGCACAGATACTGGGACTGGAACTGGGCCTGGTACTCATACAGGTACAGGAGCATAGACCTGAACAGGTATTGGTACCAGAATCGAAATTGGTACCGGTACTGGAACTGGAATTGCTACTGGTACTAGTACTGGGACTGGAACTGGGCCTGGTACTTGCATTAGTACTGGTACAGGTACTCGGAACTGGTTTTGGAATTGGGACTGGTGCCAGAACTGGGACTGGGCCTGGTACAGGCACTGGGACTGGGAGTGGAAGCGGCACTGGCACTGAATTGGTATTGATAATGTCACTGGGTCCGGTATTTGTACCGGTACAGGTAGTTGGACCGGTTTTGGAACTGGGACTGGTGCTGGTGCTGGTATTGGGACTGGCACAGGCAGTGGTATTGATACTGGAACTGGGCCTGGTACTGCTGTGGTACTAGAACAGGTGTTTGGACTGGTTTTGGCACTGAAAGTGGTGCTGGGATTGGGACTGGGATTGGGACTGGGCCGCTAGAGTATCTGTGCTGACACTGAGGTACAAGACCCAGCACAGCTCCTGGCCCTGGCCCTGGCCCTGACCCGGGCCCTCCCCATCCCCGCCCCGCCTCACGACCGCGGCCCCGCCCCGCCCCCGCGGTCATTTGCATGCCCGCCCCC
>VZTN01018166.1:72076-97032 GCA_013400515.1 Erpornis zantholeuca
CCCGCCGCGCAGCGCGCTGCCAGGTTGGGCACGGGGGTGGGAGGCGTCGGCCGCCGTGTGTGTGGGAGCGGCCTGCGGTGCCGATGGAGGGGTAGTGGTTGTGTGCTCGGCTCGGTCGCCGGGCCGTGCCCTTGAGCGCCAGTGGGTTCAGCTCTGGAGGGTTCGGTTACGGGTGTGATGGCGACGGTGGCCTCCGGCAGCACGGAGCGGGTGCGTGGGGGCGCAGGTGGGAAGGGCATTGTCATTTCACCGTGTGTCCCGTACTGGTGCTAATGCTGTTCCTTCTCCTCGCCTCACCTCCCAGGCCCTGCGGGCTCACCTCAGGCAAGTCTCCTAATCAGGTGTCCTGTTGTCTAAGGAAGAGCCGGAAATTCCCTTAGCACTCTCTGTGTACCAAGTCGATGTTTGTAGGTAGGAGAGCCTTTGGCAATAAAGCACAATGTGCCTAGTGAAGCAGACAGCACAGGAATCCACAGAATAGCCCATTGGGATGCTGCTGTGTTTTTTGTCGTGCGGGTGGTGAGACCCTGGCACAGGTTGCCCAGAGAAGCTGTTGATGCCCCATCCCTGGGAGTGTTCAAAGCCAGCAGATGGGTGTGTTGGATGGGACTTGGAGCAACCTGATCTAGTGGAGGGGGTCCCTGCCCATGTCAGGGAGATTGAAACCAGATGGTCTTAAAGTTCTCTTGTAACCCAAAGCATTCTGTGACTCTAAACACTGTAAAGCATGTATATCAGTCAAACATAAAATACTTCTGGAAACAAGAGGGAGTGCATTGCCAGTACTCATAAAGCTGTTCAGTCACAGCGCACAACAAGTGCTCTTCCTGTTTAGGAGGATGTTTTTCCTGAGAAATTAGTTTAATTTGAGCTCCTCTGGTAACTCCCAGACCAGTAGAAACAGTGCTAATAATGGGAGTTGGGAGCCTTCTCAAAATGCTATCTGATGCTTATAAATGCTGTGCATTTGATTTTGAATTAATCAGTAATTCCTTCAAACATTTTGGATTTGTGTCACCTTTGATAACAACTCTCATGTTTTTATGGCTTTACATGTTCATGCCTTAAGGTCTTTCTTCCACATTTCTAAAGTGTCGTGGAATCTACGTTCTTACCCTAGACTTTGTGACTAGGGTAATATATGTGGATTGAATGTAAGATTTTGGAAAGCCTTGGGAATAACTATCTCCTTAGTAAATGGTTTATTCTGGAGGCTGAGTTGCCCCTGGAGGACTCTGAGCATGTTGACAGGCACAGATAACCGTGCCTTCTCTGCTTGTAAAGGCATGTCCTCTTGTTCGAAATGCATCATTGATTTCATTGATCAGAGTCAAGGCCCTACGCCCTGAACTAAGTAACGCTGGGAGGGAGCTGAGGTCTGACCATTTTAATGGGAACATGAGGAAACAAAACATTACCTAGAAAAGCCTGAATTGCTTTCCTCAGCTTTAAAGAAGTGCAGACTACCTCTGCCTGCTCTCAGTAGGATACAGCATAACCAAATACTTATCCAAGAGGAAGAATCAAGTTGAAGGTGAAAGATTTTCATCAAAAGATGTTGGGCAGTTGTGCTTTTGACACCAAGTGAATGTAGGCTCTGTGGTTGTATTGCTGTGGGTAATAGAAGAGATGTTGACAGATGCCCTCTGAAGTAGACAATGATTTTCTTACCTCTTTCAAAATACTTTTTCTGTGCAGCTGATGCACCTTTTGTGTAGTGCTGCTTGAACTTCAGGCAGCAATCCATACACGTAGCCTTGGCTAGGCTTCCATTTTCACTGAAGTAGGTTTGCCCTTAGATACTGCAATTTGGTGATGTTTTGGAGGTCCACTTATGATTCCCCTGATTTCTAAGCATCTAGGTTTTTGTAACCCTTCGGAGCTTTTGATGATTAGAATACAGCCTCTAGCTATTACCACAAAGAGGTTTCTGAGATTTTTTCCCAAATAACTACAGCAGGCTATTTTGGGAAAAATGCAGGGTGAAGGGTAGTGCTGGAAGTGCCTCCTGCTCTGAACTGCTGCCCCAGTAGCGCTGACCAGAACGGGGATGCCTACTTTTAGTCACCAGTATTTGTCTTCTTCGAGTCTCTATTTTTTCTGGGTTGAAGTGACCAGGAAACAACTGAAGCATCCAGGATACTTACTGCACATTGTTTGACTTGTGCTGGAGGGTGTTGTTTCACTGCTTGGAAGAAAAAGTGAACTTGAGGATATATTTGGGAAGAGTGCCAAAGTGTTTTGCTTAAACAGTTAGAGTGGATGAATTGTTGACCTTTTCTGGGAGAGGGGCAATCTTCTTTCTCTCAAAGATTCCCTGAAACTTATTTAGAATTTTTGCTTTGGGAGGCTGTTGCAGAATGTTGACATATTAGGAAATATAGGCAAGTAGAGGTGAGCACTTTCAGAGTTTTCAGGATTTTATAGACAAATGAAGAATGAGCTGAAATCTGGCAGGGACTGTTCTTCTGAAGGTGTTCTGGCATAGC
Source organism: Erpornis zantholeuca (assembly GCA_013400515.1). Classification (NCBI taxonomy): domain Eukaryota; kingdom Metazoa; phylum Chordata; class Aves; order Passeriformes; family Timaliidae; genus Erpornis; species Erpornis zantholeuca. The sequence goes on from VZTN01018166.1 coordinate 74,566, forward strand.
TTTTGGTAGGCTTAAACTTGTCAGCTGCTTTTTGAACTTGCATAAATTTGCAGCATCCATACCATACCAGGAAAAGAAATTCCATAGGTTGCTGTCTGGTTCATGAAGTTTTTCTTTCACTTACTTAGAACTTGACATGTGCAGCCTTCAATCGGTTTCTCCTCTGTATGTCAGAATAAAATGTGATTCTTTATTCCCTATTTGGTTTTGTCATGATTTTGTAGACCTCTGCTATATCCTTTCCTCAGTTCTTTTTCTTCCATCCCTCAGAACCCCAAGTGTGGTAGTCATTGGTTGTGTGAGAGCCACTCTGGCTTTTGCTGTGAACCTTCTCTGTAAATACAAGTACAGCATACCTGGAATGTTACTGTGTCATTTTTAAGTAGGTGCGTTAGGGGGAAAATTCTTCTTCATGCAGTGTGAAGGAATACTGTACTGCAGTCTTGCACAGTTAAATAATTGTATTATTTGTCTTAGTTTTAAGTTTTTGTCTTACAAATTTTGATTTCCAGTCTGTATTTGTTCACTGCTGGTGAGTACCTAGTAGATGTTTCCATCAAGCTGCTGGATGCAACCCCAACACCTCATTCCTGAGAAGTATGAATGAAGAGCCTGTTGTATATTTCTGAGTGGCCTTGATCCTACAACCATCAATATGAAATTTAGCACCTCTCTTTGATCACATAAAGCCTATAGCTCTTGCCTTTACTGTCAGAGACAATTAAGATAATTTTGAAAATGTTTAACTAACTTAAAGGATAACACTGGATAAGTAGCAGATTAAGAATTTTTCTCTGGAAAAGAAAAAACAGATCTGTTCTCAGCCTGACAGGATTTTTTTTTTGTGGTTATTGCAAATGCACTTTACTTTGCTTTTTTTGTAAATTTCTCTAAACTTTTTTTTATGTATGTGTGTGAATGTTTCAGGAAATGCTTCAAGGACCATCAGAAGATGTTTTTGCAAAGATGGAAGGTCCAGTTGAAGAGATGGATACCTCTGATACTCAGTGGGGCTGGTTTTATTTGGCCGAGTGTGGTAAATGGCATATGTTTCAGGTAAATACCTGTGAATTTATATTGGCTCTGATGGATTCCATACATTGAATTACCTATTGGTGAGTTTGCCTAAATGTGTTTTTTTATTTTTTTTATTTTGAAGACCGACTCAAACAGTCACTGCTCTATTAGCAGTGAAGATATTGAAAGAAGTTTCCGAACAGACCCTCATGGATCTCTGTCTTTTACCACTTCAAAGTTTAATTACACACTGGACTTTTCAGGTATGTGTCTTTCCAAAGAGTAAATTTAAATAATAGAAGGTCTCAGATACACTAGTACATTTGTTCATTCAGCAGGTTATTGTCCTCATATCTGGTGCAAAAACATGACTGAGAATGTCTTCTTTACTGGAAAGTACATAGGAGTTTTTAGAAACAGCTTGCCTGTTACATTTTTTGGTGTAGTTTATTAACAAAGTAGCATGTTTTGTTTAATAGCACTCCATTGTGTTCCTCCTGCTTGCTTCAGCTGCAGGTGGCACGTAGGATACATCTATTGAACTGGAAGTTTGAACCTTTTTTCTTTGATGTGCAACTGCCTGTAAGCTTGGAAAACCTCTTTCATTCAGTCTGTATAAGAAATATTGCTAGGAAGAAGGCTTCCTGCAAAATACTGGCATCAAAGTGATTTATAATTCAGCAGGTAGATGAAGCCAGTTCTGTTCTCATAATAACAAGGAGATAGGCAAAATGATTTTCTAGTAGATTATGAAGATCTCAATTATGCTGTTCTTGTAAATTACAGAATATTACAGGCTTCTAATGTGTGTGGCTAATTATAAATGTAATCTATTCTTTGTTCAAAGGTGTGTTCTAATAACTTTTTTTTCTAGTGTTTTCCTTCATAGATTGTTTATTTTCTGATTGAATTACAAACCAGCTATATGCTTATATATAGGAAATAAATAATATTCCAATATATGTGTTCAAATTTCAGATATTTTGAATACAGAAAGTGGGGACTGAGTAAAACAGTAATATACTGGCAGTAAAGTGGTATTTAACCATGCAAGGAGTTTTTATGCTTACTTGTGTTGAAATGTCTGTTTGTAAAAAACTATGCTTTGCATCCAGAATAAAAACACTTTAAGCAAATGTTAAAGAACAATTTTTATGTTATTATCTGTAGCTCGTGATGTCTTACATTAAGGATAGTGTATTCTTTGTCATCCCATTGAAGTCAGTGGAGGTTTTTCCTGGGATTTAGTGGGGCTGAATGTTAGATGAATATTTTTAAAGTAAATGTTTTGTGTTTGTAATATTTGGACATTTTGTCAACTCACATAAATGACAATGCGTTTAGAAACATTTATTGAAAATGCTGATTTGTTACTTGTTGAAAGAGGAATTCCTGTCAAGTAATTTAGGGTGTAGTAACATTATTTTATAAAATGACACTTAAAAGTTTCATATGCTGTAGATGAGTTCCCAAAACTTTCATCCTAATTCTTGTTTTATGCTCAGTGATGAAACAAATCAACTTAACTACCCTTAAACAACGTCCAATAAAGCGAGCTCCCTTTGCAATCAATTCATTCAGGTAAGGAAATAAGAGGAAGACTCCTTATTTTTATTTTATTCTTGATTCTTCTAAGTAAAATGAAACAAAAGTATTTTATCTTTATTGTTTATATTTATTTGCTTTTGGAGTCACTTGCTCTGATACCTGTTGAATCAGAATTGCTGCAGGGAAGCAGCACCGAAAAATGGAATAGTTTGATCCATTGACTTAATAAATTATTTAGAAGCATTATTGTAACAGCAAAAAAAGATTGAGTTACGTTTCTTGCCTATATTTTACTCATTTATTCTAAAATGACTTGGAGTTTAAAAAAAAAAGTGTTATAACAATTCTTTTATGAAACTAATTGCTTTAGATTGTCAGTTTCTTACCATTTGATCAGTCATTAGATGTAAAGCTGTGCTAATGTAAATCTGGTACTACTCACCAAACAATTAACTGAGCTATGCAGTGTTACTACCACAGGTGAAATTGAGTACATGTGATATATTTTTTTCTCCAAATAGTTTCTGAGAAAAAAATTTAGTTCTGAATTGTAGTGTGCTTATACATTCAAAGATAAATTTGTCATTTGTCATAAGAATTGTAGTAGCAATCTGTTTACACTGACTTTCAAGAAGACCTGGTTTTTTTGAAGTGTCATATTTTCACTAGATGTTTGCTAAATAGTGCATACTATGATGTGGCAATTTACTTTGTTTTTGAATAATTGCATTCAGTACTCTTTCCATGTGATGACATTCCTTACTTTCAGGAGATTCCTTCTTTTAGTCCCAGTTTTAAGGCTTAAGAACTTCTATGTATGTAGTGCATATGCTTAAACCACTCTTTTTCAGTAGCTCTGTATAAACTTCATGGGGGTTTGCTTTTTTTGCCTACTGTGTTGTTTGGAGCAGGAGTTTTACAGGAAGAAAATGCCTCATGTCTTTGAAGTGATGTGCTTTTACCTTTTTTGTTTGAAGTTTCATCTGTGAAAATGAGGCTATCCCTATGCCTTCCCACTGGGAGAATGTAAATACAGAAGAGCCATACCAGGTAAGAGTTGGTATGCAACTTGGTCAAATACATGTGACAATGAAATAATGCATCGAATTGAAATCCTACTAACCTCTTTTTTTCCAGCTTATTCCATTGCAAAAGAAAACAAATGAATATAATGAAGTTTCTAGTCTCTTTGGAAAAACAATGGATAGCCACCGAATTAAAAGAATTAAGAGAATACAAAATCTAGACTTGTGGGAGTTTTTTTGCAGGTGAGATTATTTCTAAAACCAACAGTTTTAGGACTGTTAATGGAGAAAAGTTATAAGTCATGCAGCAGAAATATGTTTAATTGTTTTTATTATTAATGAAAATTTTGTTACATTTTAACATATAAAAAATTTTATTTGTCATTTATTTCTATTCAAAATTTAATTTTCAAGACTCTGTAGCTTCTACAGGTGCAGAAATGTAATACTTGTAGAAATGCATTAGATAAAGCTCTAGCACAGATAATGTGTTAAAGATTCTCAGAATATCTGTGTGGCAGATGCCCATGATCCTTACACTGAAGTAAGGAGAACAAAAATTAACATTTTAAAAAATGTTTCCTTGTGAGACTTGTTTTATTTTAATTTTTACTGAACAAAGCAAATGAATATTTCTGTCTTGTTGGATTTCTCAACTTTATGAAGTGTAGGACAGAATTAAGTGTTGAATTAACACATATTCATGCCATTTCTTTTAAGTTTAATGTGCTACAAAACTTGTTTTAAGTTCTTGGCTTTTCCCTTTTCATATTGTGCTGGCCTGGAAAAAGTAGGAAGTGCCTGGTTTGGTGTCCACTTATTTTGTGGTGTCAGTCTTAAGCAATTGTACTTGACAAAAGTTATTTGTGTATCTTATAGGAAGGAGTACATATCAGAAGGTTTAAAGATGTTTTGCAGTAATAAATCATCTAGACTAAGTTAAAGAGTGAGGAAATAACTAACCAGATGTATATTAAAATTTTGTGTAAGTTATGTGATTTTTTTAAAGATATGTCACTTATTGTTAATTTAAAGCTATATCAGTAACATGTGTGAGGAAGTGAATTTCCTTATACATGTTAATGGTTAGGAGAGTTATCTTTTGTTTAATTAAGTTTCTTTTATTCTTGGAGGAATATGGAAGGGGGTCAGCAGAACTGCTGCCTTGGTCTTCCAGAGCTCAGACTTTGGGTTGTTCAGGAGACTTTTGACAGAGTCCCTTGTATGAGGCAGTCATGAGGGGCAAAGGAGTCCAGGAAGGCTGGATGCTCTTCAAGAGGGAAGTCCTAAGGGCTCTGGAGCAGGCTGTCCCCTTGTGCTGAAAGACAGGCAGGCAAGGAATAAGGTCATCCTGGCTGAACAGAGGACTTTGGCTGTAATTCAGATGAAAAAGAGAGTTTAGAAGGGCCAAAGCCCAACTAGAACCTAATTTGGCCACTGCCATAAAAGACAATACAAATATTTTTAAAAATAAATCAGCAACAAGAGGAGGGCTTTGGAGAATCTCCATACTTTATTGGATGTGAGCAAAACATAGTGAAAAAGGATGAGGAAAAGGCTGAGGTACTTAAAGACTGAGGCAAAGCAGGCAGTAACAGTAAGATCAGTTGTTCTATGGGCACCCAGACCCTGAGCTGGAAGACAGAGCCCTCGTAATTCAAGGGGAAATGGTCAATGACCTGCTACACCACACAAGTCTGTGGGGATGGATGGGATCACTGGAGGGTACCAAGGGAGCTAGTGAAGTGGTCACTGAGCCACTTCCAACCGTTTACCAGCAGTCCTGGCTCACTGGGGAGGTCCTAGTTGACTGGTGATGAGCAAATGTGATGCTCATCCACAAGAAGCGTTGGAAGGAGGATCCAGAGAACTACAGGCCTGTCAGGCTGAGCTCTGTGCCAGGGAGGGTCATGGAACAGCTCATCCTGAGTGCCATCACACAGCATGTGTGGGCTAACCAGGGGTCAGGCCCAGCCAGGATAAATTTAGGAAAGGCAGGTCCTGCTCGATGACCAATCTCACCTCCTTCTATGACAGGGTGATCCACTAAGTGGATGAGGGAAAGGCTGCAGTTATTTTTTACCTGGACTTCAGTAAAGCCTTTGGCACTGTTTTCCCACAACATTCTCCTGGTGAAACTGGCTGCTCATGGCTTGGACAGGTGCACTGTTTGCTGGGTAAAAAACTGTCTTGATAGCCAGGCCCAGGGAGAGGTGGTGAATGGAGTTACATCCAGTCAGTCAAGGTGGTGTCCTCAGTGTTGGGCCCAGTCCCGTTTAATATCTTTATCAATGGTCTGGACAAAGGGATCGAGGGCACCCTCAGTCAGTTTGCTGGACACACCAAGCTGGGGGGGAGTGTGGATCTGCTGGAGGGCAGGAGGGCTCTGCAGAGGGATCTGGACAGGCTGGATCAATGGGCTGAGGCCAGTTTTGTGAGGTTCAATAAGGTGAGATGCTGGGTCCTGCCCTTGAGTCACATGGCAGTGCTACAGGCTTACACACACTGGTGAGGAAATTATTGCATGGTAGTATATTACAAAGAAATAGATATTCCAGCATTTCAAATTCACTTCTTTCCGTGTCCCACGTAGGAAAGTTGAAAATAGGATGATGCTTAGTCTAGCATCTCAGTTCGGAGTTGTCGAGGAGTACAGCAAGTAAAGAAAGGTGTTGGTCAGTGAGATTGCTGACCATTTTTAGAAAAAGCTTATGTGCTTACATAGGTACAAAGAGCATGTCTCTGGGTATTTAGTTTTGCTGTAGGGTTTGCCTTTTATTGAGTGAATTGGCTGAATGATAATTTTCTCAGGGCTAGATCAACTTGATTTTGTTGAACTGGATTAGCTTGTCACTGCTGGTGGAAAGTGCTAAGATGATTTTTAGAACAGCTGGATTCTTAGAACAGTTGGACTCCCCAATTTCTGTTCCAAATTACCAAAGTGTCATGTTGTGGCATTCCTGCATTCTGCAGATCCAGATTTCCTGTGTGCCCTGTGTAGTATATTCTACTACTTAGGAGGAACAAGTATTACTTAAACTTACATGGTTTTGGAAAAGTGTCTTGTTTAATTGATAAAATAAGAGATTACATTTGACCATTGCTTGAATGATTATTTGCATCACTGTAGTGGTCAGAACACATTTGCCTCTTAGAATAGTTCCCATATTAATGACAATTCTAAATTTGCTTTATGAAATGAACTGGTCAGAGACAGTAAAGGACTGTTATAGAACATCTTTTGAGAATTGATTATTCACTTTTTCTATAAATTTGTTCCATTCCCCTGTTTCAAGAGAAGTTACTCAAGGCTACATTTATATATTGTCAGAGATCAGCAGCCAACAGCAGAGGGCTGCTGACTGAAGAAATTTCAGGTGTTCAGCATAACTAGCCCTTAGATCAGTTCTTGCTGGTTTACGGAGGTAATAGTACTTTATAATCTACCAACTTTGTTATCCCTTCCACCATGACATTAAAGTAGGTGGAGGGAACAAAATGTGCAGAATTACTTTTCTTTTAAAAATGTGTCTGAAGAAAATGACCACACTGAAACTAATAACAAATTAACAATGTTGATAAAATTGGTGTAGGAAGATCCAAATCTTGGACTATGTCAGAAAATAATCCCACAGCATTCAGAAATGTGTGATTTCTAAATATGTACCTTAAGAATTCTGTCCTGTTTAAAAACAAGAGTCATCTAGGTACTTATAAAGTGGAATGTGTTAGGTCTGTACCCTCGGCAGTGTTTTCACAGTAGTAATTTAGTGTGTTTGTACAGCTGTTTATTTATTATGTGCTTATTTATGTATTTATTGTGTGTTTTCTACAGGAAAAAAGCTCAACTGAAGAAGAAAAGAGGTGTCCCAACGATTAATGAGCAGATGCTGTTTCATGGCACCAGTAATGAATTTGTAGAAGCAATATGTATTCATAACTTTGACTGGAGAATAAATGGGATGCATGCTGCTGTGTATGGAAAAGGTAAGTATTGTTGTCATATACAACAGTGGTAGTGTTAAGAGCTCAACATTAAATGTTCCCTATAGCGTGTACTTTGTGATGCATGCCTTTTGTTTACCCAAGAGCTGTTTAATACTGATCTGCTTCTATGGCAGGTGTAATTAAGGATGCAGTAAGAAATGTAATTGTTGCAATTTGCTGGTAGGACCAAGGAGCATGGGGAAGGGATGCCCAGCAAAACAGTGTTGATGACAAGACAATCTCTCTGCTAAAATGTTCACATTAAATATATTGGGTCATATTGTCATAATCTAACAATTAACAACAAAAAAGGGATTGCTAATGAACTTAAAAGAAGTGATATTTTTCATCATTCTGATAGCTATGCTCTAGTAGTCAAGCTGTCATGGTAAGAACATAATCAAATTTTCTGGGTTTTTTTGAAAGGGACCTATTTTGCAAGAGATGCATCATATTCCAGCCACTTCTGCAAAGAGAGCATGAAGCATGGAGATACTTTTCAGATTCATGGTGTGAATCTGCAACCTCATCTGCATAGACCAGATAAAGTCATGTTTCTTGCTCGTGTAATAACTGGTGACTATATCGGCGGTGATTCAAAATACATGAGGCCTCCTTCAAAAGATGGAAGCTTTGTGAACTTGTATGACAGCTGTGTGGATAATACCTGGAACCCAAAGATCTTTGTCATCTTCGATGCCAACCAAATCTACCCTGAATACTTAATAGAATTTTGTTAAGTTTGAACTGAGTATTGTTTGTGCTTTTTTGATACTTTATGTTCCTTTTGTAAAGACAACAACACAGAAACTTGATGCATGAAAGAGAGGTGAAAGAAAAGCCGGCATAAATTTATGGAGGAGGGAAGCTATTAAATATTTAAGAGAGACTGGTGAACTGTTTTTAAAAATCTGTAAACTTTACTAATGCATTTTTCAAATGTAGAGACTATTACAAAACTGAAGTTGCTTAGTGAGCCTTAAATACATTGAGCATTGGTAAGTTTTCAAAGGCAAAATTTATGTTCTGATTTTCTAAAGTATATTAAAAGTGGTAGAAATATGCCTCTAATATAGTATGCATATGATGAAACTAATCTTTTATAAAGATTGCCTATAAAACATAAAGTAAGAACAACAACAGCAAAACCCCAGGGGACATGGCTGTATGTGTGTGTGTCTGTGTTCTGTAGTACATGTTGCTTTGTTTGGAGGTCTTAGTTTGAATTCTGAACCTAAAAAAAAAAAATCTACAGCTTCTTCATCAGTTTTCTCCAGATAAAGTTCAACAAAGCTGTTAGGTTTAACTTTATGTACATTTGACTGTAAGCTTCAGTTATATACTGGGAAAATTACTAAGCCCTTGCACTAGGATTTGGCCATTGGTTTTGATGGAAGTGAGACCCATAAACTTGTGGTTGTTTTGGTCTGTAACTGTTGGGCTCACTGTTGGGATATCAGCAGTGCCATATACCTTTCTCAGTCCTTATCCTATGGAATTTTTGCCATCTTGTTACAGATGCTGTGATTCCTGTCGGTTGGAGTTTAAGATGCTCTCAGTGCTCATGTACTTGGTGTTACTGAAGGCAATGTTCAGATTAACTTAACTGGAAATAATACAGTTAAACTAAAAATGACAATTTCAAAAGATGCCATCCTTTAGTTCTTAAACACTAATAGAAAGCTCTCAGTAACTGTTGTGTAGGCCAGGTTTTCATAACTGGTATGGGTGTAAAGTTAAAGAGTATTTTTCACATGTAGAAAGAGCAAAAGAGACAATATTTGGTTAAAGAACACACTTGAGTACCTAAACACATGAAGAGGCTGAGGAAGGGGCTGTTACATTGAAATACACAGACATGTTAAACGATTTGCTATGGAACTGTGTACCTAATGTTCTTTGTTAATGGACCTAAGTAGCACTAATGGACAAAGTCAAAGTTGAAACCTTTCCAGGCTTTTTCTTTGGCTATGGCCAGAAACAAGTCCCAGTAGAAATGGTATATAATTGTGGCAGATGTAGGATGATCTGTGTTGGTTTGTTATAGAATTGTTAATGGACTTCTTGGATCAAAGGCTGTGTTTAAAATGTATTGTATTTAAAGGGCACTGCTGCTGCTGGCATGAGCAGGTCTGCTCAAAGTTGTCCTAAACTGGTGGAACTGGAAGCAGAAGATGACGACAGATCTGGCATCGTAATTAAGGACACAAATATCTCTTCTCCTGAGTGCTGTTCCCATTGTCTGTCAGTGGATCTTGCACAAGTTGTGTATCTGTTTCTGTTTGTAATTTCACGGCAATTTTCTTGTCCCTAAACCATTTAGGGCTAAAATGCATTTTCCTTTATTTTAGGAAGTATGATTTCTGATCCCACTTGGGAACTCTAGGTTCTACTCTTGTAGGTGTGATTTGTGTTTGATTCACTACAACACTAGCTCTGCAAAATGCACTTTGTTCCCCATGTTGTATGAAATAATAGCAAATCACGCAGGGAATGTGTATTACTGACTCCCTTTTATTCTTACACAGTATTCTACTGAGCATACATTTGGTGAAACTAACAAATACATGTGCTGTTGTTCCTTTGGTATGGTCTCTTTTCTTCTGAGATTTGAACTGACTTTTTTAATTAAGAATACTGAAGTTTCTTTTTTAGCATCTCATGGACACAAAATACAATAATCTTTACTGATCTCAAAGACTTTTCCAATTGATTGTGTGGTGGTGTTGTGTTTGCTGCTTAATTTGAATTGAATGGCACAATCTTAATCTAACTGCACAATTGAAGTTTTGTCTCTTCTTTCAATGTTCAACATGTTCTGCTTTTTGGTGTCTGTTTTTGTGCTGTTGAATTTTGTTATTGAAGATGTCTGTAAAATAACCGTCCTTTTTCTGGCAGGGGGAGAGCGATTATTATTGCAAGCAAAGTCCAGAACTGTACAAGTAGCCAATACAGGAAACAGTTGGACTTAATAAAAGGAACAGTGAGAAAGAAAGGGAGGAAAACAATTTCTTGGCCTATAGAGTGTTAAAGAAAAGAGAAGGGATCTTGGTGTGATTCTGGGGAAGGAAACCTGCTATTTTCTGTTACTGTTTCATGTAGTGAAACTTTGTTCTCCATTTTGGTTTTACACCTGTGCAAGAGAGCATGTCATTCTCTTAGGTGTCTTGATCTTTGGTAAAGCTTTCTTACTAAATTATTCCTGTGGCAGAATGTTTTCATATCAGCACAGCACTTGATGATTACAGAAAAATGAGATCAAGCTTATACAGGCCTCCTGGACCAGCTTCGTTTTTTACAACGGGTGTGTACTCAATTATTGCTGAACAAATCTCATTTCATCAAGAGCAGTTTGGGAGAGTATCTGTCTGCATTCCAGTTCATTTACAAGGTCAGTTTGCACAAACTCTTGTTTTTAAGTTAGAATCTGAAGGAAAAAAAGATACAGCTCTATTTTTTAATAGATGTCCCAGTACACTCCCGTCCAAACTAGATGTGAGATACCTAATGTGCTGGCTGGAGTTGGCAACTTAAATTCCAGGAGTACATTGGATGGCAGTTCAGCTGGTGGCTCAAGGACAACTCATCCTTTTTAAGCCTTTATCAGTACAGAAGATCATAGCAAGAAGGCTCAAGTGTGTCTGTGTGGTCCACATAGTGGAAATTACTTTCAGGAAGATGAGCACATGTCAGTCTTAAAATTCCTGTGACCTGAATGTAACTATTTTTAGGCACTGTCCAAAACAGCAGACTTGCTAAACAGTATAGGGCTGCTCCAGTATAGCCCTCTAGTCTTCACAAGTCACAAAAAGTACTATGGGGACTGACAGATGGAATACTCTGTAATGTATTTGCTTCTCCCAAACTTCTCTTACTTTTCTCTGCTGCCAGAAACTGTAGAAGTAGTGAGGAAGTTTAGAGGCATAATCTTTGGGCAAGCAAAATAAGAATGTGGTTGCTTGGCTGCTTTTATTTTTGTTTTGTTTGTTTAACTGAGACAGATGACTTCTTTATAGAAAAGCCTATGTGAGCAAGCCACGCTAAAGGTCAGCTGTGGATTTTTTGCAAAACGCGTGTATTTCATAGCAAATGGTCTGGGGGACCCTGTCTTAGGTGTTAGGCCTTCCAAGTCTCTGGGTAGTCCAGCTTAGAGTTTGCTGGTGAACACACACAGGCAGCCCAGGCACACTGACACTGTGGGAGGCACAGACTCTGCCCTCGTAGCTGGCACCAGGCACACAGGCAGGGACCGAGGTCCCACGCTGGCCTCCCTGCTCACCTCACTCATGTCCTCCCAGCAGCTGTTCTGGGGAACAGATGCTGTTTCTGCCCCAGTGGCCAGGGGTTCAATCCTCCCCGTTGGCTCCAGTACTGACATGGAGGCCCCATTCACTCCAGTCCCTCGCACCACCAGCCAGGAGCACCCACCCTAGGAGCTGGCACAAAATTCCCCACAAGCACACTAAGGCTTGACAGCAGCTGGCACAAACTACATGCAGAGTGCTCCCAGGGGACGCAGAAGGAGCATACACAGATGCCTAAGAAAAGATTTCATAAGATAGAAGAAGCATGGCCAGACTGCAGTGGGCAGGCACAGGGCTTGGCCAGACAATTGCACTGACCAGCCCCATTTCAAAGCCAACTGGTGTCTCTTATGCCCCTCTTTGTTAAGCCCCTTTGCTCCCCTCACTCTGCCTTCTGCTGTTAATCCCCCACCCCATGGGTGTGTACAGCTCCATTGATTCCTGCACCCCTCGCAGTCCTATCCCCCAATACCATTTCCAAAGTCCAGGCTGAAATAAACTTTGGCACACTCTTACATGCCCTTAACAATTAATAAGACTGACCAGGTTTGGTTCTCATCACTACCTCTCTTACCATGTCAGCCAGGTTTATCCCCATATTTTCTTGTTCTTGTCTTCCTCCTTTTCTTATTGTTCTGGTTGTGTTAGAAAAGTAGAGAAGTAGAAGAAGAATCACTCTCCTTCCACATACTCATACAGATGATTGTGCCACATAACATGTTCAGCAATTTTGGTCCCACATTTGTCCTAACTTAGGGATTTAGTTGGAGAGGTCGCATTTCATTCCTATTGTAATGAATAGACATGAGACAGCCAAGGTAAACAACACCAAGCTTGGAAAGTTGTGTTTTCTTTCAAGTGGATTTCTTATTTGGAAAGGGCTCACTTGAATGTACAGAAATAGGAGAGTATTTGATATATACTGCAATAAGCAAAAAAGGAAAAAATTTGCAGTGTAATAGAGAGTATAAGTATGGGGAAAGAACCCATTCAGACAGTAGTCAGTTCCATGGAATACAGAAAATGAGTTTCTCTTCCTTGTGTGCCTTGAGCTGTTAAGAATTTGTTACTGCTGTCATGTTAAGGATGGCAAACCAGCTGGTTCTGACTGTTTGCACATTTATTTGCAGACATTTGAAGATTAATTTGCTGCTCTTACTTTTAGAGTCTTTTGCGAGAGATTGTGACTCTACTGCTAGAAACAAGTCTGAAGCTGTGCTCTTCTCAGCTATTGACTTTATTAACTAGAAATGTCATTCATTTCTGTGTTTGTATTTTGTCTATTGCTTTTGAACGTCTTTGAGGTGTTTTTGTTTCAGTATTTTCCTTTCTAGAAAAACATTTTTGCAATTAGAGAGGGATGAAAAAAGAATAAGAAAGGATAAATATATCTGCATTTGGAGGCTGCTGGGTCCACGTCTGGAGACTGTGCCAATCAGGAAGGCAGGTAGTGGAAATGACATTATGTTTCCTATTTGCAGCCAAGAGCAGTTACATCCATTTCCTGTTTTAGTCTTCTAGCTAATAAATGCCAAATTTAATTTGAAGGGAATGAAATCATACTGACACCAAAAGGAACAACTTCAAATGTTTCTTATCTTAATTCAGCTTCTCCACTAATACCGTTCTCTTCCCTTGGATTCATAAAGCAATGTAATATATAAACCAATACAGGTAGTGAGCATCTGACTCATGTCCAGGTTTTAGGAGCAACATAAAAGGCCTTGGCCTGCCCACCTCTCTTTTCCTGTTCCCATGCTTTGCTTGCATTCACGGTGCCATAAAGTGAAACAGATGAAATATCTGGATCATTGTTAAAAACTAATTTAGAGTGAGAATATGCTAATGCAGTTTACTGTGTTAAGTGATGTGTTTGGTCACAGACCTGGAGGTGACCAAGTAGCTAGTACATGTAATCTTTCTTTCCAGTCAACACCTACCTTTGAGCTTGTAAAAGTTGTCCAAGAAAGTAATCGCAATTTTCAAAGGATGATTGGATATTGAATACTCTGTGTTATTGTGTATGTATTAACTAGGGGGATTACTTTTAAACTACTTACTTCTGTAGAGGGACTGGCTGCCTCAAATACTATCATCACAGATTTTAACACAGCTGTTGAGAATACTGTATCCCTGATAAAGCTCTATCAGCTAATTAATAGATGTTTATGAGAATTACTTAAATAGCAGCTCCAGACTGATACTTTTTAATTGTTTTGATGTTTATTTTTAGTATAAGAAATATGACCCAAAGCAATGGGATAAGACAGGGACAAGAGATGGAAAAGCTGGGGGTAAAAAAAATCAATGGGAGAAAGATGGTTTCATAAGTGAAATGAGTGTGCATGTGCACTGGGGCCAGGGAGTGGATGCAAGAGGGGAAGAGAACATAAGAATATTATTTCATAAGAATATTATTATCCCTTAAATTTTTTAAACTCAGTTTTCATGCTGATGATCTTCCTGGATGTTTAGCAATGTTTATATATTCCCAGTGGGATGGAGTATTGGATAGAGAGTCAGGGGACTTGTAGTCAAATTTTTATGTCTTTTGACACATTGTGATAAGAGCAGACTTCCAGAAGTGGTGCACAAACGATACAGAGCTGTCAGAAATGAGAGATGTAGCTGCAGCACCTCTTCTGAGCATTTTTGCAGGGAGCATGGGGATAGCAAAGTGTTGTTGTCTGCTGTAACCATAGCTGGCTGGCTTCTGGCTTCTTACAGGGCCACCATACTTCCTGAAATATCCCCACTCCAGTGGCATTGCATACATCTTGTCTTTGCATCTCTTCCATGGCAAGTGTGTGGTATCAAATTTACTGTATTTAATTGATGACTGTAGTGTGACAAAAGGAGCAAAAATGCTATGGCTTGTGTTAACGAATCAGAGAAAACTGTGCTATTTCTCTCTAAATTGTCTGCTTCATGAAGCAATTGATTTCTGGAAAGAAACTGTCTTCTGTTGTGTATTACATAAGGTATTGCAATAGATCTTCATTTGTTTTGGCCTTTAGCTGCTATGGTGGTAAATATGACCGATTTTCAAATTTCAGAATATAAACCTGTGCTGCCTCTTTGTAAAAAACAGGTTTCTATCAAGCATGCTCATACAGGTGGTGAGTTTCTGAAAGTTTTTATTTGATGCACAAAATCCCTCACTGAACAGGATTTTATAATCTATGAGAACTGCATTCAATAAGACAATATAATTCTCTTTATAGTAACTATTCATTCAAACTGAAAATCCCTGAGTGGAAGGTGCGTGTCTAACAGAGCCTTCAGCTATGAGTGCACTTCAGGGCTGGAATCTATGTAATGCTTCATCACATATGGACAGCTTGTGGAAAAAAGTACGCAGTTTACCACCTCAGCACAACCGTGGGGGGAATCGGTAAGGCAGTACATAATTAATGTTGGATTTGATCCAGGATACCTTTCCTTTAGGAGAGAAGATCAAGATTTTTAGTGGCAGTGTTTTTAAGACTGGTTTATGGTTCAGCAAACTGGAATAGTGAGTAAAATTAGAACTGTATCATGGCACAGACTGAGAGAGAAGTCCTTCCCCTGTACTGCTGGCTCCACACCCTCACAGGGAAACATTCTAAAATGGTGTTTTTCTTTTAAAATAAAAATTAAATGCTAATTCTTTTCACTTTGAGAAATATGAAGAGCATGGCTGTAAAATGTGATAGAGAAAAAAAAATATCAACATGAAGAACTGGTTTTAATGTTCCCCTGGGAATGTTGTGGTTTTTAATATTTCAGAAATGGGTTTGCTTAGCCCTGAGGGAAAGGATTGGAAGAGCATGATAGACATGAGCATGCACGAAGACTGTACGTTGAGTATTAAGGGGGAAGAAATAGGTCACTGTGTATTAGATAGCTCATTTGGTTTCCTTTAAAGCCACAAGAGAGAGAAAGTGCTGAGCTGCAGTTAGGAAGTTGCCCTGTTTTCTGAGGGACAGGGCAAATAAGCAGTGCAGCTCTCCTTGATTTGTAAGCTATTGGTATACACAAATACACCTGTTAATTCATGCTTTCTTGTGGAGCTGATGGTGCCTTACTGGAAAAAGTGCTGGCTTGTGCAACAGCTCTAATTTTTCATGGGGCAACGCTGAGCTGCACATGGCCTAAGGAAAACATTTTTTATGTGGGTTATATGGAAGGAAATACTTTTCTTGTTATTTTTCGGTAGTTTATTATACATTATGCCCAAGAATGGTCCATTCCAACACCCAGAAAATCAAGCAAAAGTGTCAAGATGCCTTCATGGATGAACGAGGAGCTCCTGACTGAACTCAAACATCCAAAGGAAGCACACAGGTGGTGGCAGCACAGAAAGGTGGCCTAGGAGGAAAACAGCGATGCTGTCCTGAGCTTGGACGGACAGGGTGAGGAAAGGCAAAACAGCCAGGAGAGACAACAACAACAATGAATTATTCAACAAGGAATTGAGGGATATCTCTAGTTCAGCTGCCCTTGTCCTTATGGAAGATTTTAACTTCCCAGGCATCAACTGGTTAATATCATACACTGGATACAAACAAGTCTGGGAAATTGCTGAAGCACATGGAAGATAACTTCTTGGTGCAGGTACTAAGGGAGGCAGCTAGGACAGGTGCCCTCCCAGCTTTGCTGTTTGTAACCAGAGAGAGTCTCAGGGGTGAACTGGTGACTGGTGGCTGTCTTGATCACAGTGACCATGATGTAGTTGTTTTTCAAATCATTGGTGTTTGGAGAAAAAAACACCAGGAAAACTTTGTCCCTGGATATGGGAAGAGCAGATATTGGGCTGCTGGAGGAGTAGCTAGCATGGACCCCTGGGGATCTGCTTCTGAAGGTATTGGGGTTCGTGAATGCTGGTTGCTTTTCAAGAGCCATTTCTTAAGAGCACAGGAGCAGGCAATTCCAAGGGAAGGGAAGTCAAGCAAGCAGTGCAAAGGGCTGCCTTGGCTGAGCATGGATCTTATAGAATTTAGACAAAAAGAAAGGGTACAGACAATGGAAGCACGAACAGGCAGCACAGGAGGATTAGAGAGATCCTGTTTGGCACTGCAGGGAGAAAATTCATGCAGTCAAAGCTCAACTAGAGTTCAAGCTGACCAGTGCTGTGAAGGACAAAAAAGTCTTTTTAAAATAAATTAACAGCAAACGGAGAATCAGAGAGAACACTGGTCTGTTGATTGACAGGGTCAGCCCCCTCACAAATGGGAATAGAGACAAAGCAGAGATATTTAATGCCTTCTGTGCCTCTGTTTTAACACTGATGATGGGCCCTAGGATCCCAGGAGCCCTTGTGATCCAGGGCTGAGGGGATAATGAACTCCCAGATGCACCTGAACTTGTTCAAGAGTAGCTGTTCAAGCTGGATGCACATAAATCTATGGAGACTGATGGGATTCATTCCAGGATACTGATGGGGCTGGCCAATGTTATCACAGGACCTCCCTGCATCATTTTTCTTCAATGGTCTTGGGAGTCTGGAGGAGTCCCAGTCAACTAGAAGCTGGCAATGTTTCAAGAAGGGTAAGAAGAAAGACCCTGGTAATTATAGACCTGCCAGTCTAACTTCAGCGCCTGGTAAAATTACGGAGGTTTTTTTGAGAGACAATGCAGTCATTGATTATAGTGAGCACAGATTCACAAAGGGAAAGTCTGGCTTAACCAACTTCATTTCATTTCATTATAAGGTCATGTACCTAATTGATTAAGGGAAGACAGTAAATGTGGTGTTTTGGGATTTTACCAAGCTTTTGATACTGCTTTGTGTCAACTGCCCAGCACAAAGCTAGACAAATCCATAATATGTTGGGTAAATGGGGTTACATCAGGCTGGCAGCCAGTCACCACCAGGATTCCCAAAGGCTCACAGCCAGTGCTCTTCAGTGTTTTTATAAATTATCTGGACACAGGAATCAAATGTACAATAAGTGAGTTTGTCAATGATACTAAATTAGGAGGAGCTGTGGACTCCCTCAAGGGTAAAGAGGTCCTGCAGAGAGACCTGGAGAGCTGAGCCATCACCAACTGTATGAAATATAACTAGACCAAGTGCTGGATTCTTCATGTGGGACACAGTAATCCTGGTTATTCACACAAATTGGAGGATGAGAGACTGGAGATCAGCATTGTGGAAAGGGACCTGGGAGACCCTGGCAAGTTGAATATGAGCCAGCAGTGGCAGTGCCCTGGCAGCCAGGAGGGCCAACTGTGCCAACTGTGCCCTGGGGAGCATCAGGCACAGCACTGCCAGCCGGGCAAGGGAGGGGATTGCCCCCTCTGCTCTGCACTGGGGCGACCTCATCTCCAGTGCTGGGGACAGTTCTGGGTGCCACAATAAACAAAGGATATAAAGCTATTGGAGTGTGCCCAGAAGAGGGTGACAACAATGACGACAGGTCTCAATGCAAGACTTAGGAGGAAGTGGCTGAGGTTGCCTTGGTTTGTTTAGCTTAGAGAAGAGAAGGCTGAGGGGTGACCTCATCACAGTCTACAGCTTCCTGAAGGCAAGCAGTGGAGGAGAGGGGCTGATCTCTTCCCTCTGGTGACCAGCAACAGGACATGAGGAAATGTAATGAAGCTGCACCAGGTAAGTTCAGATTAAACATTAGGCAAAGGTTCTCCACTGAGAAGGTGGTTGATCACTGGAACAGGCTCCCCAAGGAAACTGATCATGGTACCAAACTTGTCAGAGTTCAAGGAGTATCTGGATAATGCTCTTAGCTGTATGGTTTCGTTTTAGGTAGTCCTGTGGGGAGCAGGGATTTAGAGTTATTGATCATTATGTATCCCTTCCAACTTGAGATATTCTGCGATTCTAAGTCTATGGAACCTGGTGGGATGCATCCCTGAGGGAAGGAGCTGGCCAGTGTCATTGCAAGTTCCCTTGGAGCCAAGGAGTGTTTCTGGCAGGATTGAGGAAGTGCTCCCTTCTGCTGAGCACTCAACCACATCTGGAGTGTTGTATGCAGTTCTGGGTTTGCCAGTGTGACACATGGATGTACTGACCTGAATTCAGAAAACAGTTCCTAAAATGATTAACACATTGAAACATTCGAGGAGATGCTGAGAGAATTGTGACTGTTTAGCCTCAAGGAAAGAAGGCCCAGAAGGGAATTTTATCAATGTATATAAATACTTGGTTGGAGGGTATAATGAAGACAAAGCTAGTCTCTTCTGAATACTGCAAAGTGAAAGGACAAGAAGCAATGGACACAAATTGAAATACAGGAAACTCCACCTAAATATAACAAAACAATGTTTCTACTGTGTGCAATGCCAAGCACCAGAACAAATTGCCCACGGAGGTGTCAGAGTCTCCATCTTTGGAAATTTTCAAAGTCCAGTTGGACAGGGCCCTGGACAACCTGACTCTGCTGTGAGCAAGGGGTTGGTTGGAATAGATGACAGTCAGATTAATTCCATAATTAAACCTTGATTTCAGAAAGCTCTTGCATTTGCTTTTTTCAGTGTAGCCCAATCAAACTCATACTGCACTGCAGGCGACATGAAGTCAAACGTATATTTCCTTTACTCTGTCAAACAAGACGACTCTAGAGCTGGTCAAGCTGGAGTACCTTCAGTTTATACTACCTGTCACTTAATACATTCTCCATTTTACTGTAAATTTCTGGTAAAGTTTACTGTAAATCTGGAAATTTCTTGCAGTATGTTTATGACTCCAATTCTGTAACTTTGCCTCTGATCCTTGAGCACAAAGAATGAAAACACGATTTTGAATGTTAGTATGAAATTCCCTCAGGGTGGTGCAATTTCATAGGCAATTAAAAGCTGCATTTGAGTGGAAAGACAAAATAGGCCTGCTACTGACAGCCTAAACGCAGAAGAAAATGACCCCTTGCATCCCAGCAGTATGATGGCTTTGCAGACTGGAATAAACACACATCACCCTAAATAAACTGTGAAATACAGCCTGTTTTATTTAAAGGGTGGTGGTTTTATTTTTATATTGCACTTGGCATTTCCTGATTTAAGAGCTGCAAGCTGTCTTCTGCCTACCACATGTTTCTGTTTGTAGTTCTGGCATTTGTATAACCCAGTGGTAGAAACTGTCAACCAGTTTCTAACTCACTGTACATTAAACATAGCAGTCAGAAGGATCCTAGCTCCAGACAATATGTTTTGCACACCAGAATTTTTCAGAATCTCCTGCTTTTAGTCCTTGAAGAAAATAAGTGAGTTTC
Organism: Erpornis zantholeuca; assembly: GCA_013400515.1. Classification (NCBI taxonomy): domain Eukaryota; kingdom Metazoa; phylum Chordata; class Aves; order Passeriformes; family Timaliidae; genus Erpornis; species Erpornis zantholeuca. Next base: position 94,654 of record VZTN01018166.1, read on the forward strand.
TATCTGGATTTCATAGAGGACAATTTTAGACCCATATAAAAGGGTTTAATTCTTTCAAGTGTTCCATTTAGCACTGTAATTTGTGCTGCAGTGCAATCTGTGTTAAGAAGTAGATTCATGCCTATGCACATTTGTTCTTGGGCTGTTCCTTCTCTTTGCAGTTAGCGTCACAGTCTATGACATCACACTGTATGAGTTTACTGCTTTTCAATCCACTTACTTCAGGAGAAAGATATGGTGATGAATTTGGTTCTGGCTGTTCATGAAGAACAAATTGAGGCTGCTCAAGTCCATCAGGGTCTTTGTCTCCACCATCACCAGCTAGGGAATGGAATGCATATGAGGGTACATGATCAGAAACTGCTGAAAGAAATCACAGCAGTGCAGTATAATCCATTACTTTTTGCTATGAGAGAGAATAAAAACAGAGAGCAAGAGCCTATATCTTGCTGGCTCTGTAAGGCTATACTCCAAAGTATTCACAGATATATACAAGAACAGCATTAGCTGTCCAGACAAGACCTAGAATATTTTCTTGACCAGCTCTTCCACTATTGCTTAGTAGGCTCCAAAACTTTCTTAGAGAAACCAAGAAGTCTAAATTGCCTCATACTGAATAGTAAGGAAGAAAATGGAATGACTGGTTGCAACAAGATACATAATTAGTATTCAATTTTAAGATATATTCCCTGGGGCCTTAATCCATGAAATCCATTTACCACTAAGTCTGCAAATGCTGTTTCAGTGGGCTTTTCTCCCCATGCATGTCACAAATTCTCTGCTGTTCTGAAACTTCCTATATGCTGTCTTCAGTTTCTTCACAAGATTTTGAATTATGTCTAGTACCTTGTGGCCAATAGTGTACCTTCATTTCTCTGAAAGAATCTTGTAAGACTGTCCACACCTTTAAAAGAAATGTAATTCTCTCTTTTACCCCCTGTTTTACTCACTTAGCAAAAGGTTAAATAGAAAAGAGGCTGAGTCAAATCGGCATTACAGTTATTCAGCATGCTGATGATTTCATGATAAATACCTGTGTTCTTATTTTCACCCACGGTACATGTAAGGCAGCTGCTGTGGTAAGCAAATTTCAAATATTTACCTTTTTTACAGAGCATGAATGTGAGCAGTAGCTGTCAAGTAGCACTTTACGGTAAATCTACACTCAAGCTTGCCTTGTTCAGGCTGAGTGAAGTAATATTTTGCTTTACAGAAGCCATCCTGGTTAAAAGCACATAATCAGCTCGATGTTTAATAACTATTTTAAATGATTACTTGTAGTGCTTCGTAAGTAGTTTTATCAGGCTTATGTATGTGCCTTATTTGGCAGACTACCTGCTGGTCTTCCTCACATTCCCCCTTGTAGCTGCAAGATTTGCTATTTACCAGAGCTCTGGGATTGTAGCTTACTTTATGGAGATAAGCCTGAAGGGTTACAGGCTGTTCAGGAAAGATGGATTGGGAAGGCAAGTAGGAGGGCTTGTACATTGTGAAAGGAGTGCCTTGGGTGCATGGAGCTTTACTTTGAGACAGCTGTTGAACCCAAGGAGAGCCGAGTGGGTAAGGACACAAGAACAGACCAGTGCAGTTGATGTCACAGACATGTCTGCGACCAAGTCACCTGATCAAGAACAGGGAGGTGAAGCCCTCTTAGGGCATCATGCCCTAGAAGCTCTTCTGCAGCTTCTGGGAGACCTTACAGTCATGAGAATTATGCCACAGTTTTTTTGCTTCCTTTGGGACCACTTGGAAAACCTGATTCCAGATGTGATTATTTTTCAAAATTTACTTTGGGCTAAGTGAAATCTTTGAATCAAATGTGAACCAATTCTGTCTCCTGCTGCCACCGTCTGGAAAACAGAACTTGGAGAATTTGAGATGACAACGTGGGGGTGATCTTAGTAGGTCCATTTGGACTGGTCGCCACCTTAGGACCTTCCTGTGGATGAGCGTTCTGGTGCCCTTCCAAATCCTTCTGTCCTGTGCCACTTAGGTTTCCCGTACCCTTATCATGGAAAGCCATCACGCATATAGTCCTGGCTGCAAGAGGGACCAGAGAAGGCTCACCCTCCTTGCCTTCCCCTGGCTTTCTGATCTCTCCGAGGGCGAGTCGCTCCAGCCCAAGGCGAGGTGAGACCGGGCGGGGCAACCCCAGCTGCAGGTAGGGAGGGAGGGAGGGAGAGAGGCCGGGCCGGCCGTCCCGCCCCTGGGGCACAGCCCGCCTCGCCCGATTATGTCACCCGTGCTCACAACAAAGTTAGGAAAGTGGGTTCAGCCTTTCCGCGGCCTCGCTTCCAGCCCGGGGAGCGCCGGCCCGGCCAGCCCGAGGGGCTGGCGCCTGCGGGAGGCGGTGGCAGGTGAGTCGGGGCGGCACCGGGG
>VZTN01018166.1:97180-112514 GCA_013400515.1 Erpornis zantholeuca
AGCAGGCTGGTGCGGCCCCCGCAGCGCCGGCTGCGGCGCGAACGCCCGCACGGCGATGGAGCCAACTCCGCCGTGGGGCCGGAGCTGGCGTGGGGAGCGACAGCTCAGTGCCGAGGCTCCGACTGTCGTGACTCCTCCCACACGCGGAATGTTTCCCAAAGGTGGTGCCCAAAAGTGCTGGTGACGGGGAGTCGTTGTGTTGGCACTCCCGCCGTGCCTCGTGTAGCTTCGTGCCGAGGCTGACAGACGCTGTCAGGGAGAAATCCCTGGACGGCCCGGCTACCCTGGAGCTGCCCCGCTGGTTTTCGCTTCCCTGCAGATACAGAAGATAATTGAGTTTGTGGTTGGTGACTGCCTTCAGGCCCACCAAGTACTTGTTGAAGAAGAAGGCAGTGCTGTTCCTGGTGGTTGTAAAAATGATTCCTGTGTCCTCCTGCAATAGTTTGGTGTCACTCTTACTCTGCTTTAGCACTTATGTGATATCTGATTTCATTTTCTGTCTTTCTTGATACTGAAGGCTTATGATGACTGTAAATGACAGTTATAAAAGAAGCGTACTGCTAGCAGGATAATAGATTTCCTAATATACACCAGTAGAACAGATTATGGCTGCATGTAGTGAAACGTGGGTAGTGTCACAATTGGGAGAATGGTGAAATCCCTCTGGAACACTTCGACTAATTTAACGTGCTCTTCTATTTTCTTAGTTGCAACTTTGCGGTTTTCAACAGTAGTTTTCAGCTTAGTTTCGCTTTTCTTTTTAGAATACGTGAGTTATTCTGATGCATGGGTAAAAATTTATTGGTTTTCTGGGGGTTGTTACAAGAACTCTGGTCACCATATTTGAGCTTCAGTAACTGTACAGTTCAAAAGGGAGCTGTTACACCCAGAAGGACAAGAGTGAAAAGTCAGTTTTGGTTTTCTCTAATCTAGATTGTCATCTTTCATGAAATCGAGAGTCAGTGTTTGAAGTACAGAAAGGCAGACGTATTTCTGTGAATGGATTAAGTAGCAAATGAGATTCAGGGCAATAATAGTTTACAGTCTCATGGTCTGCTGGCTCTTGGAGACTTAAGTTCACTACTGCTGAATTGAGGTATGTTGGGCTCCTTGTGAGATATCTCTGCCCCCACCACCACCCTTTCCTCTTATCTTGTGGACTAGAAGATAACGGTAAAACAAGTAGCAGAAATAAATGAACTGAAGAGCATCACTCTACAAGCTTTGCTTGTGGTTTCTTCAGACCACAGGATGAATGTACTGCTTCAAACAGATCTCTCTTTGCCTCCCATTTCTGTTCATTGACAAATGATATACTATCATGATTTTGTAGATGGGTAAATGGTAGAGAAATGCAGGAGTAAAGAGCGCAGTGGTCTGCCCCGATTCCCTCTCCACCGTTTGCTAATTTGCAGTGTATTTATGAACATATAGCTCTACATGTAAGGAGGGAGTAATACATTTATAGGATTTTATTTCTCATGTTGAAAAATGCATATTTAGTCAGTTTAAGTTAAACCTGATGTAAAAACATAACTGATTCCACTGTTCATGACCTAATCCCTGCAGAAGCACCAGGAAGTCTGTGTCTGATTGAAACTGAATTTGAGTATTTTGGACCCATCTTACTTCTTAAGTCTCACAGAGGGGGTGTCAAGGAAACTGAAGGGTCTTGCTGGGGAGCTTCCATTCACTTAAGAGCAGCATAAATGAAGGCAGGAACCCTGCACAATTCTAAGTATAACTTTCTGAGTAATTGGCTCACGGGAATGTGGAAGTTGTATATCTACTCAAAAGCAGTACTTAAGCAGTTGTATCTCTACTTAAAATCCAATTAAGAATCTGTAATGATGCATTTTTAACTGTTTACATTGTGAGGCTTTTTTTGTAGAATTGAACAGGATGAGGTACACCAAGCCTCCTAATCAAACATAGATAAGTGGATTTGTTTATATGTGTTTCCAAGGCCTTGGAAGTGAGCTGTGCAGAGCAGATAACACGAAGGTCATCTTGTTCTGCATATAGGAAAATATGACTCTTTTGGTATATATTTTACCATTACTTTTTGCAGTAGAAAAACAGTGGACTAGCAAATTAAATATTCCTGTGCCTCACCGACATGCTCCTGTCCCATAAAATCTGTCCCACTGACTCAAGTGAAGGTATTTTCCAGTGGCAAGTTTGTAGGTTTAGAAATTCTGAAAGTTTTGAAGACAATAATTCATGCCACCCCGGCTGCAAACCGAGTGCCAAATAACTAAGGAAACACTTGGAATATGCCTCTCTGTCTTCTAGTGGAATCTGCATTAAATTGGGTCCTCAAAGGTCCATGGCAGAGTAGACTGAAATTTTCCACTGATGTTTTTTCCATGAAAAATGAATCCTTATTTGAGGAGAATATTTAATTTTCATCTCAAAATCCTTTAACTTAGGTTAAAGATGTAACACTGCTTGAAAAACTAGAAATAGAGAGTGTATTTTAGACTTCAAGCCAAATTGTTGTTGGTTTTCAAGCAGATAAAAGGTTTTGATTTTTTTCAGAAGTTACATTTTCAGCAAGGACTTCTGGAGGAGGCAGAATATTTCAAGGTTTTTTTTGTGAAAATGGTTTATTTTAAAGATGTTCTTGTCAACCTGACTTCGCCAGCTGAAAGTAGCTCCTTTTAGCAGTGAGTCATTAGGAAAACCTCAAAAATAAGACAATTAAAAGGAGTATATATTGTTTAACTTAAACTCTTCCCAGATCTTTACTTCAGGGGAGGGGGTTTCCAGTGCAAATAATTTGCCTACATATGGAACAGCTCATGTGAATTGGCAGTATCTCCTGCCAGAACGTCATGTTACACCACTTACTAATTTAATGCTGTTATCAATATCGTTAATCACATTTAATTTCAGTACTTGGAACAATGCAACACAATAAATTGTGCTTAGAGGCATTTTCCAACATAAATGATTCTATGGTTCTTTGCAGTCAGATGGGCTCAGCTCAGTTTTGACTTGTCTACATTTGGGATGTGTTGCACATGTTGTAAGGTGCTCCTTCTCAACAATAGTTTTTACATCCCTGAATTAACAATTTATGTTTTAGAAAGAAGTCAAACTAATGGGAGAATAGTTCTACATAGTTCTGTAATAGTTTCAATGCAAGTTCTGTAACTGCTATTGTCTGTTTAGTTTGCATGCAAACATTTACAAAAACTAATGCTGCAGCCACAAAGATCAGCCTGAGTTTTAGCCCAATATACATAACTGGCCAAACTGTCTTTGAATGCAGTAATGATTTATTGGTAAATTATAGAGATAAAGGCTTTGTGAGGAAAACACACACTCAGACACACACACACACACCTGTACCACCATCCTGCTCAGGTATTGTGTAGGTCAACAGTTTCTGAAGACATAAGATTCTTGAAACCAGCAGGCAGGCAAGGAACACGAGGGAGGGAGAAGAGGAGGAATCAGTGTCCTTGAATAAGGTGGAAAGAGCAGAGAGGGAGAGGAGACACTGGGTCCTTAATCCTGCAGAGAGTACAGGCAGGGTCTCTCAGTTCGGATGTTCTTGTGATTATTCTGCAACTTTGGTTTCCATGATGATCCTTGCCCCTAAATTCAGTGTCCCTTTATAAGAAGTTTGCATTTCCAGGCAGTTCTTAGCTTTTGATTTCTTAAATACATTAAAAAGGAAGAGCCCAAAGCAGTGAAACAAAAGGAAAATATGCATTTCTGCTAAAAGCAGGACTACTTAGCTTTACTTCTCAGGGATCCTAGCAGCACTTAGCAGTCCCATTTTAACTTCACCCTGTCTTTTCAGTATGGATCCCTAAGAACTGCTTAGATTTAGGCAATAAATATCCTAGTAGTTGTTTTTCACCAGTGTTTTCATATTGAATAGCAGGATGGGGAATAAATTAATATGCCTGCTTACTTTGGACATCTGAATTTTAATACATGGATAGTTTTGTTTACTTCTTCCACAGAGGCCAGCAAGAAGCCAGGCAGGAGACTTTTGTCTTCCTCTTCCTCTGGGGCTTTGGGAGAAGAAAATTTTCTTACAAGCCTGGTGAAAACTAGTTGCTTGGATGCAAATGTTAAAAATGAAAAAGTTTAATGAAAGCATGTTCAGTCAGAATTGGTATTCTGCATCATAATGCACAGAATTGACATTGTTTGTTTTTCCTCAACATTTGTGTTCGTAGATTCATCTAGGGACAAATGCCAAGTGGGGAGTAAGTGGTCTGTCCAAACCTTTTGGCTACCTGTTTTGGAATCCTTAATGCTGTCACTTTAAGCATATTTTCTGTTTTTTTCCTGTTTTGTAATTAATATTGTTTAGACATTGCTTCAGATATATAACATGGATTTTTATCCTTCTTTAGTTTTAAGGGTTTGTTTTGTTTTTTTCCTTAACTAGTACTCTTCTGAAGAGGAGAAATTTCATTTATATTATTTTGATGTAGGTATAACACACAATATCTTCTCCCAGGTCTTTTTCCTCCTTTATTTCTGCTGAGCTCCCTTACCTTGAAATAAATTGTAAGTAATTTTATGGAAACTTAAAATCTTGTTGTGGTATAAATGAAGCTGAAAGCTTGCAGATAGCAAAATAGGTGATCCTAATGGTTCCCTTAATCTTTAAAAGCTAATCAGGTCTGGCTGGAGAGTTTCTGTTAAGACTGAGTCTAAACAGAATTTGGTTCTCCCACACATATCTACTGATAAGAAAGGAATTCCCACATAACTAAGTTTTTTCTTTTATAGACCAGTGGATATAGGACTTCTCTGCTGTCTGCCTTTGCTACTACCCTGAAATTAGTTTAGTCTAATTTCTTTCAGACTGTCTTCTGTTGGTCTCTCCTAGGAACTCCAGCCTGTGTCAGATCTCTCCCTCCAGAGCTGAACTCCCCCACCCACTCCACAGTGTACAATCTCCTAAGACGAAGAGTCATGAGAGGTTGTGTACATCATGAGAGAAATGATTTCAGGCTATGTGGAAGAGGGTTTGATGATACATTTCATCACAAGCCTTTCTGACTTGCATGTTTTTACTTGAAAAGTCAAAACTGGAGGAATGAAAGTCCCCCCTTTTTTTTTCATCCAGTTTTGTTCAGGTGTTGGTTAGGCCAAGCTTTATAATGCTTCCATGAGAGCTTAAAGATTAATTGTCTTAGTCACAGTTGAGAAAAAACAGGTATTTTCTTGAGCACACAACTTTGTATCTCTGCTAGATGCTTTCAGTGTGGAACCTGAATTTTTACGTTGGGTGGTCATAAAACCTTTTTTTTTAATGGATAGAAGTAATACTGAGGTCCACTGATTTAGTCATATTTTCCAAGGAATGATCATCTCTGCCATTATTTGCAGATTTGCGTTTGGTCTGTCCTTCCATGATGTCAGAACTGCACTGCCCTTGCCAGCCAGGGGTTCAGTGCTTCACCTTCTTTATCCTTGGGTGGGTTTTCATGCCCAGCTTGTCTGACATATTTGCTTCTTGTGGATTGTATTATGTGCATAGGGAGCATTTTTCTCCAGTCCTGTACCTGGAAAACTTGTATGTATTCGAGGTTGGTTATTGTGCTTTCTCTGGTCTTAGCAGTCCCATTCCTCTGTCATTCCCTGTAGGTCCTGCTTTTTATGATTCTTCCTTGATGGACCACTTGGCCTTAGGTAAGTTAAATAAACTATAACTTTCCAGTTTAAATGGAAAGGAGTTCACTGTCTAACTGGATGAACACTTGTTCAAAAGCAGGCAGAGCAATAGGGAACAGAATGACTTCCTTCAGCAGGCTTGTGCCAATGGAGAATATTTGTGGTGATGCATTTTAGCTTTAGGAGCTTTTCAGCATAATGCTGAAAGATAACCAACTCTGACACTAAGTTATTTCTGCAGAGGTCCCTGCTCATGTGTCAGGCATACTACACTGCAGCTGCAGGTTATTTTAACAAAGATAATTTGGTTGTAGGAAATAAATCTTTCTTGTAGAAAAAGTATGCAATCTATTTTTTATTTTCTAGTGTCTGTAAAACATAAGTGTTCTCTCTCCCAACAGTGTTTTGTATAAATCCAAGGTGACCTTGGCATTAAGTAAGCTTACTGTATTTTTCAGCCAGTGATCTGTTTTGAAGTGTGCTGCAGAAAATTTGTACCTGTAAACACATGCTGAGAAAAATATTTCACCAAAACCTAAAATCTCAAGAGATATGAGGGCGGGCAAAACAGCTCTCTAGGTTTTTAACTATCACAGTTAGGGGCAACGGGGTTGTCACATGTCATGACTTGTGAAATCTGTGGCTCAACATGGCTCTGTACTTCTAGAGTTTGGTGATTTACAGAAGACCTGACTGGAAATGATGAAAATGTCATTTGGAACACTAGCAGTGACCTGCCTTTTGCAGACCCCAAATTTACCTCATGATTAATAGACAAAAGCTTCATAAATCTTGTTAAATATTTGGAGTTGTGCTTGTTTGCATCAGGTCATGATATGACCTATTTTGCATAGCGAAGTGTGTTTGTAGCTAAAGGAATGAAAATCAAAGGTCTTAATAGAATTGATTTTGTAAGCCATTTGTTTTCTAAAGGAGATGGATGAGTGAATGGAACTACCTATGTTGTTTAAAACAGGCCTTGAGGTAATTACAGTGCTGATTCAGTAATGTGGGGCAAATTGCAGTTTTAGTCTTTTATGTTATTACCAGCATTTGCAAAGTATCAGGACACTGTAGGAATTATGATGAGCTCTATCAGCTTTAGAAGCTGCCATAAGGATTAAGAATTTTTGCAGATGCTCTAATTTAATTTCCTGCTGCATTGAAGACACTCACTGTGTAGCAAGTTTTTATGATGTGTATAAAAGGTGGGGCAACTTATAAGAAGGTGAGGCTCTCATGATGCATGTAATTTCATTTTGTGGTATGGAAGTATTTAGAAAGCATGGTGATGTTTGCTGAATTGTACTGTTTGCTAACTGCAAACAGCTTTATCAAAGTGTATATAGTGCCTTTTTGTTCCACCATTTTTAATCTGTTTTGAGTTTCTGTTCTTTCACTTGCAATTGGCTATCTATTCCTTGCATAGTTTTTTCTTTTTTCTTAAGGAAGTCTAATGGACTGTGCAGAAGCAGGCATTAGCAGCACTTATTATTGTGATTAGCTTGGCCTCTTCCTACAGTTGTGGCCTTTCGAGAAATTGTTGAGATGTGGAAACAAAAAAAAAGGAAAGAAAAAAGGAAAAAAAAGAAAAAAAAATCAAATACATTTTGAATCCAGGTCAGATCTTGTCAACATCTTTATGCTGCACTTGTCCCATTGATTTTTGGTATTTTTAACCCTGTTTTTAAGTTAGTATCATTGCTAAGTTGAAAGTGATGGTCTGGTTTGATACCTCATATGCTGGTGTCAGTCAGGAGTGAGCTGTATTGATGTAAGTGAAGTTCAGGTGTGTAAAAGCAGTATGAGAGCAGAATTTAATGCAGAATGTTATACCACTGTAGCCTGATGGTGGCTTTCCATCTGATCTTGTGGGTGGCTATATGCAATGAGAGCAAAGATTCATCTGGCTTGTATACTGTTTTTAAGACTGTAATTAGAAACGTCATGGAAAGGATTAAGAAACAGGGCAATTAGGGAGTGATCTTTTCCTTTGTGTATCTTCCCAGATACTGAATGCTGCTCAGACTTTTCTAAGCTAGAAATTTTCTTCACAAGAGAAAGGGATTACAGGTGTACAGGCAGCTGTAATAGGCAAAAGCCCCATGTTATGTGTGACCAGAATTCCCTGTGACAGCATTTTCTAGCCTTGTTAATTATCCATGGCTGCTGGCACAGGTGCTCTGGCAGGCTTTGGTGCCTCTTGGGGTGTGGAGTGTGGCTTGTCCCAGCAGAGTGTTGGGTGCAGGTGTAGGCAGAAGCTGCATTCATATACCTGGTCTTGGGGTTTATAAGGCACCCCTGACTGCTGCACATTAAAATTCAAGCACGACCTGTTACGAGGGAGGAGTTTCCTAAGGTAGGATGATACTGGGTTTAGACATCCCTTGGCTTCTCTTCAGTGTTTTTTCTTTTCCTGCTTGTAACGCTGCTTAGGAAGGATTCTGACAGCTAGGTTCTTTTGCCATGTAGCCAAAATTCTTTCAGTTTTGGACAGTATTTGAGCAACAGTCCTGGGATTATTGGAGTGATAAAAGAGAGGAGGGAGGGAGAGGAAAATTACCTATGTTTGCAGATTTTTGTCACATGGCTTCAGAGGGGCTGGGTGATTTGCTCACCAAAATCTTAGTTTGGTTTGAAGTCAGTGGTTGTTTGCAGTGCCTTCATGCTTACATGCAATGTAGGAAGTCCAACTGCCTGGCCCATAACTATCAGAGAAATCACTTTGTCCTGAGAAGCTGTGTGAAATTCTTGGAAGATGCTGTGTTCTAAGAGCACCAGGTTTGAACTTAGGCTTAGAGTCATCCAGGCTCTGACTGAGCTGCTCTGTCTCTGTGATCAGACACTGTATAGACAGGCCTAAGGTCTCGTTTCCTCATATTCTACCTTCGCATCCGTGCAATGCCGAGGCCTTTGCTCTGAAGTCAACAAATGTTTCAGATTTAAACAATTTTCACTAGCCTCTGTTGGAGTTGTTCCAGGTTGTGCCACTCATACTGGATCAGAATCAGGATGTATTCTCTTATAATAGTCAAATGCCTTACAAAATTTTTTGTTCTGTTAAATATTTTCAGTTGAATTTGTTTCTACTTTAGGTAGATCTACTTAGATAAGTAGAACTAAAAATTCAAGATGAATATATGATGCCAAATTGTAGTGCCTTTAAATTACTTTTACCTTTACCTGTTCTTCCTGTGTTTTCTTGTTCATGTTGCTTGATTGTCCCTATTTCTTGTCAAACTGGCTGATTTTGCTCTGAGATTCCATTTCAGAGCTAGTTTTGTCTTCTCCTTCCCTCAGACTGCCCCTTCCTTGTTTGTCATCCCATTTGCAGTGTCTTTAGTGCAGCCCATCAAGGGCAAGCATTTTCAAAAGCTTTTTCTTCTAGGCCTTAGTGCCTAATTAAAGAGACGTTTGCTAAGAGGTTGTGGAAAGCATCATTAGGAGAGTCTGATTTGCTTTTCTTCTTACCTTCCATGCACAGGTTTCAGACCAGAATTTACAGGTAAATGGGATAGCAGCATCCCAGGATATCCCTGAGCTTGAGATTGTAACCATGGACAGAGTAAAAGGAGACAGCACCAGTCCTGTGCAACCAGGAGATGCAGAGAGGAGCAGGACTGGAGAACAAGACCCAGAACTAACTGTGCTGGGAAAAGCACAAGAGTTCTTTCAGATTTGTGATCTGGAAGGCAAAGGCTTCGTCACTCGTCAAGACATGCAGGTAAAACAAACTTGGTTGTGTGAAATACACAATGAGCGAAGCTCCTAAATCCCTAAACGAGTTGAGACTGAATAATTTAGAGTTAAAAATGTTAACAACCTCCTCAACTTTAAAGATATATGTGGGATTTAAATTAATATCTTTGAAGTTTTGCATAATGCTTGCATTTTTTCTCTCAGAAAAAGGAACAAAAAAGTGGAAAATCAAAGTAAATGAAGTTTAAAAAAATGCCCCAGGAATTAAATTCTATTCTTGTTGAAAATGTCGAAACACCATTAAATTCATTACTTTGCAATTTGCCACAGTGTCAGGAGTGTATTTAGGCCGCCAGTTTTATCCTTTTTTTTCAACAAAATTGTGTAAATAAAGTCTTTTCACTGTGGCTTCACTGTCAGACAATGGTGAACTCTCAGCTGAATCACATATATATGTAGGAAGTATAGAGGAACAGTAATTTTAGCATTATTCAGTGTTTTCAGTAATCTTACAAAATTGTGTTTAATTGGTTTGAGGGCCCAAAATCAGATTTGCTGAATATGCTGATGGAAAAAAGCAACTATATATAACAAAATCTTTTGAAAATGTGATTGTTGCCCATTGCAGAAGTGATAAGATGATTTGAACCATTATGTGGCAGAAAACAGGAATGTACTCATGCTTGACATGCAAAAATAATTTGAGTTAATCCATTTCTCCTTCTGTACTTATGGATGAAACAGAATTGGGGAGCAGGAGCAAAACAAATATGTCATTAACTGCTACCAAAGAAAGCATCTAATAGAAAATTTAGAAACTTTCCCTGTCCTCAGAAACAGAGATGTGTCTGTATGTATGAAAATACAGGTGAAACAACTTGGACTAGCTTTTTGGAAAAGCAAAAATCTTGTAAGTAAACTGCTCAGTTTGCTAGCTCTCAAGAGCTTTCTTTGCAGTTGTGCATTGATGAGTGTTCTAATGACCTCTGTTAATTATGGAAAGTTGAAAAAAGAGAGGAATGCAGATGTTTGCTGTGCTGTAGGCTTTGCCAATCTACATTATCTCACTGAAGTAACTGAATGCAAAAAACCAAATATATTGCCAGTGGTAAAAAAACCAAATATATTGCCAGACCCACAGAGAATTTAATGGATTACAGTTTTATAGTCTTTCTATAAAATAGAATACAGTTTTATAGTCTTTCAGTTGAATGGCATATATTTTTATTTTATGGAAAACCCATATATTTATATGTATGTATACGTATATAAAAAGTTTTAATACCTGTTTTTCAAGGAATGTAAAATTATTTATTTCTGTTTGATTCTAGCTTTATACTCAGTGTGCTGCTAAATTTATACTTCAGGTTCTAAAACAGATGCTGCAAAAGATGCAGTAGAAATAGAGTTTCAAAGAACAAATGAAGTTCTATTTCATTCTTCTATTTCATCATGAGTGCTTGTTTACTATATCTGAAAACTTTATATATGTATCTAAGTGTATGTAAGTTCTGTAATACAGAAATAAAGGTGCTCAGGACATTTGAGACGATGTTTCTTTATACTTGCTTTTATTTCCCGCACTTTTCATGATGTTTACTCCCTATAGGAAAGACATAAATCAATAGAATTTAAAAAAAAATCAGTTTTTTCCTTAAAAGGTAGTAAGTGTTGCTCACTTTTACATCGTGCATTTGGTAGGTCTGTTCTGCTTATCATTCCTGAAGCTTTGCTTCAAATATAGGATGCTAATGCTAAGCTTTTTATCTTTAGTCATGTGATACAAGGCATGATTTCAACAGACAGTGCTAAGTGTCTGAAATTCAATTGATTCCAATGGAACAAATCTTTTCTGTTGTATCTACAGCATGGTAACTATATTAAAGATTTACTCCTCCTGGATTATATAATGTTGTTTATTGTGAGATGATGTTAACAGTTGGGGTTTTTAAAAAAATATTTCATTCCATTTCCAAATACCAGATGTACTCAACTTTCAAACCAACAAGAGGTTTTCTGAAATGTCAAGAAAGCAAATTCTACCTGAGACTTGAAACCACAGCTTCATCTGTTGGTCCTTGAGGTCATAATGAATAATGAGAATTAGTGCTGTAAAATGTTGTGTTCTAATGTGCATAGCACGATTGGGTTCAAATTTTGCTTTTAGCTATTTGACCTCTGTCCTTTTATTTAGCTGAGTAAAAGCTTGGTATTTTGAGAGAATTAAGCATAGACGTCATGAAAGCACAGAGCACATTTGGTGGCAGTGCAATAGCTTCTTTTGAAACTCCAGTGGTATCTGAATAATTTTTCTTTTCTTTTCTTTTAAAAAATATTAGATGCCTCATATTTAAAGGGTCTGTGTATTTTTGCAGTAAGCCTGAAATCAGAAAAGAAAAAAACCCACAACTATGAGACCAATAACATTTTGCTTTCCTAGCCACAAAGCACCTTAATTTTTTTATTAAGAAAAAACCCCAAGATGTTGGGAAAGCATTTACTTAATCTCAGTAAGCCCAGTTCACCAAAGCCTGTAAATTATCCACAGGGAATTTAATGGAGCAAAATGTTCGTACATTCCTCAGAATCTCCAATTTTCATACCTCTTCTTTTTTTTTTTTTTCAAGAAATGGCAAGTAATTGTGGTGTTTTCTACTGTAAATTTAGTGTAATTCTCACCAGGATTTGGACAGAGCATTAGGGCACTGCAGCTGTGCTTGGAGAAGCACGTATTTGTCAGGTTTGCAGCAAGACCTGCAGGCCACTGCACTGGAATAGCAGCTGGGTCTGTGTTTATGGTGTGGTCAGACGAGTGCTCCTTCAGCACGTCCCAAAGATCTGGTGGTAAGGATACAGTTCCTGTGTTTCTGAATATAAAAAGAGTCATTTGTTTGAAGCACCTTCTCCCTCCTCAGTGCAGCGTTGGCTGTAAGAATTTTTCAGGAGAAGCTGATTTTGCGAAGTTTCCCTTTAGCTCTTAGAGATTAAAATCCAGACTTTGGGAACATGGGTGTGTTTAAGTAAGAAACTGATGGCAGGTGTAACACTGATGAAATAAATTCTTTAAACTGGACATACATCAAGTTTTCCAGTTTTTTTTGGAAGCAGGCAGCAATACACAACTAATCCTGCTCAGAAATCCCTTTGTGACTATTCCAGGTAGTTCTGTGCTTTAGGAGCCCTGTTGCTTTCACTTTTCAGGACCACCTTGGAATTCCTTTCACTGCTCTTTCCTTGAACTCATGCAGTTCTTAAAGCACACCATAAACCCTTTGTGGCAACAGGGAACTCCTGGTTAATGCACTCAGCCGATTCTTACCATGCCTACATGGCTTAGCATATTGAATTGTGGTTTCTGCTGTTTTGAATTGCAGTAGAAACTTTTTTTGGCCCTAAATCCCTCCACCCCCAGTGGAACCAATTAGCACTTTTAATCTAATGAACTTTTTCAACCTGCTAGCTTTCAGTTTTAATGTGTTGTATATACAACAGCAGTTCAGGGGGGCATTAAAATGTTAACTAATAAGACAGAAGAGTGAACCAGTGTGCATTTATATTGCTTCTCAAGCTGAGGAGTGGTTTTAATCTTCCTAGTGCTGTCTCCCAGTGGAAATACTGTCTACTGGGGTTGTTTGCCACTCCAGTTTCCTCCTATTTCTGGGAATCTGTCTGCATGGTTGAAAGAATTAGAGTAAAACCACTAGGATCAGTTTTACAGAATTTTATTAGATATCAGGAAAAAATAGGTGATTTTTGGGGAGCTGGTTTCATGAAGCTATGTCTTTTTTGGTATGAGCATGCTGCATTTCAGAAGTAGACAGTCATGAACTCCATTTAACTCATTGTGGGAGCAACAGGTTTGGTCCTTAGACCATGCAGCTTTCTTGGTTTTATTTAGTTATTTATTTATGTATATTTTTTGAACCAGCATTAATTAGGGCAGTATATCCTCTATAATTTAGTTATGTAAAGAGTCTCTTGGTTGACTTTATGATGTGGAAAAAACTAGTTGTACAATTCTGCTGCCACATTCATCCAGTAGCCTGATAAGGCATTTCACCAAGATAATCAAGCCATTTCACTGGGATGCTGAGACTCCAGCTCAAGCTCTTCCTCATCCCTGTGGGATTGGAATTTGTGGCACAAGGCAGTTGTTCTCATTGCTTCGTCACAATGGATTCATAAAGGCAAATAAGTCATTAAAGCAAATGTTCCTCAGTTGATCTGGTTTTGCTCTGTAATTGGATTTTCACTCAGGGAAGCAAAGGACCTATCCTCCTGTATTATGGATGGTTTGTAGAACCCAGTCTTCCTCTTATCCTCTAGTAACAGATAAAGCTGCTGCATGTTTTGTTGTTACAGAGACTGCATCCTGAGTTACCTCTTAGCCTGGAAGAACTTGAAAAAGTTTTTGTTACTCTGGATGCTGATGGCAATGGTTCGCTTACCCCAAAGGAGTTCATCACAGGATTCAGTGAGTTTTGGAAAGCATGTCTCTTCTTTTGAGTTTAATTCATGTTCTGTATTCTCCACATCAATAAAGAAGAATATTGTCTTAACAGTAGGCTTAATAATGCACACAGGGAGCCAGACTATCCCCTAAATATAGCAGATATACGTAGCAGAGGAAGAAGTGGTCAAATTATGTCAATAAATAGACAAAGGGCTCCAGGGTCTTTCTCTCCTGTGTAAAATGGCAAGCCATGACACAGCATGAGAAAAATGATGTAATCATCTGAATGACACCTGTTTTAAGCTGTTGAGTAAATCTATGTACAATTGATTGGAGTTTTCCCTTGGTGGGGTTGGGGTGGGGGGGAAGTCTTGTGTGTTATTCCATATTGGGTAATAAGACATGAAAGATAATTAAAATTATCTCTAAGATTAATGTAAAACAATGTGAGGAATGTGTTAACACCACAGTCCTTAGAGCTGCAGGAATGCTTTCTACAATGGATTAATTCTTCAAGCAATGTTAATTTATTTCAAAACAAAACAGGATGAGGCAATTATTATTACTAAGATGTGATGTAAGATGTGATCTGATAAATTCTTTGTAACTGCCTGTTTCACAACAGCACTCTTACTGTCATGTTCACTGTGTTTGTCACAGGGTGGTTTTCTCCCCAGCTGTGACATTCCAGATAAGATGACAATGTTAGTTAGACTGTGCCTGGTTGTTTACACAGAATCAATTTTGTACTTAATTTTAGGCCTGCTGACTAAAGTTTAAACATTTTCTCTAGAAAACTGATTCTCATCTATGCATGAATTGTAACAGTAAACTCAATTTAATTACTATGTATAGGACCAGCAAACAGGACCTTAATTTTTGTTTGCAAATCATCAGTCATTTGAAATCCTAATTCTTTCATGTCCCACCTCTCCCACTGTAGAGGTAGATCAAGTAAGTAAAAACCGACATTATTTAAACATGAAATAATGTATTGCTGCTTTGCTTTTCGTAAGTTAAAGCTAAATTAAATTAATATTACTTTCATAAGCAGTCCCTGCATAACCAAAACTCTTTATTAAGGGAGTTTGTAAGTGGCTGCCATGTCAAACAGCCCCAGGATCCTGAGGATTCCTCCTGCTCAGCTGCTGGAGCCCAGCCCAAAGGTGGATATGGCCACTGCTTTCCTGTTTGCAGGTTCAGCTGGTGGTAAAGACAAACACATACCCCAAAGACACCCACACAGGCACACGATGGACAGGGACCACATCATGTAGAAGATAAGGACAGACAGTGTAAAGTGGCACACTTTAACCTGCTACACAGCACTGACAGGTATTTATTTTCCAGACTAGGCAGTCCTACATTTGGCTAGGTGATGATGTTGGCATTCCTGTTAGAAGCAGAAGCTGTCGTAGACAAACGCTGCCTTAGAAAGCTAGAGAAGGCAGAGTAGTGTCTGCATAAAGCTCCTACTGCACCAATTACTATGGGAGAGTCCTGTTCATATTTCTAAATGGTGGCAAATTTGAA
>VZTN01018168.1:15614-28201 GCA_013400515.1 Erpornis zantholeuca
CAAAAAACAATGATGGAAGTGCTGAGAAACGTATTTAACTGGCTGTTTGATCAGTTTCTTGCTTGCGCTCAATGAACAGGAGAGGGAGCCAATGCACAAAAAAGCTGCAGAAGTCGTAACACGCTCTCGACGGTAATTTTGAAAACACCTCAGACAGTTTGAAAGACGAATTCCATTTGTACACAAAGCAGTTTTAATGCAAGTGCTCAGCAAAAAGCGCTGGAGGTGATTAGTAGAGCGGAATGCAATGATACGTCTGCAATAACTCTGTGGTTTTCTGAAGTCTTAAACCCATTCATGTTTTATATTTCATCAGGCGTACTCAAGTTTGAAATAGCCTGTATTAAATTTCAGCCTATTCAAATGGTGAAAGATTCAGCTAGAAAGCAAAATGTTTCTTTCTGACTGCTCAAAAGAATCTTAAATCAAAGGTGGCAATGTTTAATGTGTATTCTGGCTTTGTTCCTACTGTGGAGCTCACTTTGATGACATCAGTTGAAGTATTAAGCTTGAAATGGATACACAGGTAATATTGTTTCTCCACTAGCAGTTAGGCAGAAACACTGTGACTTCTGTTAGCAAAAATGCACTTTTAAATCTGTTTTTAATACTGCTTTATGGATGGTGCTTGGTGATAATCTCAAATTACCCTGAAAACCATGATGTTTTACAATACATGTGTATCTAAATACTAGCATTGATACTATATAAGGTCCTAGGAAAACTAAGACTTGTAACATTCAGTTAGAATTTTACTTAGCAGGGATATTTCTCATGAGGATATCAATGATAATTTAACTATCAGTATGGATTTTCAGGCACATGCCAGACCACAGAGCCTTTGCAACTTTTTGAAAGACCATGCTGCCTTTTCTCCTGTCACTTAATGGTCAATGTGTATTTTACAATTTAAGCTTGTTTTGCAGGGCCTCCTCTACAAGGAGGAGTATTACCAGACATTAAAAATGTAGCTTATATATGTGTTTGCTCTCACTCTGAATTCTCAGAAAGATGTCATCTCTCTCTGTATCAGCACCCAGTGGCACATCAGAAAAAATTCCCCACAAAGAGATGCAATCAAAGGGACAGTTTGGCAGTTGAAAGATACTTCCACATCAGAAAATCTACCAAAAACATCGGGTAGTCTTCTCCAAATGAACCAGACCATAGGATAGAAATCAAGATGACACACACAAAGCAAAGAAAGTGGAAGCAAAGAGAAAATTAAACAGAGTTAGTACAGGGTGACATATTGTACGTTCAGCAGGGACAAAGAATGCACCTGTGCTTTCACATTCTGAGCTACGTATTGCAGTATGAAAGAAAAAGCAGTGGAAACCCAGAAGCACCAAAAACCAAACTTGCGTATCTTCAGTGGAAGGTTTAGAGGGAGTGGGTATATGTGTTCAGTGAGTATCTCTTTGGTTGGATACCTTTAATTTTGCTTCAGCTAATTGAAGTCATCCAATTGAGGCTACCTGGCTCCAGCAGTCTGCACTTCAATTCCACTGGTTTTACTGATATATATCCCACGTTAGCAAATCAGCCAGCTGAGAAATGGTGTGATGTTTACCCAGTGCACATATCAAAAGATGTTTTGCAGGGCTGTAATTTCTGATTCTTCAGAAACGCCAAAGCCTAATGTCCCCACTTATGGAACATGCTTGAGTTACACTGCAGTTGATGGCATAGCTTTAAATTTTGCTCCAGCTTCAGATCTTACCTGAAAAGTACAGGTCAGTAATCTTTAGTAGATGCAGTGAACATACTGTAGATAAAAGGTAACAAGAAGGGCTCTAGCACAGGAGAGAGGAGTCATACAGTAGAGTCAGCATGAAAAACAGCCTTTGTTCCTTAGCCAGAATATATAAAAAGTATTGATGGGAAGCTTGACCTAAATTATATTTACATTGCTGATATATTTTATTTTAAATTTAAGGATGCTAGTTCTCTGAGCTGCTCTGTGCCAATCCAGAATGCAGCTGAAAGTCAAGTCGTCATGAAAGTCTCCAGAAGTGAAGATAAAAAGCCCAGTGAATCCACATCTACTGCAGTGCCATCTGTCTGGCTTTTTGCCTGTCTGGCTCTTTAACACCAGTTTTCATTTTCTAGGTAGTGCAGCCTGATGCTCTGACTGATCAGGTTAGCCAAATTTATCTTTTTCTCTCAGAAAATGGTTTCTTATAACCATTTTTTATCATCCCAAGATTTCAAGAAAACTATTCCTTTGCTAAAGCAGTTGGTTTTTTTCTCAAACAATCAAATTAATGCTGTGTATACAGCTGGTGCTATTTCCGGGAAAGCAGGAGAGGGAAAGGTTACCATGAAGACTTCTCCTGCTGCCTGAATGAGCTGGGATAATCCCCTCCTGGGTGTCACACCATGGCCCAAAGACAGCACCATCCACGTTGTTTGGTTCTTACTTTAAAGAACAGCATAGGATCTTAGGATCACTAAGAACAGTGAGTCCTTAGCTAGTCTTTAGATTTCTCCATACCTTTGGAGAAATCCAATCACTCATTTGCTCAACTCAAAGAGTTGGGATCCTCATTTTCTGTAAGGTCATCAAAGTTTCAGGGAGTGGTTTTGGTTATTTTTTCCTGGGTGGATTTTTTTGTTTGTTTGTTGTTTCTTTGTTCATTTGTTTTGCAAGAACTACTAATAGCTTTTAATTTAGAGAGTCTTTGAAAGGCGCAGCCAGTCCCTTCCTCATGGGAGAAGAATATAATATGATAAACACGAGAGCTTTCCTTTTATTTTCCTATTTGTCTATCTGCTTGAATTTGACTCTGAGGGACTTCAAATACAGGGTAATTATTGCGAAAGTATTTCTTATTACTTCACCTGCAGAAGTTCACTTTATTGGTGCACATCATATGCTCAATTTCTCTTCATTTATGGACCTAATGTAATATGAGTGCTTATAACTTCACTGAAAATAATGGTAAATATCAAGTGTACATTTTATGGCAGCACGCAACATTAAAAGGTTTCTGGGACAGGTTTCTTAACTTTCAGTAGTACAGGTGCTTAAGTCTAAACAAAAGCTTTATAGTAGCACAATGAGAATTTTTAACTTGAAATTTCATATAAGAACAAGCAAATATTAATGAAATTCTGAAATGTTTGATCTTCTGGTGACCCATCCTGCTTCCTTCTGCTGCTTACAGCTGTTACAGCTACATTTCTCTGGAGAATCGAATATATGGTTGTAGCAATTGCTAAAACATTCAGCTAGCAGATGCTTGGTTTAAGCTATTTTTAAGAGACTTTCTGCATAAACACAACAACTTGTTCATATTTCTTTTATTTTTGTTTTATTGAGGGCCTTGCCTGTCTCTCACACACATGGAGGGTGGAAGAGGAAAGAGGGACTCATGAACTCTGCTATATAGAGCTCTTTCCCATAGCTGAGGATAATGTTATCCATATGGGTGGGATTTTCTTTTTGTTCTGTGACTTGTTAATGCCTACAGTTTCTTTCCAGTCACGGAAGAGGAGGCCTTCTCCCTCTTCATGAAGCAACCTTTTAAAGGAAGGCCTGTTATTGTATTACCTAATCCCATATTTTCCAGTAAATGTAGGTAGAAGCAGTCTGAGTTTATAGAGTCTTGTGAATTTCTCCGTTTCTTTGCAAGTTTTAAGTGGTGCAGGGGTTTTGTTTTATAAATGTAAGAGTTTTCACTACTCTCAGGAATGGTATCCACTTAAAATTGTAAAATCATATGCTTTGAACTTTCTAGCTGTGGGAAAATGTACATTTGTTTAAAATTTGCAAATAGGTGGAATTTTTCTGTCTTGCCAAGCTTTGTAGGATTACCTAGTGCTACAAGCATTTTCTAAGTATTTAATAGACTTTGGTGAGTTCAGAAATACTGGGGCTTTTCTCTTTAGTGCATATATGAGACTCTGAACTGGCCAATACATAACTAATCATAGAAAACACAAGTGCCAGGAAGTCTACAGAGCATCTATAAAGCATGCCAGAGGTGTGAACTTAACTGTTAATTTCTTGTCAGTCTCAGGAAACCCAAGGTCTTAAAACTTTGCTGGTGTTGACTATAAATCAGTGTGGACATGTGTCTCTCACATGTCTGCCTAAAGTTTGGCTCCTACACACAAACTTCCATTGGAGAGGATTTACTCTCTATATTTGCCTTGGTTTTATTTCCCTGCCACCATGAAGTGAATGAACTAAAATGAAAACCTCATCTAGGGGAATTTCATGTGTATACACCACTTATTTAGGACATCTCAATAGGGGCGTGCAAGGCTGGTGTGCGTGTGTGCAGATATATTTATTTATTTATTTTTATGTTTATAGGTTTGGGCTTCTGTCTTTCAGCATTGATTGCATCTTTCATTCTGTGTCCCTTCCTGAATTGTTTCTCTGTAGCTTCAAAGCCTGGCTCAGAAAAGCTTAGAGGCTAATATTTATATTCCTTGCTTGAATTCCATATTCTATGGAAGACATAGAGGAGGCAGCCCAATAGTTACACAGAAGAGAATGTTTTGCTGCTCTTGCCTTAAATCTCATATAGCAAGGAAAGCTAATTTAATGACTGAAGACAAAACTTTGGTTAAAAAGACTTCTTAAATATGTAATCCTGGATTTATGTCCTAGAGGGGTGAACCCTTCATTCTTCATTTATCCAGCATTAAATAGTCCATTCAGGATGAGCTTGTCTACCATGAATGGATGCTGAACTTTCCACAACCACTAGCCCATCTCCTTCTGAAAACCTTCTGAAAAAGTTGTAGTCTCCCTATTCTCCTTGAATGAAGTCTTGTCTTGGTTTTGCTCTGCTGTTTGCTCATTGACTACTGTCTCAAAGAGANACTGTTTCACGGTTTGTATACAGATAAGAAATTAAAAGTCTGCAGCATATAAGTTATTTCAATAATGATTACATCAGTGTATCAATTTCGATGCACTGAGGGATGGTTTTTTTTAAGTAATGATCCCTAGTAATTCAGTACTCATAAATAGGATGCAGAATAAAGATGTGTATCCCAGGACAATGTTTTCAGCAATCCTGTTTTTGCAGGTCCTTTCCTCCTATTCAGATGCATTTTCTTGATTTGTGTCTGAAGCTCAGGAGGAAAATAAGCAGCTTTTGTGGGATTTAGGCATTACAGTGCTTCTCTGTTTCTAAGCACTCAACTAATAAAGGCTTTGTGAATTATCTCCAGCATACAGTATTACTATCTTTCCAAAATTGTCATTGCAGTTGAGTTTAATGGCTACTCTACAACTTAGAAGCAGCTATAAAAATCAGAAAGGATGGCACCACAGCTGCAGACTGAAATCCAGGAAGCTGCAGTTCTCACTCAAAGAAAAATATCAAATGCATTAGCAGAACATGACTTCATTAGCAGCATTAAAAGTTATCATTTATGGGAAGGCAAGCTCTGCTTTGGCAGATATTTCAGTGACTGGCAACTTCTTGAAAATTTCAACTAACATGCATTGACACATGTTTAGGGCAGCAAGTCTAAAAGCATTTAAGATTACAGCAATGTTCCTTAGTATAACAAATTGTTACAGCACTAATTTTCTTCATTTTGTAGAGTGTTTTGTGACTATTAAAATTTTGGTTTGGGTTGACTTCGTTTTGGGACTGCAGAGGGTTGGATTTTTTCCTTCTGCTTCTCCTCCATCCTCACCTCTATACATGAAACCTACATAATGCTCATCAGTCCTTTCTTCAGCCCTGGCAGGATTTGTTGATGATCTCTTGTTTCTGTGTAGCCTGCAGTGAGTTCTCTCCTAGACTGCTGCCTCAGCTACTGCCACTCTGAGGTTTAGCTTTTGTGACATTATCCTTCTGGGATCACTAGGATAGATTTATTGGATTGCTGCAAGCCACCTCTCTGAATAAGAATATACCACTCTGCAGTTCAGAGACTGGTATTGTTTCCTGAGCCAGCAAACCAATATTGATAATATTTCTTAGCTGTTCTGATAGTTTTCTTTTTTTCTCTTCAAACTTATGATTGTTAAAAGAATAGCTGCTATAATTTTGATTTAGGACAGCATCATTCAATGTTTCAGAAAATCAAGATCAATTTTAATTAGCCTTTTTAAATTATCCTTTACTTACAAGAAAAGAAAATCAAAGTGGGTAGAAATGCTATTGTGTCTCTGAGGATTTCTTGTTTATACTTGTAAGGCTTGATTCTCTTCTGTTTTATAGTGACACAAATGAGGCATAAATGTTAGGCACAATGTAAATGTAGTCTGGTGTAAAAGCGGTGCGGGGGGGGAAGGGAAAGAATTTGGGCTTCAGGTGGGCAAAATAGAAATTATTTACGTTCAGGTAGAGTGCATGATCTTCAAAGCAGAGAAGGCAAAGACAGAAGGTCCGTGAATCTGAAGTGGACAGGAATCTGAACTCAAATCCTGCAGGAAAGTACTAGAGGTAGCTGGTTTGATGTCCCTTCCCAGTCTTGCACCGTTTACTTGTTTCCAGATAGGCCTTTTCAGACAGCAAGATGTACAGGTAAAATATTTGACAGACAGCACAGGAACTCAACCATATCATGCAAGCTTTCCCTGCACCTCCAGGGACTGGGAAAGGAGAAGAAAAGCAGACAC
The DNA here is from genome assembly GCA_013400515.1 of Erpornis zantholeuca. NCBI lineage: Eukaryota > Metazoa > Chordata > Aves > Passeriformes > Timaliidae > Erpornis > Erpornis zantholeuca. The sequence continues at coordinate 22,213 of VZTN01018168.1, forward strand.
AGTGTTCCCATGTCCCAGTTGGTTCTGTTTGGCTGTGGACACCAAACACACCTTGCCATACCCAGGGAGTTTCTGGTAAGCAGGACAGCCTGTCAGCAGCTGCGGTGCTGCAGATGCACCAGGACCTGCCTTTTCTGTGTCCAGGCCTGGGAGCAACTGGCATAAAGGAAATTTCTCTCCCAGGCAGCTAGGGAAGTCATGCTAACCTCATTTGCTGCCACCACATCTCAACAGAGCCACGAGCCTTTTCTGTAATGGAGCTGGTCACTATTGCTGTCGTATTAAAGGGGATAAAAAATGACGTTTAAAGAAATTTGAGAAGAAAGAAGGAAACTGAGCAAAGTCAAGGTAAAATCAAGCCTGCTCTCCAGTGCATTACAGAGAGAAGAGTGGGGACAAGAAATCAGCAAGTTCTTCAGGGAAGGTAAAGGCCACTATCCCAGTTAACAGTGGGAACTGGAAGTACATGGGATATTCACTTGGTTGTTCACGTCTAAATTTCTACTAATGTTTTCAACAAAAATGGCCATTAAGCAGCAACACATATATGCACAAACGCTGTATTGTGGAAATGGTCACTACACACCACCCTGTGGCACTAAAGAGCTGCCTGAGCAATACAAGGAGCTGCTTCCTCTGGCCACCTACTGGCACTGGATGCATGTGTCTGTCCTTGCTGTCACTTACTAACAAGGGCTTTGGTATTCCTGGCCAAGCTGCAATGTCACCAAAAAAAGCAAAGTTTCCTCGAGTCACTGAAAAATCAACTACGTAATTCTCATTTGGCAAGTGTGTGGAGAGGAAAGAACAAATCATGAGAGTGTTTGGTGTGCTCCATATCCAGCACATAGGTGGAGAAATGCATGGGCACTTAAAGGGATGAAAATTCACTTACAGAAAGGAGTAAGGGAAACGTGGAAGTGTCTGAGGAGATGGTGAAGAGGTTTTGTGTGAGAAAGAAGGTCCCCAAGACTCCCATTCTTTTGGAAGAAGCTAATGAAAGGACTGGAGATAATCAAGGGAAAGAAAAGCTGGTGAAGTGCTTACCCAAATATTAGGGGGGGCAGGCCTGATGACATTTATCAGGGAGACAGTCATAGGAAAAGCAGAAGGCTTTAGGAAGAAACAAAGCAAATGCAATTTAAAAGAATCAAAGAATTCATCATGAAGAAGACTACAGAAAGTTTATCCAGACATAAAAGAATGGTGGTGGAGAAAAAGAAAGTAAGAATCAGAGAAGGACAAGGATGCTATTGACTGTGTTTCATTGAGTGTTTGGCCCATCAAGAATTCTGCTCTGTAAGTGACTAATAGCTTGCTTCCCTCCCTAGATTCTACTTATTTCAATACAGCCTACACCATCCTCCTTTTTCTTCCTTCTGAAAAGCTGTCTGATCTTGCACTCGTACAGCTGAAAGTCCAAAAAAATTCAAAAAAGTAATCTTACAGCAAAAAGCAATATTACAATAGCAAATCACTGTGCCTCCACAGGCAGCAGCTGCAGGAACAGGGTCTAATTTTCACTCTGATCAGCTCTTTAGCTGAGCATTTTCATATGCCTATGGTCTCATTCTGTGCAATAACTGAGAGGTAAAAACTGAAAACTATGGAGAAGCTTCATATTATTAATTATGTAGTTACTTCATTAATAAGTAGAACATACAGTAGAACATACATAACAGGATTATATATGCACTGAAACAATTATAAATTATTCAGTTGAAACCACACTTACCAAAATGCCTAGGCAAACTATGTTCTATTTCATATGGGTTTGAGTTTTGTATCTTATTTGTCCATAAAGATATGAATCCTCTAATTTCTTTAATTTGTTCTTATACGGAAGAAAAAGAACACCCATGATTCCACTTTCTTTGGAGGAATTTCAGAGCATAGAATTGCACTGGTAGCAGTAAATAGCTCATTTAGGCAAGGCTTATTTGCAAACGGATAAAATAATAGCAATTTATGGAAGCATCTTTCATTGCTGAAATTGACAGTCCTGTAGTGTCATCTTCTGATTAAAATTGTTTTGGAAATGTGGAGTAGGGAAAATCACTACCCTAGTTCTGTTTGTGTTCCTTTTAATAATATTGACCTATGGTTTAGAAATAACCAAAATGTTAATTATACATCAAAAGTTTCTATCCTCTGATAATAAATAAAAGTCTAGGATCATCTGAAGCACAGGTTTAATTTCAACTGGAAATGAAGTTTTAAAGAAGTTTTCGTGCCTCACAGGCCAGGAACATTACTGGGTTTTTGACTATAGTCAAAAAGCTGTTTTCGTTTCTGATCAGCTTTCTCTATTCTTCTTAAATTTGTGGTTAGGAAAAGGCCTGGTTAAAAGAAAGTTTAGCAGTCAAGTAAAAACTCCTTTAGGAAGCAATGTTTCTGTAATCCAAGGTGGCAGCAGAAATGGGGTTTTCTGCTCTTCTCCTCTCCTCTAGGTCCGCTCTGTCTTTTCACTTTCAGGGGTAGGTGCACCTGTGCTGCACAGTGTAGCACGATGTACAGATTTTCAGGCTAATTCTTGCTGAGCTATCATTGGTAACAAAGAGGGAAGAGCTGCATTACCAGACCACTGCATCAGAACCCAGTCTTCCAGCTGAGGAATTACCCTGGATGCCTCTACTCATTTAGCACTTAGCATCACAGGCAGGCACTGTCTCCAGGCATGGAAATGCAGGCAGTGTTTCTAAGGGGAAAGCACTGACCACTCACCCCAGTGATTCAGCCTGCCTCTTTAACAATCCGTGCGTGGTGTCCCATGGCCTTCCAAAAGACATGTTCGGTCATGGGTGACACACTGAGGCCAAGAGACCTTTGTGTCTTTGGCCCCTGATCAAACTCCTCCAAGAGAGGAGAGGCAGCAGCTGTCTGGGAACATCAATCTGGTTTCTTTCTCTAGACGAAGCAGAGCAGGATCCCTCTTTTCTGAGAGAACTGGCTGTGCGAGGCCCTGATGCAGCAGCATGTGTCAAGTGCCTTTGGGAATGCCTGGGGAGGCTCTGAAGTCATTACAGCCAGTGTTTTGTCCAGCACCAGGAACAGTGCTATTGATTTTTCTCTGTTCTCTTCTCATCAAGCTGAGCCAAGACTCTGTTCTTCTAAAAGCTGCATTAGAAAAATGTCAGCAGAGGGTCTGCTGCACCTCCCCATACTGTTCAGGGAGCTCACAGGTTTAGCTAGGCCTAATGTGGTAGGACAGTGTATCGTTTTTCTGATTGATTGCTGGATATCTGTTGTTTGCCAGGTTCTGACTGTCCTGAGAGAGAAGGCATATTGTGCCAAGTTCATACTCAGTGACTGCAGTTCTATAAATCAGCTTTAGTGCTTGGCTTATTAGAACCAGAGGCAAATGAGAGCCTAATGAGCAATACTGGTATTTAACTATGAATGAGATACGATTCAAGCAGCACAAGGCCTGCATGTTGGATGTACTGTCAGTGGACTCAGTAATGAAGCTATTTGCTGGGGAACACTCACTTTCCTTTAGCCAAATTACAAGAAATGCTTTTTGGCATCATATGGCTGTGATACTGCAAGTTTTGCAGTGCAGAAATAAACTTGAAAATCTAATTGAACACTGAGCAATACCTCGCTGATCACGGGTTGTAAGATTTATCTTTATTTAGGTAAATCACCTTCCTCTAGGCAACAGCAATTGATGTTTAGACATAATGGTATAAGTAATGGTAAATTCAAAAAAAGAGTAATGTTTTCAGCCCCATATCTCATAAACTCATTGTCCAAAATCCATGTAGCTCTACTTTACCTTCACCAATGTTCTCTGCAGGACTTACTGCAAGTGTTCCAGATATTTGCTGCTTACAGAATGATTAAATATATGAGACAAAAATGGTGATTTATTCTTGAAGCTGCGTATTACAAGATTTGGACTCAGGTTCAGGCCTCCATAGGGCAGTTTTGTGCTGCACCCTGGGCAGAGAGCCCTTGAAAAGGGCAGAGCTGATGTTGTGTTTGTGGACTACAACATCCCAAAGTATATTGAGCTTCAAAGGTCAAATTCTGCTTCCTCTGTGAATGTTTTTTTTAAAGTCAAAAAAAGCTAAAGGCAAAACAAGAAAAGAACTTAGTCTGTAAAGAATATGCTATCTAAAACCTGTATTGAAATCATGTTTAGTAAACAGGGCAATAACAAGAAATAAATGAGATTCCTCCAGTAAATCCAAAATCAGATCTTATTGTTGAAAATAAAATAAAAGAGGCAATAAGCAATTTTAGCTAAGTTTGGACTTCAGTACTGATGCTAGAAGTGCCAAGCTATCACTCAGCATCCAGAGTTACAAACATGAATATACCTTCTACATTTTCCTAAAGTGCTCTGTTACAATACTGGATTACCTGTAACCCTAAACCAAGGTGAAGCAGTAAGAGACCCGGGAGTGAGTCTGGTGCCAAAGAGAAAAGTGTGGAGGGAGCAAAGTTGGGACAGTGCCGCACTGACATGGGCAAAGATGTTTCAGCGGCAGTATCCCTCGAGCTGTGGGCTTTGTGGATTTCTACACAGCAACCCTAAGCATAAACCTAACCCTAAGCGTAGGCAGAGCGCTAAAAATCCCAGGGGTAACACTAGGGCCAGAAAGAAAAGCTCAGAGGAAGCAATGATGGGGCAGTTTCACGCTGGCTTTGGCATGCCCTTTGCAGCTGAAGTGTTCCTGGATCTGTGGGCTTTTTGGTTTTCTGAACCATAACCCTAACCCTAACCCTAGCTGGAAACCTAAGACTATGCAGAGGACTGACCGAACCCGGGGCTAGGGCTGTTGCAAAAAGAAAAGCACAGAGGGAGCAATGTTGGGGCAGTTTTGCACTGGCCTTGGCATGCCCTTTGCAGCTGAAGTGTTCCTGGATCTGTGGGCTTTGTGGTTTTCTCAACCCTAACCCTAGTTGGAAAGCTAAGCCTATGCTGAGGACTGGCCAAACCTGGGGGTATGGCAGGTGCCAAAAAGCAAAGCACAGAGGGAGCAATGTTCTGGTAGAGGGCAATTGGTGTGAGTAGTGAGTGTCCTGGCAAAGAGAGAGAGTGTGAAAAGAGACAGAAGAGAAAGTGTCAAGAGTGTAGTACCAAGCGTGTGAGTTTAGCTAAGAGATTAATTTTGACCATTTAAAGTTCCATTTAAAGTTAAGGGATTCAGAACACTTCAGTTGTGAGAGGCCAGATGAGCTTTAGTTATCTTAAGATTGGTGTTGCCCGTCAGTATATTTCAGGTTGGATAGAGGCACTATTAAGGTATTTTTTTGAGGCCTGAAAATGAGGAAATGTAAAGGAGCAGACCCTTCCACAAAGAAAGTAGAGAAGATTCCCCCTAACAGCCCCCTGGGGCAATTGTTAGACCAGTGGGATTCTTGGGAGGCCACGAAGGGTCTAGACAAAATTAAAATGATACATTACAGTATGGAGGTATGGCCAAAATTAGAATTACTGGGGGCTTGGCCACGGTATGGAACCCGAGATAAGCGCATGCGTACCCAGTTAAACCAACATCTAAAAGCCCAAGAGGACCCTGATATAGAACAACTATCTTATGCAGCCTGCTGGCTGGAGAATTCTCTAAGTGATGAGAGTGTAAAAATACGCAAACTATGAAGAAAGAGAGAAGATAATAAGAAGGAGGGAGGAAGAAAAAGCCAAGGCTAAGGCTAGAATTATGATTGCGGTTGCCCAAGAAAGTGTAAGAGCAGACAGATTACCGGCATTGCCATCTAGGTCAAGTGGGAACGGACTAAGGCTGCCACTTAGGGGAAGTGGAGGTGGACCAGCACCACCGTATGGGGCAAATAAGAACTTTACTGAGTTCAGAAAACCTGAGGTTTCACAAAACAACAGAAGGTGCTATTATTGCGGTGAGATAGGGCACCTGAGAAGGAACTGTAAAAAGCTTCAGTTTGATGAGGCAATAGATAAAGAGCAAGAAGCCCTGGAAAAGGTTTTGAGGGGAAACGACTAGGGGTGTCAGGGCTCTAT
>VZTN01018169.1:0-10528 GCA_013400515.1 Erpornis zantholeuca
GAATCTCTGTTCAGAGAGAGTGAAAGGACTGAGGGAGTCTGAAAGCTTGTGTGCTCATGCTCGTGTTCCCAAATTATCCAGGAGAATTCATTTATTTGACTGCAAAACTCATGGACCTACTCAGTCTGAGTGTGTGTAGTTGCTACAGGTGTTAACATGTGTAGGTCCTATTGACTACTTGGCAATATTTTTAACCTGGAATATGATTGTGAAGAGTTAGTGAGAAATGGACATCTTTAGCACAAAGTGCCTGTAAGCACAAAACCACGTAGCCCTAAGTCCTCCTAGAAATGCACTTTTTCACCTCTATTTTTATAAATTACTTGTTTCTGTGGCATTTACAGTCATTTCCCTCCTTAGAAATGTTATTTTGCAGTTGTTACTCCACAAAGCAAAAACCTTCTGTGGCTTCTGCCTTAACTAACCAACCAGTATAAATTTCTCTTGAAATTCACAGCTGTCTTCACTGAATGTCAGTAAATGAGCCTGTCAGGTTGAGCTGAGTCTAAACTTTCTTGTCTTTGGGATGCAAATCCTTTTAAGTATATTTAGGTCATCTCTGTTTGATTTTCATGGGACATGGGGGAGGGGGAGAAATTTTTTCTTCCATAAAGGAAAGAAAATGAAAAAGATGGGCTTCAAATCACTCTGTTCAACATCACTATCAAAGTCATCATATTCCATTCAAGAACCTAAGGATGCTGGGCTTCTGTTTTCCTTATGTTTGTGTGAGAAAAAGCATTTCTCTCTCCATTTCTTCTTTCCCCTATGCTTTTTCATTTTTCCCCTATGATTTAAATCATATTGGGGCTGTGACTGGTAGGTATCTGTCTTAGTATGACTTTATGATGTATAAAGGAGACTCAGGTGCAATCTAGTCACTGGTTCAAATTGTACAGCCTTTGCTGTCCTTAGATGGTACTTAGCTGTACTGCTGGTACTTAGATGTCTTTAATGCCTGACTGAAATTGTTCCTCAAATTCCTCACCACTTTCCATATTCTTTACCTTCCTGGCCTGGATACCCAGCAATCTTCTTCTTTTAAATCATTTCCCTGGCACAAGGTCTCAGAGCACCACTTAAAATTGCCCAGCTCATATTTAATTCATATTTGGATTTCCCCAACTGGAGATGCTTAAGTATATATTATGGCCAGCAAACTGGAAAACCCCAGTTACTCAAGAGCTGGATAAATAACTCTTACTAACATAGAATATAAAGTATTTTCTGTACCTCTTAGTCCTCCTCCAGCTTATAGGCAGGGACAGAAACAGGATAAAAATCAGTGCAATGCTCAGAAAGTGCAGCATTTCAGACATGATCATCCTTAATGCAAACCCCTCTGCACTGTTGGTTTATATAATAATTTCCTCCAACTTTATGGCAGAGTTGCACTCCCAGTCTGCCTTAATGTGCATGAAAACTCAGACTTTGATGTGTAATATTGTAAAAGTTCTATGGTAAAATTTAGCTGTAAACTTTGTACATTTTTATTGACAAAATGTAAGTTTTCATCTTGACAGATGATAAATGTATAATGCATTGTGTGCACAGGCCTGGTGCTGGCTTTGCAGAGGTGGGAGCCAGAGCTGATACCATCCAGCAGTCTGTTTGTCAAACTTTGTGATAGAGACATATTTTAGGGTGTTTCTGGATAATAAGGTCTCCTGAGCTCTTTGCAGCTGGATTTCTGTGATCATGTTTTCAAGAACATTCCAAATGCAGGGTGGTGGGGGGAAGAAATAGATGTAATTTTCATTAGCAGCTGGGTTTATTAAGCAGCTATTATTAGGCTTCAGCTCTTCCCAAAAGAGGATACATTAAAAATCTGGCTCATGGCATTAAAGGTAAAACTACAGAACTAACTGCAGCCAAAGGCCTTAAAACTGCAAAAGGTTTTTAAAATACCTTTGCTTAATTCCAGAGAGGATCACATGGAGAATACAACTGGATTGAGATCATATAAAATATTTCTTAACATGTGGTTGGGAAGGGTTGCATAGTCTACTTTTAATTGCTGTGAGCAGCAGGACCATGGCAGAGCATGCTCCAAAAACTCAAACAAGTGTAAAGGAAAGTGAAGATTACTGGTGACAACTGGAACTAAATATTATAAAAAGTTATTTGATTGAACAGTGTGATGATGGAATCGCAGTGCAAAATGCGAGGACTCTGCCTAGACTTTTGCCATATCTTAATGGAGAAAAGAGTTATAAAGATCAATTATTTAGGAAGACAGCCTGTATATTTCACTTCTTAACCAGTGCTTACAAAACCAAAGAAATCTTCTCCAGCTGAAGACACTTACAGGAGCGTAAGAACAGGAGTTTTATGAGGAGTGACAGCAGAATTTTAACTCAGAGCCACATTCCTCTACTGTTCCATGTGTTTAGTCTTGCCCAGTTTAATACAGCAAGGTCTCTCCTGATTTCAGGATTGCATTTTTTAGCTCTTAGCCAAATCAGACACCATGGTTTATATTTTATATTTATACTTCAACTTCTGATGTGACAGAGGTTTCAACTGGATAACATTTGCTGTGATCAGAAGTGTGCTTTCGAATATTTTAAAATATTTTATAGATTAGCACTCAAAAGGAAGCAAAGCCTAGAAGAAAAGTAGCTGCTACATCAGCTTCTTTTTTGTGACTGCTGATGAATTAATGATTATTCTTTTACATCTCTTATACCAATAGCTGGCATGAAAGGCTTTAACATTCAGGATACCCAAAAACATTACAAGAGGGAGGCCACAGTGAAGTCCTAGATAAGTTGTGATGGGAAGGACCAGTCACTGGGAGAGGGGGAATTTTAAGTCACCTGTTAGGGCAGGGAGTAACTCATCTCCTGGGAGCATCCCATGTTATCTAAAAGGGAAGAAAGGGACCACTGCCTGTGTGTCTTCCTTTTCCTACTTGTTGAATTTGAGCCCACTAAAGAGTCAAAATAGGTGTAGGTGTGAGTGTGTATATACATGTGTTTGTATAAAGTGATGGGGTAGGGGAGAGAGGGAGAAAGTAAACACATGGTTTATATATTTGGATTTGTATAAGGGTAGAGAAATCAAAAGTGTTTGATTTTAGAATGACAAACTGAACAAAACAAAAAAATAAATACACACAGGTGTTCCTCCTAGGCAGGAAAGGGATAGAAAGGTATTCAGGAGCCCAGTCCATCATAAGATGTTGAATAACCAGACCAGCTGTTATTCATTTCAACTGTCTCTGAAGCATTGAGGGCTTTTGGAGCGCCCTGCAAATCAAAAGGTTTGACTTATCTAAATCAGATATGGTACTTTCTTCCTCATCTTCTTCCTTTTAATAAGAGTTTCCATTTCACATTTGTTTTGTTTTGTTTTCTGTCTTTGGTCTCAATATTTCAGAAAGCAAAGCAGTCTGGAGTTAAGTGGTGTACAGAGCCTGATTGATCTTCTTCAAGCCTCTAAAGCTATCTTCAATGACTGTCATATTAGTGGGATAAAGAAAGGCACAGTGCTCCAAGGGACTGTTTTTATGTCTTTCTGTTCCGTGCTCTGAAATAATTTCTCAAGGATTTAACTGGATGCTGAAACAGCAGTTTCAAAATTCTTTTCTTTGATCTGAAATACCTGATAAAAACACATGGATTTTCTGGAGTCCTTCTTTCTGTGTTTCTAATATTTTTATTTCATTTACCAGCCCAAATGACTCTACTTTATTTATCTTTTTTGGTGCACGGGTAATAAATGTTGGGCGACAGATGAAGACAAAATCCTGAAGTGATTTGGGCAAAAAGAAAAAGCAACAAAGGAAGAGTGGGAAAAAAAGTAATAACCTGAGGCCAAATTATTTATTGCTTTTTGCAGTGTTTAAACATATATTTATGAGCAAATGTCAGCTACAACCCAGCTGTAACTTTGCCCTGTTGTTAGCCAGTTGCAAAAGCTCAGTCTTCTATTCATTGTTAGCTATTGAAACAAGATTCTGAGATAAGAACAATGACATTTTCAAAAATCTGTTTATTAGTAAAGGCTGGTGTCTGTCCTGTACATTACTACAGTCGGTACTCACTCAAAATCCACAATGAACTGTTACCCCCATTCCAAGCTGCTCATCCATTAAATTGCTACCTGAGATCTTTGGAAATTCAAAACTGTCATTCTTTCCTCTCTTAAAATTATCTTCACATTCCTTTGTAATTTTACTCCTACCAGTGAGCACAATGTCACAGCAGCATTAGCAACAAGCCAGGGCACCAATCACATTGCCATTTCTCTTTGACATCTTCAAGCAATTTTGAATCAATGGTGCTGTGCCTTGCAATGTAGAGCCCAAAAAGGCTGCAGCATTTTCCTCTTTGGGTGATTAATTGGAAATTAACACATGCAGATTGGAGATTAATATACTGAGAGTGATAGTTACAAAAGAATTTAAAAGCCACACCGTCAAAGCTCTATTGAATCACTTAACTAAAGCTGAGTAGAAGCATTTAAGAAGCATGAGAAAACCTTGGATTACCTTATTTAAATCTGATACTTAATGAAAACATAAATATTTAAACCCATGTAGTTATTAATTAAATTTACCAGAATTATTTTAAAGGTACAATTTACTCAGCTAGATCATCAGTCAAGGCAATCTCTATTTAAATTGGTGGAGCTATGTCATTGTACACAGCTTGAGCTCTTTATCATGATCTCTTTTCTAAGCATAACTGCTTTTAGAGCTTGAGGGTTTTTTTTGTGACACTACATACGTGTTTTTCCAATGACTTAAGAACCATAAAACCACATTTAATATATTAAAAAAAAAAAAAAAAAGCTCTTATGATAACTTACCATTCTGTAAAGTTTATCCTCCAGATCCTGATTAATTCTTTGTAAGGCTAGGTAATTGTTTTGTATCCTAAAACAAAGATGATATCATGTAACTGAATGCATTGCTTTTCCTGTTGTTTTTTACCTGGTATTTCACATCAGTACAAAACCTTGGCTTGCATTACTTGAATTCTATTTGCTTATCACTCCTGTTACCAGTCAGTGGTTGCCTTTGAAATGCATTTACCACCTGCCTCCTAAGCAAACTTCTTTGTCATATTTGCTTACTATATTTAGCAGCAAATTCCAGCAGGAAGTGAAGGTTGTTCTGCACTTGTGTGCAGACACACATTACAGCCTAGGTACTTGCACAAGGTAATTATAGTTTTACATCAGGCTCAAGAATAGTATGGTAGAGAGGAAGTTTGAGCTGTAGGCTTAGGCAGCACAAAAAAAGAGATTTATCGTGAATTGCAGCAAAATCCTGATGACTATAGCAACATGTGGGCATCAACATGTGACTGAGAAGAGAATATTTCTTCTTTCAACAAAAGTTCAAGGAGCTGCCTATTTTTTTCAGGAAGTATATTTAGATACCTTAGCTGAGAAAAGATGGGTATTTATTTTTATCAGCACTTAGAGATTGAATGAACTCACAAAATGAGGCTTCCCTGCTTATTCCAGAGCAACACACCAAAGAAAATTTTAACCTGCACCTCTTTAGGTTACGTAGATGGTAACCTTGGTATTGTAAAGAACAAGCTGCACAGCCTGTGGGAAAAACATTGGTATTTTGGTTGTAGCTGTGCCCTTCTCTTTAGAGAGCCTGAGGATGATAGCTCCTTGTTCATTAGTACCCATCACCTCAGCACAATGTATAACAAATCTAAAGCAAATGTTAGAAGCTCAGCATTGAAAGTTTGTCTGAACAAATCTACATGTCTGTACTGATCAATAGATCAAAGTATTTCCAGCAGTGAGGTGAGATTTTAGGAAATGTACAAGTGTTTTCACTGTAAGAGTGAATTCAGATGTAATACACAGTTATACAGCTGAACACACTTTGTCTGAGAAGTCTGGATCTGGGTGGACTTTCTGAGGTTATCAGGATGGGACTGGGATTAAAGAAGTCTCTTTGGTTTGTCATTTGCTTAGGAGTGGCTGTTGAAACTGGAATGAAGATCTGTTTTCCAAACATGCCATGGTTGCAAATCAAAGGGTCCAGCCCAACCCTTCCTGGCAACGTTAAGCTTCTCCCAGATTCTGTTGCCATGGAGATTTTCTTTCCAGTTAAATGATCAGAATTCTCCATTCAGGGCAGGCCAGTGGCTTGCAGTACCCCTCTGAAGGGATGCAGAGCTGTGCCTGGGGCTCCCAGCAATGCAATAACATCTGCTGCACAGACCTGAGAGGGGACATCTGTGCCAAGGACATCTGCTCTGTGGATATGAATAAGGACATCCCCACAGGTGAACCTCCTCGGGGTACCAAGGGTCAGCCCACAATCAGGGCAGCCATTTCCAATATGCATTGCAAGCCTGAGGGAAGTGTCAATGTTGCCTGCATTTTACAGAGCTGCTAAGCAGAGACTTCCTTCCTGTGAGGAGGATCTGTGGTAAACAGTGTTTGCTGAGGTGGTGACCCAAATGGGATGAAAATATCTGAGACTTGTACTGTGAGGCTTGGTCTATACTCACCAACTCTCATTGTGCCATTGTGTTTGTGTCCAGGTGACTTAAAGGATTGACTCAAGTTTACAATTCTCTGCATTGTCCATGCTCCTCACAACATTTACCACTAAGCCTCTCTAGAGACATTGATTTGTGCAGCTCTAGGTTTATGTGGGATTTTCCCAGCCATTTAGCTGCACAGAGACAAATCTCAGGGTACTCTGTACCCAGCTGTTTATGGCACAGGAGAAAGCAGAGATGATCTTGATACAAGGAGGGTTAAAATAGCTTTGCCTGAAACTACTCAGCACAAATATTTTGTTTTGCTGGTAAGGACGCATGCCATGGTGCAGGAAGAAAGGATTTTGAGAAATAAAACAGTGCCTTCTGGCTGAGCCAGAAGTGCCCCAGCATCTTCTCTGTCATGATCTACATTCTTTATCTAGTAAAGCAAAATAGAAAGGGTTAATCTTGCTTTGCACCCAGGAAGTTTGTGGCTCAAGTGGAGGTGGTGTAAAAAGTGATTTAAACAGTTAGCACCTGCAATGCCCTAAAGGTTTGCATGGGTTCAAAAGCACTTGAATAACTTCCTGAAATTAAAGGGAAGAAAAAATTTGGTTCAGGGCTTTTCTAGGTGTCCCTGTACCACAGTCTGTTCTGCAGTGGTTACTGATGTAGACAGCTCAAGGGAGACCCTGAAGGTTCCCTTTCCATAACTTTGAAATAAAACTAGCAGTAATTGCTGCTTGGGTAGAAGACTTGTCATGGTAACAATGGGTTTGTTCCTCAGCTTCTGTTGTCACTTTTTCTCTTGGTATGGATGATTGAAAGGTTAATTATCATTGCTTTTCAATGACAACACTTCCATGCCATAGGTGGTGGTGGAGTGATTGGCAAGAGTTTTTCACAATCTCCTTCTCCTTTTGTAACTTCTTTTGCCTTTGCCCATCAAATTTTTGCCTGTTTTATGTTTAGGAGAAAGTAGCCCACAAACTCTGGTTCTCTAACACATTTCATTTCACTGAGAAAATGACCACCTCCCAGTCCAGTCCAATCCAATCTAAAAAAAATCCACAGGAAGTAGGAAGCTGAGCTTCAAAAAGTGTTTCTATTGAGAACAGTATGCAAAGGTAGTCAAAATAAGCACAAACACATACACACGTACACAAGCACATACACATGCACGTATATGCATAAACCCCAAATTGGAAATTCACTGTGCCAAAAGAAGTGTCAGCAAATGTAGGTGGCAAGGAGAGAAATGGACCCAGAAATACATGGAAGAAAGTGTTAAAGGGATAAAAGAGGAACAGAGTCAGATCAATCTTTGGGAAATACTGTAAGATAAAGGGGAAATAAAGAGTAGGGAAAGTTCTAATTTGAAAATTATCAGATGAACAAATGCTAACTTAACCTTGTTTGCAGAAAAAAAAATACCCAGATAGCCTGAACATTGTGAAGTAGAAAATATTTTAACCTTGTAAATCTGGCTCCTTTAAAAATAAAATGAAAGGTAGGCTTCACTATCCTGCAAAACTGCCATGAGGATAAGCTCATGTGAATTGATAACCTATTATCATTTGTTGATGTATTTTTGTGTTGTTCATGTCATTAGGAAATACACATGTGACTTCAGCTGCACATATGTGCATCCATTAAACTAATATTTCAATTCTTGAGCAAATTAGGGCCCTAATGAAAAATATTCTGACCATATTGAATGTGTCTGTGCTCCAACCCACCAGACAACACACTCCTCCCTAAGACTTCATATCACCACTAAAGAGGAAGTCTGCAAAAGCCTCTATTTCTCTGCTTCCACTCAATCTCAAGCCCTCATAAGGCCATGAAATACATCAAAGTAAAACTTAGTCTTGGGCTGACTTTCTTTAAGTAAGCTAATTTCTCCTAGAGTGCAGTTAGGTTTGAAAAGTGACTCTAGAAAGAGTAGCTTCTTGTTCAAAAAACTTTTCTCTCTCTGTTATCACAAGTTATACCAACATCCTTATGAAAACAATCATTTTTCCTCCAGGATTCCTGTTCAGAACACCCCTTCAGTCTGTGAAATGCCTTGCTTTTGGTGAAACAATTATATGTGTGGGCTAATCTCAATGCTAAATATATGCTTGTATGGCTTTACTTCTCATGCCTAAAAATAACTCTACTTTCTGTTAAAAGATAGGATGGGGACCTCGCCAAGTTACCCAGCAGAGAGCCTCTGGGAAGAATCCCAACATGAACTTTGGAGTCCAGATGTGGTTCCAAGTTTTGTTTTTGAAATTTTTTTAGATTTTAACTTATAGAAGCAATGCTGACCACGACAGATAAGGGACCACTTAGGTGTATGAAATCCCCTATTTTCAGTCACTTTTCAAAGCTGAACACATGCTTTACAGTTATTATTTTCAAATCTAGTCAGTACTGTTCTCCCAGTGAGAAAAAAAGAAAGAGGCCATCCCTAAATGATTGTTGAGAGTTTGAAAACTTAACCATTGAGCCACGAGAGCAATTCTTCTCTTGGGTAAAAGTGAGGAGACCTAGAAAACACACAGGCAATTCTGGGTAAATTAAGACAAAGACTTTCAGAAAGGATTAGAAAAGGGTAGTCATTCAGCCTCTTGGAAAAAATTTGCACTTTACCGAAATGGAAATTTAATAACAGAAATATTCTTCAGTGTATAATTGGGATCTTGTTACACAGGGCCTATTTATTTATGAGGGGTTGAATTTCTCTCCCTGTGCAGTGAATAAAGGAAGAGGCAGATAATTGACACTAATTCTGCTTCTTTGTTTTTCTCACATTGATCTTCCTCTGTGACATGTTGCTGACATGCTTTTGGATGACAGGTTTTTTCAGACATTATCCTTCTCCAGGTTGACAAATCTAGATGCTCAACTCGCAGGATGCCTTGCTATTCTCAATAGAAACATTTTTAAAGCTCACCTCGTAAAACATTTTTGGCTTCCATTATGATATGTCTTCAGGGGAGTAATCACCTGCCTGAAACATAATTTTTAATATAAGTTTTCTTCATAATATGGTACAATGTTCCATTAGAATATTGGAAAGTCAGTTCTGCTAATGGGATGTTCTAGTGCTAGACTTGGCTGTGAGCCCCGACCTGAGTTTCAAAGGCAGCTTAACTCATCAGTGCCCAGTGAAGTTGATAAGAGGCTTTCTATTGACTAGGAAGCCCCTCTGTTTTAACAGGAGTGGGATGGCCAGCCCCTCTGCTGCCTTATGGCAGCTGCCCAAATTCATGCTTCAAGAGAAAAGTGTGCTGGTATTCCCTGTCCTGGAATGCATTGAAGCAAAACTACATCAAGAATTTCAGTGGCTATGCTCTAAGAAAATAAGATAGGAAAAATAGTGTTGAGAAGAAAACTATACAGAGAACCTCCAGACTGCTCTTGATAGATGTGTGTAGATTTCAAAATCACCACAACACCTGCATATTTTAGTTTTGTTTTGAGAAGCATCCCCAGCTAGAGAAGCATTTAAGTTATAAGACCACACTAGAATGTTTCCTAAATTGAAATCTTACAGACTCATTCTGTTTAATATTTGCATAAAATGGCTTGGTTGACTCAGTTTATTGGTGATTTTTGTCATTGTTTTGGTTTGGCTTTTGCCTTCTGCAAGGAATGAAAAATATTTCTTTGGGTATTTCCCTGGAATGATTTATTCTGAATTTTGTTTTGAGTCATCCAATGAATTAATCAAATAGTTCCATTAAGATATTAGTTTACAGAAGTCTCACAAGACATGCAAATACATTCCTGCATAAGTGGATAGTTCTAGTTTAAGAAGTTTTAAAAACAAATTAAAAAATGGATATTAGGAATCAATGATAAATTTTAGATTAAGTCTACACACCATTTTAATCAGTGCCAGGCATGTCAGGACTGCTTGCTTAACATAATCTATCATTAACATTAAATAGGTTCCCGATTTGCAACAGCACTGTACCACAGCTACAACAGTTTTAAATAATAGCTTTGCAGCATCATTCCATTATGCTTATGACTAAAAAGAAAAATATTTGCTATATTATAATGCAAAA